>CM038673.1:615154835-615721901 GCA_021605145.1 Aegilops bicornis | reverse complement strand
TCTGACCCCTCTCCTCCTAGACACTAACATGTAAAAACACTCTACACTATTTCTAATTTAAAGTCACACTGGGGCGACTTTTCCCGCACTGTCCATAATTCCTCAAAAAATACCCTACTAAGTCAAAATGAACCTCTCTCATAGATGGAAAGTAATCGATGTCGCCGATAACCGCAAGTGGAGTGAGTGCTAGAAAACAACCGCCATCGCTTGACATGTATGGAGGTGTATGTGGGTTGTGATGTTTGAATACCCAAAATGCACAACTTTGATATGGCACCTGCCTAAAAAACCGTGAAAGTCCCACACGGATCGAGGTTTATGAGGCGAGTATATGCTGGTCCCTTTTTCCCTCTTCAACGTGATACCATCTCCCTACTGTATACACAAAACCAATGAGAATCCTCCTTGATGGTCAAATTAACCTATCTTGATGTCGGGTCACAAAGTGATGCATCACTACAAAAAAGAAGACACATCTGTGGACATTTTGGCCCGAATAATTTTTTTTCTCTCATGCTTATGACACTTCTATGACCATAATTGTGACAAAACCGGTATCATAATAGATGTGGTGGGCTCCTACTTATGATAGAAAATGGGCTTTTTCGGCCCTAGGGCGTAGCTTTGAGACGCAATTCAAGATGACATTCTTTGGGCCGCCCATGACAGAAAAAATCATGGTAGAAGCGAGGGCGAGGAAAATTTCGGGAGTTCTGTGTTACGGTGGGTGCTTGGGGCCAAGCGATGCACGGAGGTTTGTGCTTTCTCTTTATACACGTACGCAGTGTGTGTGTAAAGACGCGATGTGTTGTGCTCTAACTGAACCCGAAAGCGAGGCATTGGCTCTAATCGAATCCGGAAAGCGACACATCTCAAGCATGCTATCGAACCCCGATCGATCCATTCATTTTAACTCGAACCCGAAAGTGATTCTTCTACTGCTAATGTGGTTCTAATCAAGCCGCCGCTGGATGAATAGTAGTTGGTGTATGGACGACCCCTGCACATGGAGGGCTGGTTGAACAGACTCGTGGAGGGTTGGTTGAATAATAGCCGGTGGAGGCTAGATGAACAGGACCCGTGCGGAGGGTCGGATGAATGAGCCAGTGGAGGCCGGATGAACAGACCCACTACTAGGGCAAACCTTATATACGTAATAAATGTACCAAATAGGCGTGTCAAAAAGAATCTATACTACTACTTATCACTAGCGCCGACAAATAAACGCTACCGCAGCCTAAGCTTGTAGCAAGAAGCGCCACGCTTTAAAGAAGCGCCACTACTATAATTCCGACATCGTTTCTATAAAGTTAGGAATAGTAGCAGCGAAGCTCACGAAAAGTGCGCGCTGCTGTTAAGATGGTTGTAGCAGCGTGTTTTTTACGTGGAAAGCGCTTTACTGGTAATGAAAAAGAAAATAAAATAAAAAACATGCACAAAAAGTAAAATGAAAATGAAAGAAATAGAAAACGGGAAAGGAAAAAGAAAATGTGAAGGAAAATAAAAGAAAATAAAAATAAAGGAGAAAGGCGTAGCAAAGCAACATGCTTTTCAGACAAGCGCTATAGCTAACATATCGGTAGCGCCGTTTCGTTAGCCTGCTGCAATAGCTATGTTAGTTATAGCTAATGTAGCAAAGAAGACTTTTCTGGGACCGCATATCGCTATTTTTGAGTTAACCGCCTCGGTTCTTCTTCCCCGACCACTTCCCCAAATCCCCCTTGATCTACTATCGCCGCTTGTCGCTTCAAGACGCTGGCTGGCCGCCAAGGCTTCTCCCATCGCCTGGCACGCCTTTCATCGCCTCGGGTGGCTGCCGCTGTTGTCGTCTCCTCCGCCACAGCAATCGAGCACCGATACTGACTCGACCTCGACGCCATGTGGCTCCCTCCCTTAGCCGATCCCTAACTCCACGGGCGCCCGAGGTGAGCACGCCTACACCTCCTCCTCGTCCCCTACCTCTTCCTATCTAGGGTTCCTAGGGTTCATCAAATTTTAGTGTTCATCTAATTAGTTAGGGTTCATCAAATTATCTACTACTTGTAGATGCTTAAGTAGTTATATAGTTGTTGTGCAATCTAATGTAGTTAAGGATACATCTCTGTCAGATCTATAATTTTGATTGTACCATGCCAATATTATTCAACTTTCATATACTTTTGGCAACTTTTTATACTATTTTTGGGACTAACATATTGATCCAAAGGCTCACAAGCCGCCTCGCTTGTTGCATGTTTTATGTTTTATCGAAAACCCATATCAAACGGAGTCCAAGCAGGATAAAAACGGACGAGAATTATTTTGGAATATTTGTAATTTTTTCGAAAGTAAAATCAATGCGAGATTTGGCCTCGAGGGGGCCACGAGATGTGGGGCGGCCTGTGGAGGTAGACGCCTGGACTCTCGTGGGCACCTCTGTATAGGCGTTGACACCCTTCTTTAAGGCAAGAAAACTAATTTATGAGAAAATCTGGGTGAAAGATTCACCCCAATCTGAGTTACGGATCTCCTGGACATAAAAGAAACTATGCTGTGGCGTAATCAAAGAACGCAGTAAACAGAGAGAGACAGAGAGATAGATCCAATCTTGAGGGGTTCGCCTCCCACGCCATGGGAGCCAAGTACCAGAGGGGAAACCCTTCTCCCATCTTGGGAGGAGGTCAAGGAAGAAGAAGAAGAAGAAGAAGGGGGGCTCTCCCTCCCCCCTTGCTTCCGGTGGCGCCGGAACGTCGCCGGCACTACAAAAAAAATACACGTCCGTGATGATACGTGTTTGCCACAAAGAAGTCGCTGCTTTTTTATCATGCATGTACATTCATGATGATTTTATGATGTAATCAAGATAGTCATACATGTGTCGTCAGAGAAGTGTTCCATGACATTACCAAAATTATCATCATGGAAGTGTCCACTTCCATGACGTATAAATCGCGCTACGTATAAGTGCTTTCGGCCAAGGGTGACCGACACGGCATCAACCGTAACGGAACGCCTAAGCTATTTGCCGTCGGGTTTTGGATCCGATAACCCGTTAACAACCCCGACTAATGGGGATTTTCCACGGTAAAATCATCATTACCGGAGGAAACACGCGGTCTGGCTCACCGCTGGGACATATGTCATCCGGCCATTGGACCGAAGGCGCCTATGATATAGCTGTATACGCGGCACGGCCCAATAGAGGCCCATTCTCGTGAAAAGGCCAGCCCGCTTGACTTGGTCAAAGATGGCGGGCCGCCCACCTGAAAAGTTCGTTAATGGCCTGTTCAAGATATAGCCCATTTACAGCTCGACTAACTTCGTGTGGCCCATTACGCCTCATCCGAATTAGGCCCAAGAGCGCCATCGTGGCCGCTCAATATGATTCACTCGTTTTAACTTCCTACCCATGTGTGGCCCATGACTTCTTTTTGGCCCATATGAGGACCTTTGTAACTCTTGGCCCATTAACGTAATTCTGTGGTGAACTGCCCGTAATGAACAAAGGTATCACTTTATACCCACTAACGCACCCATTATTCCATTGGGCCATTTCCAGCCCAAGTTATCTTTCGCCTTCTCAGGCCCATTGATTCTTGGGCTCATTTGGCAAGATTCGTTACATACGGTCATATTATCATTTTTCGCTTAGGCCAAATTCATTCTGCCGTTACCGTCTGCTAATACGCTATCGCTTTCATGTTAAAACCCGCTGGGCTGTTTTCATAGAGTTATCAACACGCACTACTAGGAAAACCCTTATACATAGCCACTTACTAATAGCGCTGAAGTTAGAGGATCTGCCGCCATTACTACTTAGTAGTAGCGCGGATCTATAAGTTTGATATAGTTTTTTCCGTTCGAATATTTGTTATCAAATGAACAAAAGGGAGTGTATCTAGATGTATTTTAGTTCTAGATTCATCCCTTTTTGTCCATTCTGATGACAAGTATTTCCGGACGGAGGGAGTACTATTAAGTGGTTCTCATCGTGCCTTTGGGACAGGCCATAGTAGTAGCGTTGGGTATACAAACTGCACTACTAGTATCAACTTAGGGCATCTCCACTGCTCGCCCCTGTAGGCACCCAAATAGAGCGGTTCACGCTGCTGGCGCTTAGTTCGCCTGGGCTTAATTTAGTTTCACCACGCCGCCACGCCACCGCCCTAGGATGCGGGAAATTTAAACTTGGTCGTTCGCTCGCTCAAAAGACGCCGCAAATCCGGGCGACGGACGAAGTCCGGCGTTATATAAAACAAAGCGCCACATCGCAAGTTTGCGGCGCAACGATTCACTCGCGGGTCGGCTCTGTGCTGGCAGGTAGTCGGCGGCGCGGCTCGCTTGCGGTTTGAGCCGCTTTGCTGGGCTACGCTTCTGCTGCTTCAACACCGGCCGGGCGGCGATGTAGAGGCGCTGCTCGGCTTGGCGGGAGAAAGGGAGAGAATGGCGGAGAAAGGGAGAGAATGGCGGAGGAAGGCGAAGCGAAATGGAGAGATGCGAGGAAAAGGCCAAGAAACGGCGGAAAAGGCCTCTGTCGCCTGTATGGCGGGCCCACGCTTTTTTTCGCTTGTGCCGGCCTCCCAAAGCACTCCCCTGTGGCGCTTTGAGCAGTAAGGGTCCGCCAAGACGAAGTTTTGGCCCGAGCCGGGCGAAAACGGGCTTCGAGGGCGCGATCGGGCCTTTTTTCGGCGCCGGCATAAAATCGCTGGTGAGGCTCTTCCTGGGCGCTGGGCCGAGATGCCCGCCTGTGAAGGCCTTCCCCAGCGATTTTTCGCCAGGTTGGCCGAAAACGGCATACAAGGCTTCAGAGCCCGACATTGCTTGGGCCGAACAAGATCATCATGGACCCAAACTAACCGGCTACTGGGGCGACGGGGCGCTGGGCGAACTGTTTTATGCTGAAAAGACGCTGGCCAGCTGCTGCCGACTTCGGCGCCTGCCTTCCCCTTAACGGCCTTGTTCTCGCTGGGAATCAATGGTACTGCCGCCGTCAGCCTTTGCCATTGATTCTCACGGCGCTTTACGGGACGGCGCTACCGACGCCCTCCTCAAGACGCCAGACACACGGGCACGTTCGGCTTATAAAAGCGCTGCCTCCACTCGCCATTGCCCACACCAGCCCCGCCGGCCGCCCCCTCCTCCTCGCTTCCCCGAAAGCGCCGCCACCACTCCTCACCTTCTCCCGAGCCCGGCCACTGCCAAGGTTATGGCGTAACGCTTCCTGAGACGAGGGCGGCGGCCAACGGTTGCCGCTGCCCGCTTCCGGGCGAATCAGAGTCTCGCTCGTTTCGGCGAACATCCCAAGGCCACGGACATGCGCTGCCGCCAACGGGTGGAGGTCAGCCACGGGAGTGCCCATTCCCTGCTGCTCGACGCTGCGGGCGGCCGAGGTACTTCGCCGAGGAGGTCGACATCGCGGCGCTGGCCCTCACCGACGCCCAACGCCTTCCTCAAAGACGACGCCGACAACCACGCTGCCTGGGCGGCGATTTCGCGCCGCCAGCAAAGAAGCGCTGGCGTCCACCAACGGCGCCCGGTGGTCGGCGGCCGGCAGAATAGCCGAGGGCGCCACCTTCCGGTGGGCGCCTCGCCGCACACTCGAGGGCGTGTTCACGCACTCGAGGGCGGTAACGACTCCGCCGCATGCATTCTGCCGAGGGTGGCCGCTTCGCGCAAGAGACCGACGCTGCCGGGCCATGGGCGCCGAGGAGGTTCGGGCGCTTCCTCTTCTTCCTCCTCATCGCGCTTTTCTTCCCATTCTCCGGCTCGGCGCTGCTGCGCCAAGGCCGAGCTCGCGGGCGAGACGCTGCTTAGGCCGGCGACGCAGCGCCGACATCGCTATCAACGAGGGCGCCGGGCGCCGCTTCGCCTCGCCGGCCTCTCCGCTTCGCCAAGCCAAAGACGGAGCCGGATCGGCGCCGGTGAAGACGAGCGGCCGGCGCCGGTGAACGCGGCTGTCGACGCATTTATTTACGCTGCCTCGTAATGGGCGCGCCAGACTCCATTATGCTGGAGAAGGCGCACGGAGAAGGAGAAGAGCGCTGCAGCGCCGCCTTCACGCCGCTTCGAGGAGCGCCGACGCCGCTCAAGGAGGCGGGTCGTCGCCTTTATGCGACAAATGACGACGACGACGACGACGCCGTGTTTCGCCAAGGCGACGCCGGGCAGGGGTCCAGCAGGGCACTCACAGGGAGGAGAAGGCCGATTTACCTATTTATGGCGGCGATTTACTTCAGCCACTTTCTTTTACTTTAGATTAGGTTAATGTAATATTTGGACGAATTTCGCCGAAACTTGCCATGGTTGGCCGGAATATAATTAGTTTTTATCATAACTTCGTCGAACGATTTTTTTTAAATACGCGCCTGAGGACCGACGGCTGGGGACCGACTCGCTCCAGGGCCGTTTTTGACGCCAGCTCACCCCCGGACGGCGGTTTTAGACGCCCCCTGGGGGGGCCAACGGCTGGAGATGCCCTTAGTAGCAGCGCTGCACCGGTGCCGGCGCTACAACTAATCGGCATGACCCTGTTTGTCTCTCCCCTTTCCCTCCCACGCCCAATCCCTCTCCCTCCCACGCCCAATCCCTCTCCCTCCCACGCCCCACCAAACCCCCATGCCGCCGCTCCTCCCAATCCCCACGCCGCGGCACCTCCCAATCTCACGCTGCCGCTCCTCCCAATCCCGACGCCAATGCCTCGTCCGCCCCAAATGACAGCGACAGGGACGCCGGCGCCCTCACCCGCGCCCGCCTGCCACCTCCCCCATCTCGTCTTCCTCGGGTTCTTCTCCTTCTTCCTTGGATCTGACGTGTGTGTGTTCGCGTGGTTGTGTGCAGGCAGGTGAAGGAATGTGCGGACTATGGAGAAGCTGCAAGGTGCGGTCTCCGGACCCTAACGCAATGGATGGAAGTTACCTCTCGCCCGTCTCCTCTGTCTCCCTTTCTCTCTGTTCGATTCTGTTTTTATGGATGGATGGTCGTAGATTTGTATGGACTGAAATCTGTCAATGTATACCACTCAATTCTGTCAATGTACACACGACGACCCCACGACCTGTATTCCTCTTTGATATAAGTACCAAGGATGGATCGACCTGTTTTTATGGATTTGTATTTCAAGCAGGACTACCATCCTCTGAAGCATGCCGTAAGATGAAACATTAATCCCACTACATAAGCAGCCCCAAAACTTGAACCGGACAATCGATAGATCTTTTGTAAAAATAATAATCCCAATTAGTTGTTACAGTTCGAAATTCAACAAGGAAACTCAAGGAGATCCAAATGTTTTCTTTAGTTACTGATAATAACCGGTATGTATGTACATACATCTTGGAAAGATGTTCAGTAAGGGTGGTGCTCTGCTGGTACAGAGGATGGTAGTCCTGCTTGTAGGCTGTAGCAATACAAATAGGCAGCCAAACAACCCCACGTTCACTATTCAAAAAATTAAAAACAAACGATGGTTGGTTGCAGTTTGAAACAATCACAAGGCAAGACAAACACAAATTGTTTTTGGTACTCCTGAACCCCAAACACTGTCTTTAAAAAGAGTGCAGTAAGTCGCTTCAGGCTGTCGAATCATCCAAAGCACCAGTGGCAACATGAGCAGCATCACATATACTTAAATAAAGAACATTTCCTTAGCTAACCTCTGCTCCTTGTTGCATATCTTAAATTATTTTTGTTTCCAAAGTGTTCTCTTTAGTTGTTACTGAAAACTCTGAATGTATATATCCTGAGAAAAGTGCAGCAAGAGTCATGCTCTGCTTCCCCATCAGGTCGATGAGCCCATGGATGTGGGGCACGCCATGCCATCAGCCAGGCGAGCCCCGCCCACACCTCACCGGAGAAGATGGTGGTTGCCGAGGTGGTTCCTGGTCAGATGAGCAAGCTGGTCGGCGACTGCTGGCACCGTGTCAGAGGGCACCTGAAATTCAAGGATCCTCTTCTGCCTCGGCCGCAACGCATTTAGTTTCTGCAACAAGAATGGAAGAGGCTGGACCGCAGGTTAAGACTGGCGGAATTGCGCCATTCATTTCGCTGCTGCCTCTGGGGATTCGGCCTCAAGGCAGCGGGATGCACATGCTCCAGGGTCACGGCATTCACTGGCCGGCACTTCACTTTATGGGTCCTGCAGCCGCTGACTTAACATGCATGGCGCAGATCTCGGACATCAATACACAGTTTTTGCTTCAGTTAAGATGTAGGACTTAGAGAACATTACGTGCCCTTAATTTGACGCTTCGTCGGTTCTTTTATTTCTATTTCTCTGGCAAGTAATACAAGTACTCCAGACCTGCAGTAAGTGCAAGGCCTACATTTCTGATGTTATCTTTGACGTCCAAAATTCAGTTTCAGGAATCTTCTGCTGATTTTCTTTCTGAGCCAAGATACAAGACATTATTCATTGTGGTGATTATATCCCCAATCAGTGAAGGTGTTTTGCTACGGTAAGATTTTATTTGGGCTTCTAGGCCGATGCCTACATTGGTATTCCACATGCTATTCTCAGTTTCAAAATTCAGTTTTAGGATTTTCTATTGATTTTCTTTTCTGAGGAGACATGGCGCCGCCTTCTTTTCTTTTCTTGCAAATTACTTGCACTGTGCTTCAGGAGGAAACACAAGAGTGAACTATTTTTTCCTTATGATGGCAGCCAATTGCTTGCACTAGCTTAATAAGAATACAACTTTTAGGTAAGTTACCAAACAGTATTGTGTGCGGATTGAAAATCGGGTGCCATAGTTTCTTCACTATAGTGAACAACAAATAATCCTATTATTGTTTGAAGTGTGCATCTAATATTCGAGTCTTATAGCATTTTAAGTGTGCTGATATTTGAAAGGAACAGGGCAATGTGTTGCACTCTTGTAGTTGTTAGAGCACTATATTTTATTGTTAATCATGCTATGTTCCAAAATACTTTTTATTCTGCTCATATGATATTGCTCATCTTTTGTTTTCTGTCCTGATGGCTCATGCATTTACAGTAGTATTGTTCTAAATTTTGTGTTTCTTGAACATGATCAGGGCAATGGATAAAATTTACATGCTAAGTTGACTTTTTTCCTGCAGATTTGCTTATCGTGAAGATGCACAAAGGGTCAATAGCTCAAGCATTGGATGCTGGCAAAATAGAAGTTCCTTCACCAAAGGAAGAAAGTAATTCCACGATTCAGAAGCTGCTACACATACTGAAAACTTTGAAATTAGTGACGATTTACGATTTACGATGATCCTAATCACAAGCACCAAAGACCACTGGCACGTTCCTTCACTTTAGTGTGATCTCAATCGCAACATTGAAATAGTATTATCTATTGCTTCACATTTTCTGTATCATGAGGACCACTGCCACGTTGTGCCAATATAACCGTAGCCTTGAAAGGTGTCCTAAGTGCTGTTACCATTGATGATTTGAGTTGCAACGTTCTTGACAATACGTCCAAAATCCTAACTGAGTAGCGTCAACAACTGTCGGATTCAGATCCCACTATGATGTAACACTTGCTTGCCTGGACTATTTTCTGTACTGCAGCACATCTAATTTTTATTTTTTTAATTTCTAATTTGTTACTAGTAGCATGGGGGGTGGGAATAATGTGCGCTACTACTACTTAGGATACTAGTAGCGTGTGGTATGATAAAAGCATTACTACTATATTCAGATACCAGTAGCACTGGGTCAAACAAGCGCTACTGCTAAAAAATAGCTGTAGCGCCGTAGCAGTACCGCATGCCCGCGCTACTAATAGCAAAAAACCAGCGCTACTGGTAAGGGTTTTCGTAGTAGTGACGGCTTATTAACGGCCCGTTATGGTCCACGAATAGTACGGCCCATGATTGGCGAAATGATGATACGCCCTGTAGAAGACCCATGGATCCTACGACCTGTATGAGGCCTATGGATAGTACGGCCCGTAGAAGGCCCATGGATCGTGACGGCCTCAGAGAAGGCACATGGACCCTATAGTCAGAGAAGGCCCATGGACCCTAAGGCCCGTGGTGGAAGGCCGATGGATCCTACGGCCCGTGATAGAAGGCCAATGGATCATACGGCCGCATTTAAGGTCTATGGATCATACGCCTGCAGGAGGCCCATGGTTACAACAAATTGTGTGTTGCCATGATTATTTTGGCCTAGTTACCAAAAAATAGGCTATTGTGGCCACTAGAAAAAACAGAAAAAAACTGCAAGTGACTACAAGCAAACAACAAAACAAGACAATAAGGAAATAAATAAGCAAGCAATTAACGCTAGCCTATTACCCTATTTCACATATATTACATCCATCGGCATCAAAGTTTGCCACCAAAGGCAAATATAGGGAACAAAGCAAAGACATTACATACATCGCCGTCACAAAATTGGCCACCAAAGGTAAATAAATGCTGCAAAGAAAACAAGAGCATAACTCAAACAACTTCGTAAGAGCTCAAGAAACGTTATCCCCAGATCCACCATGCCGGGCAATAAGCTTAGCAAGCTGATTAGCTTTGTCCTGCTTACGCTTAAAATCCTCCAACGCTATTGCACCGTAAAGTATGCATCCGAATGCTCCAAGGACTTCAAGAGTCCTTTCGCTTCTTGTCGCAAAGACAAATTGATCGATGTCTTTCAGCTTGTAGTTGAGACTCAAGAAACCGAACTGATTCAGACAGTGAGTTTGAATAGCTTGTGCAAGCGTAGTGGCCAGTAACTCGAACACTAAACCAAGACAGGACTTTGGGATTGTCTCGCTGTCTTCAAGATAGTCTTCCTTAGCTGTTTTATCAGCTTTGTTGGAGACCAACAAGGATATGTCACTATCATGAACCTTATCTGCATTACTTCCTTTACCATTGCTTAATAAGGCACTCTTCCCCAATATTCTCACAAGATTCTAAAAGAAGAAACAAGGTATACATAACAAGTTTAGCATGTACTAATATATGAAACTTATTTCGTGAACTAGTTCATTAGTAAGGTGGACATGATTAAACTACCAAGTCTTCTATTGCCAAGTACTAGTACATAATAAAAGCATCAAACAAACATATATCTATGTCCTATGGTCACTGCATTGTCTTGCCAAATCAAAATAGAGACACGGTTCAAATCATATCAGTTCAAGACAAAGTAGCAGTGAAAGAATACAAAGCGTGGGAAACTACACGACACAACAAGATTTCAGATGGGTACCACGGGTCTACATGTACAACAACATTATTGGCTCACAGATGCTAGTAATGTGCATGATATGAAAGTCAATCAGATACACAATTGAAATTGAAATCAACAGAGCTATTGATAAGAGCAAACCTGTTAAAGAAACATGTGTGAATATACCTGCTATGCCATTGGAGTTTCGATTGATCCTTCAATTTAAAAATAAGTTTGTATGAGTAAATACAAGGATACAAGAGCAAAACAATCATAGTTAAAAAGGCGCTACTTAAGCGAAGGCTTCAACGCTACTTAGGCTCTAGGCGCTATAAAACGTATTGGCGATAACTATGCTTAATCTGTTCATAACTGCACATAAGCATGCGCTTTGGTCAGTAAATCACAAGGCGGTGGCAAAACGCACAATTAACGCCTAGCGCTTTTTTGAACTATGATAGCAATGAAATCTTAAATTAGAACAGTTGTTCTTCAGGTTTAGGCACTTGTTCTACATGAACAGAGTATAGTAAGACGCAAGAATATAATACTTAAAAATAGAAAATGAGCTCATAGACCTTACCATATTCTTGGTTCGGGACCAGTACAGAACAAGGCGTTTCCAGTCATCGTCCGGTAAATGTGTCTCAGGAGAACGTAAGAGAATTTGATGAGTTTCTTCACGGTGAAGTATGTTTTCTTCAGTAATTCTGACATCGCCACCAAGCATTCTTGAAGATAGCAGAGGTATTAGCACAGGTTACCTCATCCCGAAGTTTCCAAATCGGTCCTTCTCTATAGAGAAAAATGGGAAAATTTATTGTATTATAACCATCATGGAGGTAGGATGTATGGGACGAAGCAAAGTAATTGCCATGAATAACATTACTTAGACATAACTCCCGGCAAACACCAGAATCGGCATTTTCCTTCATCTTCGTGATAAAATTTCCAAGATGGGAAGATACGACATACGATTTAACAACATCAAATGTGATAGATGCTAAACTACGACTAGCTGGTTGTGCTTCCTCCACGTGAATAGGCGCATTAACTAGTGGAGTTGGGGTTCGCCGTGATAGTAATCGCCCTTTGGGCACCGGAGTTGCCTTACTAACTACTCTTGTTTGGGAGCTCGAGGTGGAGATGGTGCCGTGTCAACAGGAACTGGTTACTATCGGCCGGGTTGGGGTTAGATTGGGTGAAGTTGGTTCTCCGTCCATCGCAAAGAGGGGTACAATCATGTAGAGTTTGGGTTATGTGTGGTAGGGCTGGTTCTTGTGCATGTACAAACTGTGGTGCTATCTCCAAAGAAGAGGTAGCATTGTTTTATTTGAAGACCATGTTTTTAGTCCGCTTAGATACGGCATCACCGCCCAATTCAAATGGTCGATAAAATGTGAAACATAGTTGAATGTACGTAAATTGTATGAGAGATGTATGCAATAGATAGTATGGAAAAAAGGGGGCATGAAATAGTTGACATGTATATTGTTTAACTAAAACGGATAGCATGACATAATTTCATATATATGATGTCTATCTAAACTGGATAGCATAGCATAACATAATTTTAAGATATGATGAATAACTAAACAGGATCGCATGACATAATTCACCTACATGTTATCTATAATCTGGATCACATCATTTAATTCAAATATGTGATTTATATGCTAAAACAGAGGGCATTCAATATGATGTCCTAACTAAGAACATGGTGTTGAATATTGTGTATATGATGTCTAAACTATGCAATGCAAGACAATCAGATGCATGATATGAGCAGTATAACCATGCCAAGTTAGAGCATACACCTCAAGCAAGGGAATAGGATTGGTCATCCGTCTCCTCAATCCATCTCCGAGGAGCTATCGACCTAACAAGAGATCCGCCTGGCTGTAGCACTGCTTGCTCTAAAGGCCTTTGTTTTCACTCCAGATTTTTCCATCTCCCACCCAAATGGCTGATTTACAGGAAGAGTAGTTTAATGTACAAACATTGTCGACAAATAGAAATGTAATGAAGAAAAGGATGGGCAAGATATCATTCAAATATATGATGCCTGGTTAAACAGATGGCATTGCACATTTCACATATATTATGGCTGGCTAAAAGACATGAGACCGCATAATTCCCATATATGATATAGAAACTAAACATGTGGCATTACGTAACATGTCTAAATCCAAGCAGATGACATATATGCTGTCAAAAGTAGGCAATCGTGAAGGCAACATATGCATGATATCACTAACATCATCATGCCAAGGTAGAGCAAACACCTTGGGAGGTAAATAGGAGTGGTCACGGCGCCCTAATCCGCCTCGTAATGTATATCTTCCTCCTGGATTACAACTGGAGAGGGGTGAGGAGGGTTTGCCATTGAACCCACCATGGAGCGATGTCTCAAGATGACATTGTATTGCCGCAAAAACTCTTCTCTTTTCTCTACATGTTCAAAGACGATCGTGTACAATATCCCATATGCATACGGAAAAATATGGTGAGATTATGTAAGGAGAGCATGCAGAAAATTTAGAGTGATGGTAACAACCAAAGGATGGATCCAAAATAATGATAGCATGCTGATGATTGCTTTAAATTAATAAAAAGATAGATGATGATTGCTTTACTATTTGTTTCCCACCCAAGATGAACAACATAGGCATACCCTAGGTGAACCAGATATTAGACAGACATACTATTCATTGCTGCCTCGATATGTGCCCCACAACTAATTTAGAACTCAAGTTTGAACATTAATTTGGACCTAACTTGGGAGTCCAAGAGCTGAACAGGACAATAAAGTAGCAGGTAAGTTTAAGCAATGCATAACATAAGGTAAACAAAAGAGTGCGACTCACTTGTGGACCCGTACTCCTCGTGTTCATCTGCTGAGTCGATGATGCTAATGTTGCTAAGGGTGGGTGCCAGCCGTGGGGAAGGAGACCCGAGGTAGCGGAAGACGGTCGAGAGTCGTGGATGTCTGCTTTGGTGGATGCTTCACGATGGAGCAGCTCGTGTGAGGTGGACGACGTCAAGGCAGGAGTAGGACAAACCACACAAAGTTCCCTTCGACACGCACTGTGAATCAAGTAATTCTGTAAGGGCTCATTTGGCTTGAATGATTCTTAAAACGCAGGGATAGGAAAAACACCAGAATAGGATAGGAAAATGCACATGGTAAAGAGAGCATTTGTAAACACAGGATTTCTGTCAACTTGGATGTTTGGTTTACAGGAATTGGAAGAGCAGAGGAATGCAAAGAAACATGGCCAAAATAAAGTGAAGCCATATGAAAGCGCAGTACAGCTTAGAATGTTATTCGCACTAATGCACTTGGTCTTGTTTTCATGCATAGGATTTTGAAAAGTAGGTCCGTGTGGATGTTTTGCTTCATTCCTTTCAACAAAATGCATGAATAATTGAATAGTAGAGTGCCATTGAAAATTACCTATTGCTATGTTTTTCCGTTGAACCAAAATAGCCCTAATGGATCGACGTGAATGTATAGTAATAAGTGATGCAACAAGTGTACAACCTCTTTACCGTAGCCGTGTCGACCTCAGCATCACTGGGTTGGTCACTAAAGCAGTTGAGGCAGAGGTGGCTGTCGGAGGTGTGGAGGAAGATCTGAGGAATATGTAGACGACGTCCAGGGCACTGCTCTATTGTGATGGATCGTTCTATCGTTGGAGCAGCTCCGGTGAGTCAGAAGACGCCAAGGTCAAGCAAAGACAAGATGTACATCGTCAATCTCAAGTGGGATTCTAATAGCATCTCCAGAGATGATGTAAAATGGATGCAAAATTAACATCACCAAAAACCACCTGACTACAATAGATCATGTAAAAACTATTGATCCTGAACTTAACTGTCGAAACTGAAATTTACTGTGGAATTTGAATGCTACTGTCGAAACTGAACGCAATGATAACAGAGAGGCACTTGACATGTAGTTTAGGGAGGGCCTGCAGTTCATCTTCAACCTGCATCCCCCTCAGCCGCCAACCACCACTGCCAAACCGCTGCCCCAGGCCGCCCGCTCAAAACAACTCGCCACCGCCGCCTGCCAGCCTCAGAGGTCCCCGCCCGCCTCACCGAACCCTAAGATAGATAGTGGGGTACCTCTCGTGAGCCCTCGCCCCGCCATGGGTGGTTCTTCCTTAACTCCGTGAGCCCCCCAACCCCTAAAAATCGATCGACCCAAAAGTCAATTGAGTCGATTGAAGTGTGGCTTAATCGAGCAGTAGCAAAGAAAGACGAGCGACGGGAGAGCAAAGATGTTGGGGAACGAGGCGTAAATTCAAAATTTTCCTACGTGTCAACAAGATCTATCTATGGAGAAACTAGCAACGAGGGGAAGGAGAGTGCATCTACATACCCTTGTAGATCGCTAAGCTGGAAGCTGCTCAAGAGAACGGGGTTGAAGGAGTCGCACTGCCGTGATCCAAATCACCAGAGATCCTAGTGTCGAATCGGACGGCACCTCCGCTGCTCAACACACGACAGCCCGTGACGCCTCCCATGCCTTGATCCAGCAAGGAGAGAGGGAGTGGTTGGGGAAGACTCCATCCAACAGCAGCACGACGGTGTGGTGGTGATGGAGGAGCGTGGCATCCCAAGCAGGCTTCGCCAAGCACCGCGGAGAGGAGGAGGAATTGGGAGAGGGAAGGGCTGCGCCAAGGGCAAGGGTGCAGCTCCCATGCACCTCCCCACCATATATAGGGGTGGAGGGGGATTATTTCTGCCCTCCAAGTCCATTGGGTTGGCAAAGGTGGGAGGAAAGAAATCCCATCCTTTCCTTTTCCCATCGATTGTTATCCCCCTTTTAGGATCTTGATCTTATGCCTTCGGATATGATCTTATTCCTTCTAAGGGGGATCTTGGTGCGCTGACCAGGGTTGTGGGGCCTTGCCTCACTACCACGTTCATGTGGGTCCCCCATGCAGGTGGGCCCCACCGAACCTTCTAGAACCTTCCCTAAGACAATACCGAAAAATCCCTAACATTTTTCGTGGCCAAAATAGGACTTCCGATATATAAATCTTTACCTCCGTCCATTTCGAACTCCTCGTGGACGTCCGGGATCTCATCCGGACTCAACAACATTCGTAACCACGATATCTATTCCCTATAACCCTAGCGCCATCGAACCTTATGTGTAGACCCTACGGTTCGGGAACCATGCGCATATGATCGAGACGTTTCTCCGGTCAATAACCAACAGCGGATTTGGATACCCATGTTGGCTCCTACATGTTCCACGATGATCTCATCGGATGAACCATGATGTCAAGGACTCAATCGATCCCGTGATACAATTCCCTTTGTCTAACGGTATTGTACTTGCCCGAGATTCGATCGTCGGTATACCGATACCTTGTTCAATCTCACTATCGCAAGTCTCTTTACTCGCTCCGTAACACATCATCCCGTGATCAACCCCTTGGTCACATTGTACACATTATGATGATGTCCTACCGAAAGTGGGCCCAGAGATACCTCTCTGCTTACACAGAGTGACAAATCCCAGCCTCGATTCGTACAACCCAATGTACACTTTCGAGATACCGTAGTGCACCTTTATAGCCACCCGCTTACGCCAGGACATTTGGTACACCCAAAGCATTCCTACGGTATCCGGGAGTTGCACAATCTCATGGTCTAAGGAAAAGATACTTGACATTAGAAAAGCTTTAGCATACCTAACTACACGCATCTTTGTGCTAGGCTTAGGATTGTCTTGTCCATCACATCATTCTCCAAATGATGTGATCCTGCTATCAATGACATCCAATGTCCATGGTCAGAAACCATAACCATCCGCTGATCAACGAGCTAGTCAACTAGAGGCTTACTAGGGACATGGTGTTGTCTATGTATCCACACATGTATCTCGAAGTTTCCTATCAATACAATTATAGCATGGATAATAAACGATTATCATGAACAAGGAAATATAATAATAACTAATTTATTATTGCCTCTAGGGCATATTTCCAACAGTCTCCCACTTGCACTAGAGTCAATAATCTAGTTCAGATCGCTATGTGATCAACACTCATAGGTCACATCTCCATGTGACCAACATCCAAGAGTTTACTAGTGTCACTAAACTAGTTCACATCATCATGTGATTAAGACACAATGAGTTCTGGGGTTTGATCATGTTTTGCTTGTGAGAGAGGTTTTAGTCAACGGTCCGCAACATATTCAGATCCGTATGTACTTCGCAAATCTCTATGTCATATTGTAAATGCTGCTTCCATCGCCTCCACTTGGAGCTATTCCAAATGGTTGCTCCACTATACGATCCGGTTTGCCACTCGTAGTCACTCGGATAGGTGTTAATCTTGCATCGACGTAACCCTTTACGCCAACTCTTTATCACCTCCATAATCGAGAAACATGTCCTTATTTACTCCAAGGACAATTTTGATCGCTGTCCAATGATCCATTCCTCGATCACTCTTGTACCCCTTGCTGCACTCATGGCAAGGCATGCTTCCAAAGGCGGTACACAACATAGCATACCATGTAGCCTATGTCTCAAGCATAGGGACGCACCTTCGCCCTTTCTCTCTCTTCCGCCGTGGTCGAAGCTTTTAACTCTTAACTTCATACCTTACAACTCAGGCAAGAACTCCTTCTTTAACCGATCCATCCGGAACACCTTCAAGATCATGTCAAGGTATGTGCTCATTTAAAAGTACCATTTAGCTTTTTATCTATCCTCATAGATCTTGATGCTCAATGTTCAAGCAACTTAATTCAGGTTTTCTATTGAAAAACACTTTTCAAATAACCCTATATGCTTTCCAGAAATTCTACATCATTTCCGATCAACAATATGTATTCACATATACTTATCAGAAATTCTATAGTGCTCCCACTCACTTCTTTGGAAATACAAGTTTCTCACAAACTTTGTATAAACCCAAAATCTTTGATCATCTCATCAAAGCGCATATTCCAACTCCGAGATGCTTACTCCAGTCCTTAGAAGGATCGCCGGAGCTTTGCATACTTGTTAGCATCTTTCGTGATTGACAAAACCTTCCGTTGTATCACATACAACCTTTCCTCAAGTATAACGTCGAGGAAACAATGTTTTGACATCCTATCTGCAAGATTTCATCAATCATGCACTAATTGCTAATCCAATTCCAACAGACTCTTAGCATCGCTACGAGTGAGAAAGCCTCACCGTAGTCAACTCCTTGAACTTGTCGGAAAACATCTTTAACGACAAGTCGAGATTTCTTAATGGTGATACTTACCATCATTTTCTGTCTTCCTTTTAAAATCCATATTTACCCAACGCCCCACGACCATCAAGTATTTCTTCCAAAGTCATGGATCCTCTCTCGTATGTTATGGCCTTGAGCCATTCATTGAATCCGCCCACCATCGCTTCTTCATAGCTCAGAGGTTCATTGTTGTCTAGCAACATGACCTTCAAGACAGGATTACTGCATCACCTGTAAGTAGTACGCATCCTTGTCACCCTACGAGGTACGGTAGTGACTTGATCCAAAACTTCATGATCACTATCATAAGCTTCTACTTCAATTGGTGTAGGCGCCCACAGAACAACTTCTTGTGCCCTGCTACACACTTGTTGAAGTGACGGTTCAATAACCTCATCAAGTCTCCACCATCCTCCCACTCAATTCTTTTGAGAGAAACTTTTCTGAAAGGACCTAATTCTAGAAACAATCCTTTTGCTTCCTGAATCGAGACCGGAGGTATACCCAACTGTTTTTGGTGTCCTATGAAGAAGCATTTTATCCGCTTTGGGTTCGAGCTTACCAACCTGAAACTTTTTCACATAAGCGTCGCAGCCCCAAACTTTTAAGAAACGACAATTTAGGTTTCTCCAAACCATAGTTCAAACGGTGTCGTCTCAATGGAATTACGTGGTGCCCTATTAAAGTTAGTGTTTGTCTCCAATGCCTAACCCATGAACGATAGTGGTAATTCGATAGGAGACATCATGGTACGCATCATATCCAATAGGGTGCAACTATGATGTTTGGACACACCATCACACTATGGTGTTCCAGGCGGTATTTATTGTGAAACAATTTCCACAATGTCTTAATTATGCGTACAAAGCTCAGAATCTCAGATACTCATCTCTATGATCATATCATAGACATTTTATCCTCTTGTCACGATGATCTTCAACTTCACTCAAATTACTTGAACCATTCAATAATTCAGACTTGTGTTTCATCAAGTAAATACACTCAAGATTCACTCAAATCATCCGTGAAGTAAGAAAATAATGATATTCATCAGATGCCTCAAAGACTCATTGGACTGCACACATCAAAATGTGTTACTTCCAACAAGTTGCTATCTTGTTCCATCTTACCGAAACCGAGGCTTTTTAGTCATTTTGCCCATGTGGTATGATTTGCATATCTCAAGTGATTCAAAATCAAGTGAGTCCAAACGATCCATCTCGCATGGAGTTTCTTCATGCAGATACACCAATAGACATGGTTCGCATGTCTCAAACTTTTCAAAAACGAGTGAGTCCAAAGATCCATCAACATGGAGCTTCTTCATGCATTTTATACCAATATGACTTACATGGCAAAGGCCACAAGTAAGTGGTACCATCATTACTATCTTATATCTTTTGGCATGAAAATGTGTATTACTATGATCGAGATTCAATAAACCATTCCTTTAGGTGCAAGACCATTGAAGGTATTATTCAAATAAATAGAGTAACCATTATTCTCCTTAAATGAATAATCAGACATGTATAGACATAATCCAATCATGTCTATGCTCAACGCAAACACCAAATGAAAATTATTCTGGTTTAATACTAATCTTGATGGTAGAGGGAGGTGCGATGTTTGATCACATCAAACTTGGAAACACTTCCAACACATATCGTCACCACCTTTAGCTAGTCTCCGCTTATTCCGTAGCCTTTTATTTCGAAAGTTACTAACACTTAGCAACCTAACCGGTATCTAATAATTCGGTGCTACTAGGAGTACTAGTAAAGTACACAATAACTTTATGTATATACAATATACTTCTATCGACCTTGCCAGCCTTCTCATCTACCAAGTATCTAGGGTAATTTCGCCCAAAGGCTGTTCCCTTTATTACGGAAGCACTTAGTCTCGGGTTTGGGTTCAACCTTGGGTTTCTTCATTAGAGCAAAGAAGCTGATTTGGTCGTTTCATGAAGTATCCCTTCTTGCCCTTGCCCTTCTTGAAACTAGTGGTTTCACCAACCATCAACAATTGATGATCCTTCTTGATTCCTACTTTCGCGGTGTCAAACATCGTGAATATCTCAAGGATCATCATATTTATCCCTGATTTGTTATAGTTCATCACGAAGCTCTAGCAGCTTGGTGGCAATGACTTTGGAGAAATATCACTATCTCTGGAAGATCAACTCCCACTCGATTCAAGTGATTGTTGCACTCAGACAATTTGAGCACAAGCTCAACGATTGAGCTTTTCTCCCTTAGTTTGCTGGCTAAGAAAATCGTCGGAGGTCTTATACCTCTTGACGTGGGCACGAGCCTGAAATCCCAATTTCAGCCCTCGAAACATCTCATATGTTCCACGACGTTTTGAAAAACGTCTTTGGTGCCTCAACTCTAAACCATTTAACTGAACTATCACGTAGTTATCAAAAGTGTATGTACGATGTTCGCAACATCCACGCATTTCGACGCTTGGGGGTTCAAAGACAATCCGAAGCGTGCATGAAGGACATAAGCTTTTTTCTATCCGCATAATCGCCATCACAACTTTCAACTATATTTTCTCTAGGAACATTTCTAAACAAAGGAAACTAAAGCGCCGAAGCCATTTACATAATTTGCAAAGATCTTTTCACTATGTTCAGGATAATTGTTCATCTCATGAACTCCCCACTCAGATAGACACCCCTCTAGTCATCTAAGTGATTACATGATCCGAGTCAATTCAGGCCGTGGTCCGATCATCACGTGAGACGGACTACCATCATCGGTGAACATCTTCATGTTGGTCGATCCTCCATACGACTTCATGCTCGACCTTTCGGCCTCTTGTGTTCCGAGGCCATGTCTGTACATGCTAGGCTCGCAAGTTAACCTAAGTGTTTCAGATGTGTAAATCTGGCTTACACCCATTGTATGTGAACGTAAGAATCTATCACACCCGATCATCACGTGGGTGGTTCAAACGGCGTAACTTTCGCAATCTGCGTACGCTAGGGGAACACTTTCTTGAAATTTTAATGAGGATCATCTTATTTACTACCATCGCATTAAGCAAATAAGATGAATAAACATGACAAACATCACATGCAATCAAATAGTGACATGATATGGCCAATATCATATTGCTCCTTTGATCTCCATCTTCGGGCTCCATGATCATCATCGCCACCGCATGACACTATGATCTCCATCATCATGATCTCCATCATCGTGGTTCCATGAAGTTGTCTCGCCAACTTATTACTTCTACTACTATGGCTACCGATTAGCAATAAAGTAAAGTAATTACATGGCGTTGTTCAATGACACGCAGTCATACAATAAATAAAGACAACTCCTATATTCTCGCCGTTGTCATACTCATCGACATGCAAGTTGTGATTCCTATTACAAGAATATGATCAATCTCATACATCACATATCATTCATCACATTCTTCTTGGCCATATCACATCACATAGCATACCTCGCAAAAACAAGTTAGACGCCCTCTAATTGTTGTTTGCATGTTTTACGTGGCTGCTATGGGTTTCTAGCAAGAACGCTTTACCTACGCAAAACCACAACGTGATATGTCAATTGCTATTTACCCTTCATAAGGACCCTTTTCATCGAATCCGATCCGACTAAAGTGGAGAGAGATCGGCACCCGCTAGCCACCTTATGCAACAAGTGCATTTCACCGGTGGAACTCGCCTCACGTAAGTGTATGTAAGGTCGGTCCGAGCCGCTTCATCCCACAATGCCGCCGAATCAAGATTGGACTAGTAACGGTAAGCATATGGAACAAAATAAACACCCACAACTACTTTTTGTTCTACTCGTGCAAAGAATCTACGCAATAGACCTAGCTCATGATGCCACTGTTGGGGAACGTAGCAGAAATTCAAAATTTTCCTACGTGTCACCAAGATCTATCTATGGAGAAACTAGCAACGAGGAGAAGGAGAGTGCATCTACATACCCTTGTAGATCGCTAAGCGGAAGCTGCTCAAGAGAACGGGGTTGAAGGAGTCGTGACTCATCGTGGATCCAAATCACCGGAGATCCTAGTGCCGAATCGGACGGCACCTCCGCTGCTCAACACACGTGACAGCTCCGTGACGCCTCCCATGCCTTGATCCAGCCAGGAGAGAGGGATAGGTTGGGGAAGACTCCATCCAGCAGCAAAGACGACGGTGTGGTGGTGATGGAGGAGCGTGGCATCTCCGCAGGGCTTCGCCAAGCACCAAGGAGAGGAGGAGGACTTGGGAGAGGGGAAGGGCTGCGTCAGGGGCAAGGGTGCAGCTCCCATGCACCTCCCCACTATATATAGGGGTGGAGGGGGGTTATTTCTGCCTCCATGTCCATTGGGGTTAGCAAAGGTGGGAGGAAAGAAATCCCATCCTTTCCTTTTCCCATCGATTGTTATCCCCCTTTTTAGGGATCTTGATCTTATCCCTTGGGATATGATCTTATTCCTTCTAAGGGGGATCTTGGTGCGCTTGACCCAGGGTTGTGGGGCCTTGCCCCACTACTTCCATGTTCATGTGGGTCCCCCATGCAGGTGGGCCCCACTCCGAACCTTCTAGAACCTTCCCAGACAATACCGAAAAATCTTTAACATTTTCCTCGGCCAAAATTGGACTTCCCAGATATAAATCTTTACCACGGACCATTCCAGAACTCCTCGTGGACATCCCGGATCTCATCCGGACTCAACAACATTCGGTAACCACGTATATCTATTCCCTATAACCCTAGCGCCATCGGACCTTATGTGTAGACCCTACGTTCGGGAACCATGCAAACATGATCGAGACGTTTTTCGTCAATAACCAACAGCGGATCTCGATACCCATGTTGGTCTCTACATGTTCCACGATGATCTCATCGGATGAACCACGTATGTCAAGGACTCAATCGATCCCGTGATACAATTCCCTTTGTCTAACGGTATTGTACTTGCCCGAGATTCGATCGTCAGATACCGATACATTGTTCAATCTCGCTATCGACAAGTCTCTTTACTCGCTCCGCAACACATCATCCCGTGATCAACCCCTTGGTCACATTGTGCACATTATGATGATGTCCCATCGAGTGGGCCCAGAGATACCTCTCTGCTTACACAGAGTGACAAATCCCAGCCTCGATTCGTACAACCCAATGCAGACACTTTCGGAGATACCTGTAGTGCACCTTTATAGCCACCCAGCCACGCCAGGACGCTTGGTACACCCAAAGCATTCCTACGGTATCCGGGAGTTGCACAATCTCATGGTCTAAGGAAAAGATACTTGACATTAGAAAAGTTTTAGCATACCTAACTACACGCATCTTTGTGCTAGGCTTAGGATTGTCTTATCCATCACATCATTCTCCAAATGATGTGATCCCGCTATCAACCATATCCAATGTCCATGGTCGTGAAACCGTAACCATCTGCTGATCAACGAGCTAGTCAACTAGAGGCTTACTAGGGACATGGTGTTGTGTATGTATCCACACATGTATCTGAGTTTCCTATCAATACAATTATAGCATGGATAATAAACGATTATCATGAACAAGGAAATATAATAATAACCAATTTATTATTGCCTCTAGGGCATATTTCCAACACAGCAGTAGTAGCTGGGCGAGCGAGCGATGAAGCAAGAGCCGGAGCAGCAGCAACAGCAGCGCGAGCGAGCGAGCGAGAGCCGGACCAGCAATAGCAGATCCGGCTGGTATGGACGCCGCCACCGAAGGGGCCTCGCACTGGGGGAGATCCGCCGTGGAGATGTCGCCCGCGGCGCCGGCTTCAAGGTAGCCGCTCCATGGGGGTGCGGGATGGAGCACCGTCGGCGCCGGGAGGTCGATTTAAGGAGAAGATGAGATGAGATGAGTGTACCTCTTTGGTGGTGCTGAGTAGGCCTTGGCTTCGCCCGAGGAGTCGGTGAGGATGTTGCGGTTCCGGTGGAGCAGGTTAAGGCGGCGCTGGGGGATGGAGCAGCCGCGATAGACGAGGCGATTGTCGGAGCAGCCTTCTTGGAGGTGGAGGACGGGCGGCTGAACCGGGCGGGATCGCGAGATGGACGACGGATCCTCATCCGGGGAGGTGGACGAGGGACGTCGAGCTGTTGCGGTGGACGACATCGTCGAGGAAGAGGCTCCGGTTGGGCAGCGGTGATGTGGCGGATGTCGTGGTTCTAAGTCTGACAGTAGAATGGGGGGTAGGTGTGGAGAGGCAAGATCCTAGCTATGGAGTAGTTGTATACGCAAGGGATTTACGAGTTCAGGCCCTTCTCGGAGGAAGTAACAGCCCTACGTCTCGGAGCCCGGAGGCGGTCGATCGGATTATATGCGTATTTGTTACAGGGTGCGAACCCTTCTACCGTGGAGGGGGGTGGCTTATATAGAGTGCGCCAGACCCCAGCCAGCCCAATGAGTAGAGGGTTTAAGGTGCAAGTAAAGCTAGGGGTTACCGTAACTCCTTACATAAAGTGTCATTAAGGTCATAAAGACTATTTAACTACTGCATCGCTTGGATACCGAGTGGCTCTTGGACTCCGGTGGTCGAAAGTGGATCTTCGTAGTCGAAAGTGTCTTTGAATCTGCCGAGTGGATACCTACACGGCCGATCGGAAGGTTGCTTCTCTTGTGAGTCTCCTTGTGGAGGGTACCTTTGGGCAGGTCTATGACCCTACCCCACGTGACATGACTTCATCATTAGCCCTCAATGGATCGAGGTTTGAGTGAGGAAGGAGTTGATAATCTTTCCGACCTGTTCTTCGTGGTTGTGAGTGCGCCTCACCGTGGATCAACGACCTTTTAGTGATGGCATCAACTTCTCTTTCAGCCGCTTTTGATCCATTCTCCACGCTTTGTCGAGTGAACTTTGTGAACCTGAGGATTTCCGAGCGACGGATCGGAGGAAATCTGTTGTCTGACGAGTTGTTCTGCGGTTAGCGGATTTCGCGGGATCCGAATTTTGGGAAGCACGGATGCGGAGAAAACCGCGACACTCGGATGGGATAAGAAGATGACGCCTCGATCTTTGCGCCGCCTTTTTTGCCACGTATCATGCGCGCGCCTGTTGCGGGATTGCGACGGGATTTCTTGGGCCTACCGGTCAGCCACTCGGAAGCGGCCCCATATAAAGCGCTGGTCAGGGTATTTTGAACAGTGCGACCTCAGACTTCCCTTCTCTCCGCCTCCAAACCTTCTCGCCAAGGTCTGGTTCGTCGCTGAAGCTCGGTACTTTTCTCGCCGGCGACCATGGTGAAGGACAAGATCGCCGCTTTGAACGGTGAAGAAGGCGACGCGAAGGCTAAGGGGAGAGCGCCTACCGGGCGGTTCTCTTCAGGGTCCAAGCTGCCGCAGGGCTGGGTCCAAGGAGATCGGATCCGGCCGACCATCACCGAGAAAGATCTCACCGATCTAGCTAACGAAGCGACTGATCCCCATGGGTCGGCGAGGCTTCCAGCACGGAGTGGCAACCGCAGTTTGAAGAGGGTGAGTGCATCCTCCGCCACCCACGAGATAGGGGTTTTCTCCGCCGCCAAATCCTTTTTTCGGGGTTTCGAACTTTTGGAGCGCAACTCCACCATTTCACCCAAACTCCATTGTGTATCTTGTTGCTTTGCTTTCAGCTCATGAGAATTTCTTGGGTTGTCGATCGCATTGGGGTCTCTTCAAGCACATATTCACCGCCGCCTCAGACGGTGAAGAAAACGAGCCCAATGACGAGAGGACCCAAGTAATCCAGATGTGGGGGACTCGGGGTCCAGATGAGGGGAAGAGCGCCTTTCCAGCCTATGACTCTTCCCGACTCGGTTAGAGGGTGGCAATGACCTGGTTTTATCGCCAAGACCAGCCGACACCGGGCAATGCCGACTGGCTCCCTCCTTTCTCCATGAGTCGAGTGAACAAGCCATCTTCCCTCAAGGTGTTACCAGAGGAGAAGGCCCAAGTAAAGCTGCCGATGGAGCGTAGTCCAGCTTATTCGCGATGGGGTGACCGCATGGATCTCCGGAGGTTTTTCTCCGACGGCGATTCAGCCACTCCAATACCGAGGACATCCGATGTGGATGTACTGCACGGATGATACCACTCGGGTCCATCCAGAGGAGGTCGATGGTGCCACGCGGAGAAGTGGATGACTGCTATCACAGAAACAAGGACAATCTCGCGTGAGCTAGGAGGATTCCACCACTGACCAGAGTTACCAACCCGACAAGGTATAGCCGCTATCTCCGATCGTGATTCTACTACATTTATTCTGCTTTTGATGCCAATTGCCGATTGACTTTCACCTTGTTTGGTTGTCTTCTAGGTCACCACCGAGATGTACTCGATGCCCAACGGGCGCAGGAAACAACAAGAAGAAGAAGGAAGTGGAGGTGAGAGTCCGGAGGAATGGGAGTCCAACGGCGAGGAGGATGAGGAGGATGATGGCTCGATGATGAAGAGGATGAGGTGGAAGAGGAGGAAGACGCCGATCCTCCTCGCCGGAGGGAAGGTCTGTTGATGCACGACCCGGGCGTCGGGCGTGGTAAAGCTGTTGTGCTCACCGTCACCGACGGGTTTACCTAGGACAACTTCTCCCGCGCCGATCGAGAAACCGCCAAGCAACCTCGAGCGACATCACAAAGCCGGCCAAGGCCCCGCCCAAGATGCGAATGGTCATCCCCACCATCTCCGAGTAACTAATGTAACCTTGTATTTCCTTATTCAACATGAGTGAACTTTTGGTCGACTTGATGACTGATCAGCCGATTCTTGAAATCTACAGCGCCGCTACCTCCGAGACATCAGCCAAGCAGGAAGATCAGGAAATGGAGGATGCGGCCACCTCCAACCTTGGTAAGATCTTTGAGGTTTCGCTTTTAGTCAACTGGAGCTTTTACTCGATTGGACTTCCATGTTTGCTTCTGAATCTTTCTTGTAGTTCCGCCTCACGTCATTGATCTCCCCGATGATGACGAGGAAGCGCCATTAAGGAAGAGGAAGGACAAGAAAGCGCTTGCTGGCAAGGCTTCTCAAGTCGCGGCGATTCCTGAGACGCTGATTTCCGAGGAAGGCAACCCCACTCGGACTTCAAGCCTTTTCATTGCATCACGACCAAAGGCTCAACCCACTTCGTCGACCGCTGATCCACCATCTCTCTTTGCTACCCACCACGTCCCTAAGACCAAGTAAGTGTTGCTAAGGAGGCCATACGCCAGCAGGGATCATGATGGAGCAGGTGAAAGCGGCTCGAGAGGCTAGTCAGCGCCTATGATGCTAGTTCAGCTTCCGCAGCAATGTCCAAGTAAGTCACCGTCGCTTGCTTTGTTAGGATATACTATCTGAAACTGCTTTCTTCCGGAGATTTATAACAGACACCCAAAGGGTGTGTGTGTCGCTTGAACTTTTGTGGGGGCATCGAGTGCACCCAATGGTGTAGTCCCCAAGACTATGGTCGATCGCGTACCGGCTATAGTCTTTATGTTGTGATCTTTCTTCACTCGACCGACGGACCAAGTCGAATGGAACAGAAACCGTGGGGCATCGCTAAGTACACCCACCGGGTGTAGTCCCCGAGACTATGGTCGATCGCGGTAGTCGACTATAGTCTAAAGAACTGTTTTTTCAAGCGTCGATCACGACAATTAGCCATGTTTTTTAGAATCATAACCTTTTGCCTCTTTTGGTCACCGATCGAACCAAATTGGTAAAACCAGTTGGGGGCATCGCTGAGTGCACCCGGGTGGGTGAAGTCCTCAGACTACCGTCAATGTTTTTATTCAATCGTAGTCTTAGAAATGCTACTATTTTTCCTTAGTCACCGGAAGTGATCTCGCCTTTGATGTCTTTCGCTGGTTGACTCTTTAGAAATCTTAGCTTGTGGCTCGCTATACCGAAAGTTAGAGAAAAGGCAGATTCAGCTCAACCTCGATTTGAAGCTTGTTTCAGAGAATTTGCAGAAGGCAAAAGGATGAAGCAAAAGGTATGCCCGGTGATAATTTTTGACGATCGCTTCTATTTTTCTCGCCATTCTCAACTCGTTCTCATTGTTGCTTTGGCAGATAAACCGAAGAGACTTTGAAGAAGAAGGACCTTGACCTTTGTAGAGGCAATGTATATGCGGCTTTGGAGAAAACAAAGTCATTGAAGAGAAGCTTGCCTCACCGACAAACTCAAGATGAAAATGCCAAGTCGAAAGCCTCTCTTGACGCTGCTAACAAGGAAGTCACCGATCAAGAACGACAAGAATGTTCTCGTTCGACAAGGTTGGCCAACCAAGGGGAAGCAAAACGACCGGAGATTTATCTTGAGGGTTCGCCAAGAAGTCGCTTTCATGCTTGAAGGTAATCTCTTTTATCCGACCGCCTTGCTCTCACCGTCATCACATGATCTTTATTTTGAGTCCGAAGTTGTGTTTTCTGCACTCGCCAAAACTTTGAAGAAGAAACCAATGAGTGGAAACCAGCTTGGACCCCATCAACTCTCCCGTGAAGGACGGTTGCTATGAATGTGCTCCGACCGAGTCTCGTGGTTGCTAGCGTGGTGGATTATCTTGCTCGACTAAAAGTTGCAAAGGTCGCTGGATCGACTCAACTCTCGCCGTAATGCACTCTCCGTAATGATCTTGAATCTCGATGACTCGATCGAATGAGATTCCAAGTCGAGTGCAAGAATGGAAAAGTCATCCGCCGTGTGGTGCCGATGTTGCTCTATCTCCGGTTCGAGTCACCGCAAAGAAGCGCAAGAGGACAAGCTGGTGTCTTCAAGGTTGCCAATACCAGGAAGCATGACTTCAGATCTTTCATGGAGACTTTCATCGCTGCCGCTACCCGTATTGTCGACGGAATTTTAATTTCACCAGCTTTGTTGCACCTTCTAGTCCTCCACCGGAGGAGTAAAAGTCCCACTTTAAATTGGCCTCTAATGCCGAAAGTGGTTTCAGAATCGATAAACTTTAATGTGCTTAACGCTCGAGCGCCTTTTGGATCCAGAGACATTTATCCAAACTTGATTTTTCCTTTAACATGCTTTGCTTGCCTTCGAGAGAACTTTATTCCTCATTCGGAAGATATTCCGCTGAAATTCCAATCGACTTGTGCTTCATCTATCCCGCAGGTAGAGGTGGAACACAGATCGCGATCGACCTTATCGCCCTTACGGATCGGGACGAACCGCACGCTGTGCTTGTGGCGAAGCTCAAGGAGGAGGTTGCACGACCTGCACCTCGTCGCCCTTGTGGATTGGGATGGACCGCACATTGTACTTGTGGCGAAGTTCAAGGAGGAGGTAGCAATGACCTGCACCTCGTCGCCCTTATGGATTGGGATGGACCAGACGTTGTACTTGTGGCGAAGCTCAAGGAGGAGGTAGCAATGACCTGCACCTCGCCGCCCTTATGGATTGGGATGAATTCCTTACTTAGGCGCAGCACTGGCTATAGCTAAGCCCCGAGTGGGAGGTTTGCTCTCCACTGTAGGATTTTTATTACTTAGGCGAGCACTGGGTTGCAGCTAAGCCCCGAGTGGGAGGTTTGCTCTCCAAATGTAGGATTTTTATTACTTAGGCGAGCACTGGCTGCAGCTTAAGCCCCGAGTGGGAGGTTTGCTTCCACTCTGTAGGATTTTTATTACTTAGGCGCAGCACTGGCTGCAGCTAAGCCCCCTAGTGGGAGGTTTGCTTTCCACTTGTAGGATTTTTATCACTTAGGCGCAGCACTGGCTGCAGCTAAGCCTCCCTAGTGGGAGGTTTGCTCTCCACTGGTAGGATTTTTATCACTTTGGATGTTTTAAGGCTTAATCTTGGGTTAAGAGAAGTCCCCGAGTGGGAGGCCGGCTCACCACTGAGGATTTGAATACTTAGGCGCAGTACTTGATCAGCTTAAGCCTCCGAGTGGGAGGTTTGCTCGCCACTCGGTAGGATTTTGTATCACTTTGGATGTTTTAAGGCTAGTACTTGGGCTGTTAGAAGCCTCCCCGAGTGGGAGGCTGGCTCACCACTCTGTGAGGATTTTGAATACTTAGGCGCAGTACTTGACTGCAGCTAAGCCTCCCGAGTGGGAGGCTGGTTCACCACTCCAGAGGATTTTGTATACTTAGGCGAGTACTTGACTGCAGCCTAAGCCTCCGAGTGGGAGGCTGGTTCGCCACTGCAGAGGGATTTTGTATACTTAGGCGAGTACTTGGACTGCAGCTAAGCCTCCGAGTGGGAGGCTGGTTCACCACTCGGTAGGATTTTTGTATACTTAGGCGAGTACTTGGACTGCAGCTAAGCCTCCGAGTGGGAGGCTGGTTCGCCACTCGGTAGGATTTTTGTATACTTAGGCGAGTACTTAGACTGCATCTAAGCCTCCGAGTGGGAGGCTGGCTCGCCACTCCAGAGGATTTGGAATACTTAGGCTAAGCGGATTCACAAGAAGCCCCGAGTGAGAGACCTGCCTGCACTCGAAAGGATTTTCTTTACAAGCTTAGGCTAATCGGATTCGCGACTAAGCCACCCAATCGGGGAAATTTCAACAAAAAGCAATAACAATCACCGGGAAAATTATAACATTCTTGTCTTGGATAAACAAACTTCAAAAGCACTTTTATTACATCTCAACCGGAAAGTGAGTTTTTAAGTGTAAAAGGCGGAGCAGCTCGCTGCCCAAGCTCGAGGCTCGCCGATCCGGCGATCAACGCTGTAGAGATGATATGTCTGCTGTGGAGGACTCTCGTGACGATAAAGGGACCTTCCCAAGTGGGAGCAAGCTTGTGTGGTTTCGCTGATCCACTCGGAGGACCAAATCTCCCTCTTGGAAGGCTTGACTCTTCACATTTCTGGCATGGAATTGACGCAAGTCTTGCTGATAGATAGTCGAGCGGATCAAGGCCATCTCTCTCTCCTCTTCCAAGAGGTCGACTGCTTCTTGCCGGGCTTGTTCCGCTTCTTCAGAGTATAGCTTGACTCGAGGCGCATTGTGAAGCAGGTCACTCGGCAGAACTGCTTCAGCTCCATAGACCAGGAAGAATGGAGTTCTCCCAGTCGACCGATTAGGAGTGGTCCTCAATCCCCGTGAGAACGGATGGAAGTTCGTCGACCTAAGCTCCCCGCCGCGGTTTGAGATCACGATCAGCCGAGGTTTTAGCCCTTTGAGAATGAGGTTGTTTGCACGCTCGCTTGTCCATTCGACCGAGGATGAGCCATCAAGCATAGTCGACCTCGCTGCCTTTGAGAGGCGCAGAAGGCTTTGAACTTGTCATTATCAAGTTTGACCCATTGTCGGTGATGATGCTATGCGGAACTCCATATCTGAATATCAACTCTCCGATGAAACCGATAGCAAAGGCATGCATCGAGGTTCTTGATGGGCTTGGCTTCGATCCACTTGGTGAACTTGTCGATCGCTACTAGCAAATGGGTGAAACCGCTTCGCCAGCTTCTCAACGGTCCAATCATGTCCAATCCCCAAACAAATAAGGGCCAAACGAGTGGAATGGTCTTCAAAGTCGAGGCTGGCTTGTGCGACATGTTGAATAGAACCGACATCCTTCACACTTGTCGACTATTTCTTTTGCCATTTCATTTGCTTTCGCCAGTAAAATCCCGCCGGTATGCTTAGCCACAATGGTCCGAGAGGATGCATGATGGCCACAGTCCCCGAGTGGATATCCTCAAGAATTATCTCGACCTTCTTCCGGCGTGATACACTTCTGCCCGACTCCGCCAAGGCTTTCTCAGCATAATTGTCCCTTGATCATCAGAAGGCCTTGGATCGACGGACGATCTGTCGAGCCTCTTCTTCATTCTATGGGAGCTCTTTCCGTAGGATATATGCGATGTACGGCATCGTCTACCGGGAGTGATGACCACAACCTCCATAATCGTGTCGACCACTACCGGGACCTCAACTTCACCGGATCATTGGCACTCTTTTGATGCGGGGCTTCTTCTCGTGAAAGGATCCTCTCAAGACCGATGGAACATGAATGTGTTCCAAAATACATCACCGGAATGGCTTCCTCTTGGACCCTATCTTCGCCAAATCATCCGCAGCTTGATTTTTCAATGGGTATATGATGAAGCTCTAACCCTCGAATTTCTTCTCCAAATTTTCATCAGACATTACAATAACCTGTCATAGATGGGCTTCGACATCCCACTCCTTCATCACTTGATTAACAACCAGATCCGAGTCGCCATAGACCATAAGGCGACGGACGCCGAAAGTGAAATGGCCATGCGCAACCCATACAGAGTGCTTCATATTCGCTTCGTTGTTGGAAGAATCAAAGTGAATCTGGAGAACATACTTGAACCTATCTCCTCGGGGAAACCAATACAACCCCTCGCACTGTAACCTTTCAAAGATCTTGGAACCATTGAAAACATAGTCCAAAGGTTCCTAGTGAACTTGGGTCGGAAGTTGCTGTTCACCCACTCGGCGAGGAAATCTGCTATTGCTTGGGACTTGATGGCTTTCTTTGCCTCGAATTTGATATCAAGGGAAGGAGTTCAATCGCCCATTTTGCCACTCGACCAGTTGCATCTCTCGTAATGAAGAATTTCCGACAAAGGGGCGTCACTGACGATCGTAACGGAATGATCAGAGAAATAATGAGCCACCTTCTTCGTGGTCATATAGATCCCATAAACAAGCTTCTGATAGTGAGGGTATCTTTGCTTTGATGGGGTCAAGATTTCGTAAAGATAATAAACTGGGCGTTGAACTTTGAAGGCTTTTCCTTCTTCTTCCCACTCGACCGTAAGTACGGTACCGACGACTTGTCCAGTGGCTGCAATGTAAAGCAGCAAAGGCTCCTTGCTAATTGGAGCAGCAAGCACCGGCTGGGTGGATAGCAGAGCTTCGAGCTCTGCAAACGCTGCATCAGCTTCTAGAGTCCACTCGAACTTGTCTGACTTTCTTCATCACCGGTAAAGAGGCAATGCCTTTTCACCGAGGCGAGAGATGAATCGACTTAAAGCGCCAAGCATCCAAAGAAGTTTCTCGGACATCGCGGCACATTAATATGGCGCCATTCGGAGTATGGTGCCAACCTTTTCGGGTTAGCATCGATTCCTCGCCGTAAAACAAGAAAACCGAGTAACTTTCCACCAGAACTCCAAATGTACACTTTGATGGATTAAGCTTGATATCATACCTCCCGAGATTGGCAATGTTTCAGCAAGGTCGGTCAACAGGTCGGAACCCTTTCGTGATTCTGACCACTATATCATCCATGTATGCTTCCACATTCCGACCGATTTGAGTGAGCAAACACTTCAATCATCCTCATGAATGTGGCTCCGCATTCTTGAGACCGAATGGCATGGTGACATAATGTAAGCACCGAATGGAGTGATGAACGCTGTTTTAATCTTCATCGGGTCCATACAGACGGATCTGATGGTACCCGAATAGGCGCCTAAAAAGACAACCTCTCGTGATCCCGCAATGAGTCGACTATTTGGTCGATGCGAGGAAGAGGAATGATCTTTCGGCAGGCCCGATTGATATGCTTGAAATCGATGCACATGCGCAACGACTTGTCCTTCTTGGAGACCATGACAACGCTGGCAGCCACTGAGTGGTAGATCTCTGATGAACTCGCTGCTAAGAGCCGAGCCACCTCCTCGCCAATGGCCTTTCTTCTAGACGACGGATCATCAAGATACTCTTTAACTGGTTTGAATTTTGGGTCGACTTCAGAGAGATGCTCAGCCAGCCCCTCGAACACCCGCATGTCGCCAGGCTTCCATGCAAAGATGTCCCAGCTTCACGGAGGAACTGGATGAGCGCTTCTTCCTATTTTGAGTCGAGTGTTGTTGAGATGTTGGCCTGAGCAGCATCGATCACCGGGTGAATGTGAACCTGTTTTGTCTCGCCAATGATCGAATGCCGATTTCAGCGGGCTTCTTAGCTCACAACAAATCACTCAGATCTGCAGTTTTCGATACTCTTGTAGCTCTACCATCGCCAACCGAGCATCGGCGATCTTAGAGCCTTTCTCGAAGCACTCTTCCGCTTTCTTCCGATTGCTCATGACAAAGGACACGCCTTTGGGACCAGGCATCTTCGCTTAAGATACACGTAATATGGTCGGGCCATGAAACGCATAAGCTGGTCTCCTGTAATAGCGTGATAAGCGCTCGAAATCCATGACCTCAAAGGTCAACTTTTCTTTCCGGAAATGCTTTGAATCACCAAAACTACATCAAGAGAAATTTGGCCGAGTGACTCAGCCTTCTTTCCGTGAATGACTCGCGGAAGCTCATGTTATCGGTAATCGAGTCCGACATCGGAATGCCCATCCCTTTCAACTCTCTCACAGATAATATGTTCAAGCCACTACCACCATCCATCAGACTTTGGTCATTGAGTGCCTTCGACAACCGGGTCGACCACTCAATGCTTGCCTCCTGTGGGTGGCAATGTGCGCCGGTGATCGACCGGGTCGAATGTGATGGCGGTCTGGGACCATTTCATATAATTGGGAGTCGCCGGAGCAACCAAGTTTACTTCCCGATTGATAACCTTCAATCGACTTTTGCTTTTGACGTCAGCAAAAATCATCAGGGTGGAATTGACCTGGGGATATCCACCATCACTTTCATCTTTGTCCTCAACTTTGTCTGTCTCCTTATCCTTATCCTTGGGCTGTTTCCCTTGGAACTACTGAATCAAGAGCCGACACTATCGAGTGGTATGTTTCGGGTAAATGAGCTTACCCTCTTCATCTTTCTTTGTATGAATATGACATGGTAAATCCAACACGCTGCTCCCATCCCGGTCTTTCACCTTCTTAGGTTTCCAAGGACCCTTGGGTTTCCCTTGAACTTTCCTAGGGTCACCGCCAAGGCCTCTCCGGAGCCACTGCTCGCTTTGCGCTTTTGCTTCCGATCGAATTTCCTCCGCCGGTCTCATTGGCGGCCGATTTATATTTACCAATTCGAGCCGATCCTCTTCTTTCACCATTTGCATATTTGGTGGCAATCTCCATCATCCGACTCTGTGGTCATATCTCCGCTCGACCAAATTTCAAACTCAATTCTCGTTCTTGACACCTTCCTTGAAGGCACAGATCGCCTGGTGATCGACATACATTCTCGTGTGTGGTGCAAAGTGATCCACCGATATAATCTCTCAAAGTTTCACTCGACTTTTGCACGCATCGATCGCAACTCACTAAACCTGCTGGTCGCTTGCAAGTTCCTTCAAATGTCCCGACAAATACTCGGGCAAGATCTTCCCAAGTGTAAATCATTGGTGCTAATCGATTCAACCACGCCTGGCTGAACCCTCCAACATAAGAGGTAAATGCTTCATGGCTACCTCATCGCTGCCACCGCCGATCTGAACCGCCACTCGGTAATCTTTCAAGCCAAGTGTCGCTTGGATTCTCCAAAGGAACTTGTCGACTCCAGCCGCCATCCTGTTGGGAGGAATCATCGCGCCCCGATGGCTCGCTGAAACACTCGATCCCGAGACATGAACTCTACTACCGGAAGGAACATCTCTATCATGGCTGCCTCGGTGAGCTTCTGTTCGCCGACCAAACATTGAACGATAATAGATCTCGTGATCAAAGCTCGGTTCCCCGGGTCGACCGAACTCTTCGCCCAACACTGCTTTGGCGCTCGTTGCCCCGCCGCCGAGGAGCGTATGATCCACCCCTTGGGAAGAGGGCACTCGACGCCGATCGCTATGATCGAATCGCTGCTCATACCGCCACGGCCCTTGTATTGATCATCACGCCGCCCCCACGCTCCTCACGCCGGGCGATCTTGGACTATGGGCCGACCGGAATGAATTCGCAGCGACGGATCGGCTGTGGAACCCTGCTCCATGGATCGATACAATCGTGTTTTGATCTCCTCGCCGCCGAGCAAATCCCCGATTTGCTGCAAAGCTCTACCGCCTCCAACCGAAGGCTGAATTGACTCGCTATACGGGCGGCAGCTGCTAAATTATGAATCGGAGTTCGATATACCTGGTTGGCGGTTGAAAGAGTCAAGCGCCGATCGATTCTCGAACCTCGGTCACAGACGCCGCCGAAAGTACTCGCCAAGATTCTCCAGCCGAAAAGCGCCAGCCAGGTTGGCTAAGCGCCGCATCCTCCAAGGCGCGAGCCTCGGGGTTTCTCCAACGATAGGAGTGTGAAGTGCATCCATGTTCCGACGACGAAGCTCCTCCTCTCGAGCGAAGTGAGGGGTTCGCAAGTACTCTTCGTGGGCTTGCACCGATCGCTTCCACCGCCACCTTCGCTGGTGCGGGTGAATCTGTGGGGACCGCACGGTCCATCGACCATCAAAACCTCTCGCCGCTGGTCATCGCTATCGTGATTCGGACGCAGCTCTCACGGAGCTACCGAATAGGCCATAGAGAGATTCGCCGGCTCGACCGCCGCGATTTGGGGATGGCCGATCAAGGGCCACCGCATGCCTCACCCACCGCTGAAGCTCTCGACCGACCGGAACGCTTGCGCCGATGGGAGATCGGGAGTGAAGATAGCGCAGAGCCGACCCATACCGGGTCGACGGTTGCCGCAAGAGGACGCCATGGACACACGCTGAAAAGTGCGCCGCCTCGCTGGATGGGGAGCGCGGCCCACGCCGAGTGGAGCCTCGGTTAAGCCGGAGTCGCCGGCGACGCATTTAACGTGAGCGCACCGAGACGGATCTCGTGGCCGCCACCGTAACTCGACCTGAAACCATGATGCCGAGATCGAAAGAATCCCAACTTCTCCAACACCGCTAGGAACACCTGCCCCATGGTGGGCGCCAACCGTCGTCGTGGTTCTAAGTCCCACAAGAGAATGGGGGGTAGGTATGGAGAGGCAAGATCCTAGCTATGGAGTAGTTGTATACGCAAGGGATTTACGAGTTCAGGCCCTTCTCTGAGGAAGTAACAGCCCTACGTCTCGGAGCCCGGAGGCGGTCGATCGGATTATTCACAGATGTGTTATAGGGGGTGCGAACCCTTCTACCCGTGGAGGGGGTGGCTTATATAGAGTGCGCCAGACCCCAGCCAGCCCACGTAGTAGAGGGTTTACAGGCAAGAAAGCTAGGAGTTACCGTAACTCCTTACATAAAGTGTCATTAAGGTCATAAAGACTATTTAACTACTGCATCGCTTGGATACCGAGTGGCTCTTGGACTCCTGGTGGTCGAGTGGATCTTCGTAGTCGAAAGTGTCTTTGAATCTGTCGAGTGGATACCTACACGGTCGATCGGAAGGTTGCTTCTCTTGTGAGTCTCCTTGTGGAGGGTACCTTTGGCAGGTCTATGACCCTACCCTGTGTACATGACTTCATCACGGACGGAGGAGGGTGGGGTTTCACGGCTGGAGCGGAGAGGTTATGGCGGCTCGGGATTTCAATGGCTAAAAGGGGCGATGGGAGGGGTGAAGCATGACTTAGGGACGCGCTTGTCCAAAATGTAGGGTGTGTTACAAAATTACCCCCCCACCGATTTGAACTAGCGGCCCTTTCGGCTCAGGGTTAGAAGGGGGATTTCACGTCCCGGGATTTGGCAGCTGGAGGGAGTTTTCGCGCGCGTTGTAGTTTCGGGATAGCAAGGCGCGGGTTGTGAAGGCTCCAGTTTTGAAAGCACGATATCTGAATTTTCAGGATATAACAAGACGCGGGTTGAATTTTAGGGACAAGCCTAACGTGTAGTAATATTGTACTTGTACGTACCAAATCAATTCGCACTTCCTTCAACGAAAAAGAAAACGAAAAAATTAAAACTATTCACACCACACAAAGAGAGAGTCTTGCCCCATTTTACTATACAAATGCTATTCAAAGCTACTCCCTCCTTCCATCTATATAGGGCCTAATGCGTTTTTCGGTGCTAACTTTGACCAAATATTAGAGCAATGATATATGACATGCAACTTACATAAAGCACACCGTTAAATTCGTCTGTGAAAGGTTCTTTCAATGATATAATTTTCACATTGTGCATGTCATGTACTATTAATCTTGTCAATAGTCAAAGGCGGTCTTGAAAATATCATTACGCCCTATATAGATGGAAGGAGGGAGTATGAATCCATGTTATGTCCGATTAAATTTTTTCTCTTGTTGTATAATGCATGTAACCTACTCATACCAACATTTTAGTGCATTCCAAATGTCTATACTACCGCTGCAATTTGAACTAAATTTGAATTCGCTTTCTCTATTTCAATAAGAATCTACAACCATGATTGTTGCTAACTTCAACCATCATTCGTGGTATTACCTTAATAACACACCACATGATTACTATAGAGATAGATATGAACTATGTGTACTACATGAACTCAATTCTATTTTTGAATACACTTGATGTTGATTCCAAATAATAGTACATTTGATGTACTAACTATATATTCATAATCTAAACCATGTTCCATACGCACACCGTGGTTTATCACACAAAGTATAGTGCCCCGCCTCTACATTATGACAAGTATTTAGACCTGAGTTGCAAAAGCCACACATTAGCCCAAATTATAATCAATGTTCTACATTATGATATATTCTTCAAGTATCTCAGATCCACTTTTTTAATGAATTATGATCTTTGTTCGCCTTTTACACCTTCACGATCCTCTTCTATTTGTAGCTAGCTAGCGCTTAACTTTCTATCGTGCATGCACACGTCCGCCCCCTCACACACCCTTAGAAGGCCCCTCCATCGCCAAGACGCTCATTATTTCTCTTTAGGTCATCCACCAGCGTGTGTGTGTAGGCCCCGGCTCCTTCTTTTCTCGCACACACTGCCGACATACCTCTCTAGCCAAGTGTGCCTACAACAAACACATATATACTTCCCTCTTCTCTTCTCACCGCCTTTGCCCCCATATGTCCAATCCGATTCCACGCAGTGCACACTCCCGCCTCTTTTCATTTATCACATGCTCGCACACTCCTCCCCTCGACATTGTAGGCCTCTCGCACCACCTCCCAGCCACACCCTCTCCCCTTGTCTCGCCTCTCCGACCTTATTTGCTTCTAACACATGCAGGAGTGTATATGAACTGATCTCCTAAATATAGCCAGGTCGACTATAATTGCTTTCACCAAGCACCGATACACTTACCTTGCTAGTTATGTCTCTCCTTTCTGACACACGACAGCTTGATCTTCCTATGTAGTTACGCATGCTTACCACAACCATATCTTCTCCCATCATCATCCTTGAATACCTCCCCGACCATCTCTCTCACACGCACGCAGTACAGATGCATGTATATCCCCCACCCTCTCTTATTGATATTGCACTCATACCCTCCGTTTGTCTAGCAGGCCTCTCCCACGATTTGTGAGACGCCACTCCACCACCAACCCTCCGACGCTCTACCTTTGTCTTTTTCCCAACCTTATTCCTCTGCTACACATATCCATGGATGTCGATCGATATCCCTCAATACATAGCCACTTCGCCGGTGCCGTGACCCGCAGCCAGGAGCTCGGGTTCACCACAACCACGACGGCCGTCCGAGTCGTCATCGCCGAGTAACCCGCCTCTGTTGTGGCTAGCTTCGAGTCGCATGCGCCACGTTTCGTCTGAGCCGCCATCGCTGGGCGCGCCCGACCGCCATTCAGCCAAGGCCCCCATCGCTGGCCGCCCGACCCGGGCCACCGGTTCAGCCAGCTAGTCACGCCTCGCCACCTGCAGCAGTTCGGCCTCGCTTTAAACCTCCATAGTGCTGTCTTGAGCGATTCCGCCTACCGGATCACGGCATGCACCTCCACCACCACAAACCGACATCACTATTGCTCGCTATGGCTGCCCCGAGGCGCCCGCTTTATCAAGACACCGGCGCTTCGCCTACTCGCAGTTCACAGCCCGCTGATTTCGCCGGTCCGCTTCACCGACTCCGCCACTACCTTTTCAAACCGGCGCTACCGAGCGCCATGAAGTCAGCAGCCGGCCCGCTTAAAGCTATGCCGCTGCCTCACCTCGAGCCGCCATCCTGCTTTTAAACCGCCGCCCGGTCGGGTCACTCTCCGCCACGGCCAGTGTTCATTGGCTCGACGCTGGCCCGATCACAAGCTGGCCTCGAGTCACCGTTGATGCAGGCTGCCACTCCAACCCGCTGCGGCAGCGGACGCACTTCGTCAACCCGCCGGAGTGCCCTTGATGTGGCCGGTTCATCTCCGCGCCTGAGACACGCCTCCATACCTCTACTACTACTCTGTCGAGTTATGACCACAGAGACCACCATGAACCCGCTACCTCGAGCTGCCGAGCCGCAGCCTCCGCTTTATCAACCGCTGTTTATGTGGTGCTCGTGCTCGACCAAGACATCGCCGCCGTTTTCGGCCCACGGCCTCTCAAATCGCCAGAATCTGTTTCGCAGCCATCGTTAGGGCTGCCGTGTCTCTCTACAAACCGCCGCTGCATTAAGCCACCGTGATCACCTACAGCCACGGAGAGCCCACATCCCGCGGTTCAAACTTCAACCTTGAAAACCGCCGCCACCGGAGCTCGCTCGCCGCCGATATGAGTCGCCGCAAGCCAGCCACCATAGTCGGCTCACGCCGCTATCGCCGCCATCAGGTTGGTCACTGCCTCCTCGGCTTACCTCTCCGTCGACCCGCCAAAGCGACCTGCCACTGCCGACTCATGGGTGCGGCCTTCCAAGCCACCGCCTCCGAAAAGATGCAAGAGATGGATTATAATGCTGAACGTGTTTGGGATGATTGGATGCTTATGAAGGATATAACATCGTGACTAATGGTGGAATTATGCTGCAGATGATAGCTTTTACAAAAAGAAGGAAGTACAATTGCCTAAGAAATTGACTCAGAAAATGATAGTCTGATGACCCTTTCTCAAAGAGAAGTTATCACCGATGACTGCTAACAATCTTTAGTGGGAGGACAGACAATTGTTGAGGTCTGGAGTTCTTAGAGGAACAAAGTGCAAACATAATTTGATGATGAGGATGAGTTGATTGATTATCATAGACGACACGTTGATCAGCCAACAGATACGCCTGCTCAACTGGCTGTCCAGTGAATGAAGTTGACCTGTCATAGGAGTTGCAGCCACCTTGCTGTCACAGCCCGCTTACAACAGCAGTTGACCCACTATTGTTGCTGGTCCATTCTATCTACAGATTCATCTTCGTAGTTGTCTCATTGTCACGACTGGCTCAACATCCCACAAAACTACCTGGTGCTATCTTTTCTATACATTTTATCGGCACATATTAAATTGTTTGAGAACAATTACTCTAGTCTATGATTTTTTTTCGCAGTACCGTTATTTCTTACAAAGATGTCGCATAAAGGGCGCGCATTAGCATTATGTTTGCACTAGCGCCTGCATTTCATCGACGGATACGCAGTGCAAGTCGCCGCCTCGCTTACATCAAGACAACGCAGCTTAGCTCGCCTCGCCACATGGCTTATCGCTACTGCGGATCGCCTCGCCCATCCACGCCGGTTATAACGCCGCGGCCGATTCATCCGTTCGAGGCCATAGCCGACTCGGCCGTGATTGATTTCCGCTTCACCATGGTGATCAATAACTCCACGGTGGATAACCCCGCATGATATATCGTGAAATCCATCCAATATATTTTATATTGCGATTGTCTTCTTTAAAAGAGCAATTACTCCGCTTGCAAAGTTGTTCAATGCAGTGACCTTAAACCGCCATATTAATGCAAATTTAAAGGTCATTTAAAATTTCCGCTTAAAAAGAAGGATCCCGGTTTAATATCCTGTTTAAGGGAAAGATGTCTCCCACAATGCTTTGAAGCTCTCAATATCCGGTTTAACATCCGGTTCAAGAAGGATTTATCTCTTGCAAAAAGTTAAAGGGTGCCAAAGAGAACCTGCTGCCATGATGCGCGGTTCAAACGTGGGTATCATGCCTTATTGTCTTATCATATTATTGATCACTTGGGGGCTTGGTCATGTCTGAACCATAGTCACACCTCTTGATCGGCTCAATGCCACAACATCACTTGGGGGCTTTGGTCGTATCTGAACCATAGCAACACCTTTTTATAGGCGCAAGCCACAGCATCACTTGGGGACTTGGTCACGTCTGAACCATAGTCACGCCTCTTGATCGGCCTAGTGCCACAAAGATCACTTGGGGCTTTGGTCGAACCCAACCATCGCTATACCTCTTGATCGGCGTAATGCCAACGCATCATTTGGGGACCTGGCTGACTTGAACCATAGCTACATTTTTTGGGGGCATGGTCTTGTCCGACCATGGTAATGCCACTTGATCGGCTCAAAGCCTCATTTGCAATGGTTTTATCTTTGCCTTTGCTTCTTTTTTCTTTTGATAAAATATTTTTTCTGTTGCGTTTTCAACGAACATTATTAAATCCGGTTCAACTGTCAGTTACAGATTGACGGAACACGATTAAATTATAAACCGGAGACTATCAGCCTGGTTTGGTTTCGACTATAAGTCGCCAGTATATATTTGGATTGCGCCATTGGAATCATGCGCTCATAAATCATTGGACTATATTATTCAAATCTTCAAATAGCCAACATGGCTAGATTTTATTATGGTTATCAAGAATCAAAGACTATGATTAAGGTTTTCAAAGTCGCTTAGCGTAATGGCTATTATATTATCAATGGATATGATTTATTTTATAATTGAAGGAATAGTCCCGAGTCGCCGCAGCTTACGTAATTCAAGCACTTGGGGGCTACATTATTCAAGCTGAGATTACATCAAATATGCAAGTCTCATGTCGCCGCAAGCATGCACCATGCCACTTGGGGGCTAATGCAAAGTCATTGTTTGCTCACCTTATTGAAGACCCGACTCATCACATTATAATGAGCTGGCCCTTGGGGCTACCAATTGCTCCTGCCAACTATTCAAGGTACAAAGCTTTTTATCCATTATATTGAAGGGTCCATCGCTCAGCTTGGTAAAGCACAAAGCTCTCAACCTTGTGGGCGTGGGTTCAAGCCCCATGATGGGAGTTACATAATATAATGTTATTCTCAATGAAGTATATATAAAGTCCCCGCCATTATGTGCATAATGACCCGCCCTTGGGGGCTACACTGGTTGAAAATAAGGAAATTATAAGTCCTGTGTTGCCGCAAGCATGACAACCCGGCACTTGGGGGCTACATATGTGGAATACTCAATGACTAGTGATTGAGATGAACAACCCGGATTTCTTCAAGCTTGTGACATTCATATTGAAGCAAATCTTAAGCTGTTACTACGCTACCTTCTTAAGATTTGAGGGCTACAAGTGATAGGCATATAAGATGTATATTTTCAAGTCGGATGTTAACTACAAGTATGACCCTGCTATCAATATTTATAAACCGCAAAGTTCTACATTCTTAAACCGGTCAAGATCGATGAGTATTTCAAAGACTAATATTTTTGTTAAGCATTGGGAGCTTAGTCAAAGAAGTTATTCTTCACAATATTTCTCTGTGACAAACCAATGTCAGCAAATTGATTATGAAGCTGGCCTATTGACCCGGATTTTCTAGAAGGAAATGACAAGGATTTAAAATGCCAGATCAGTTTAACTTGGATAAATCCAAATTAAACTGGGGCTAATGTCGGGATATACCTCATGGTATGACCCGCCGAGTCATAACCCGGCTGGGACTTGGTAAACCGGCGGATGTTAAACCGGCGGACAGTTAAGACAGAGTCAAGACAGATGGCTAAGACAGACGGTAAACCGGCTGGTGATAAACCGGCAGGAGTCAAGTCAGATGATAAACCGGCAGACAATGTTAAACCGGCAGACCAAGTTAAACCGGCAGACAATGTTAAACCGGCAGACGGTAATAATCAAGTTGCTGTGGAGTTATGAAGCCCATGAAGGGAAGTCAAAATAGTTTAAGTTAAAGGCCGAAGTTGACTTCACATGTAACCCGCCTTCAACATATATAAGGAGGGGCAGGTATCCCCAAAAGAGGGACAAGAAAGAAGCAATATTCTCTAGGTCTAGACATGTAACGTCGTCGATGCGGATATATCTCCCTCGTGTAGAGGCACGTCTTAGAGGCATAACCGCATTGTAAGCAATGTCGCAAGTGAGGTAATCTTTCACACAACCCATGTAATACATAAGGGAAAGAGATACATAGTTGGCTTACAAATGCCACTTCACACAATACATAAATAAACATCCATCATTCAGAGTACACTCAAGGTCCGACCACGGAACCAAAATAAAAGAAGATACCCCAAATGCTACACAGATCCCCGATCGTCCCAACTGGGCACCACCATCGATCATCGTGAAAAGACACATAGTAACGACCACGCCTCGTCGAACTCCCACTTGAGCTCGGTTGTGTCACCCGTGACCGCATCGCCGGCACCGCAGAATCGCTTTTGGTAGAATCTGTGAGTCACGGGGACTCAAAGAATCTCACACCCGTAGATCAAGACTATTTAAGCTTATAGGAAGGACAGAGTTGTAAGGTGGAGCTGCAGCAAGTGACTAGCATATATGGTGGCTACATCGCAAAAGAGAGCGAGAAGAGGAGCAAAGCACGGTCGTGAAGCTAGTAACGATCAAGAAGTGATCCTGAACTACTTACGTCAGACTTAACTCCAACACCGTGTTCACTTCCCGGACTCCGCCGAGAAGAGACCATCACGGTTACACACGCAATTGATGTGTATTTTATTTAAGGTCAACTTCGGGTTTTCTACAACCGGACATTAACAAATTCCCATCTGCCTCATAACCGCGGGCACGGCTTTCGAAAGATAATACCTCGCAGGGTGTCCCAACTTAGCCCATTATAAGTTCTCACGGTCAACGAAGGATATTCCTTCTACCGGAAGACCCGATCAATCTCGGAATCCCGGACTACAAGACATTTCGACAAAGCAATAAAACAAGACCAGCAAAGCCGCCTGACAGCCGACAAATCCCGATAGGAGCTGCACATATCTCGCTCTCGTGGCACATCCGGATGAGACTAGCTACGAGTAAAACCAAGCCTCGAAGTTTCTGCAGGTGGCCCAGCAGCTCAGTTTGGGCCAGCACTCAAGGAGCACCGGTCGGGGGTTAAAATAAAGATGACCCTGCTCGCGAAAACCCGGGGAAAAAGGCTTAGGTGGCAAATGGTAAAACCAAAGTTGGGCCTTACGGACGAGTCTTATTCAAAGCGAACTGTCAAGGGGGTCCCATAAATCACCCAACCGTAAGGAACGCTAAATCAAGGAACATAACACCGTATGACGGAAACTAGGGTGGCAAGAGGAACAAAACACTGTGCATAAGGCCGAGCCTTCCACCCTTTACCGAGTATATAGATACATTAATTATAGCAGATATATATATTGTGATATCCCCAACAAGTAAACATGTTCCAATAAGGAACAACATCTCCATGTTCCAACAAGGAACAAACTTCATCTTCACCTGCAACTAGCAACGCTTATAAGAGGGCCGAGCAAAGCGGTAACATAGCCAATCAACGGTTTGCTAGGAAAGGATGGTTAGGGCTGACATGGCAATATGGGTGGCATGATATAGCAAGTGGTAGGCATCGCAGCATAGGCATAGCAAAAGAGCGGGCAACTAGCATAGCAAAGATAGAAGTGATTTCGAGGGTATGGTCATCTTGCTCGCAATGTTCTCAGAGTTGTCGAAAGCTTGATCCTCGTAGCTTCTCAACAGGTTCCTCGCTCACGACTCGCCTCCGGCTCTACCCAAAGCAAGAACACAAACAAAGGAACCACAATAAATCACGGTGCAATGCACAAGCCACATGATGCAAAACATGACATGATATGCGAGATGTGATATGCAATGCGTATGCGCCTCCGGAAGGAAAATGATGAACCAGGCATCAACTTGGCAAACCAAGTATGCCACTGAAAGATGAGATGATTTCGCATTTAAATCGATATAAAGATCACCGAATCGGATGCACGGTTTGCAAATGACAAGCAAAACAAGAATGGCACAAATCCGCCATTAACAACATGATACCACTTAGCAAGCAACAAGAAATTAAGCTTACTGCACCCAAACGTACCAACAAAGTATATGGCAGTGATCTACACAAGATGCTTGACAAAAGATGAACACTGAGCTACGGCTAGAACACATCATAACAGGTTCAAACTAGCATGGCAAAAGTGCACAAATTATCAGGCTGGACATGACAAAAACAGCATCAGGTAGCAATGTTCAGAGCAAGAAAACTACAAGCTACAGGAACTTATAATAGCAAAACAAGGCATGGCATGAATCTACTCAAAGCATAGAACAAAAGTCCCTTACTCACCATAAGCCAAAAAGGATCAGAAATATAGTAACACCCATGTCAATATCGCAAGTTTCGTTAACAGATTCAGCAACATGGCATGTCAAAAACTGATAACAAGTAGGCATGTTTAAGAGCTCGAAGCACTCACTACAGAGCCTTTCATGATAAATTAAGCATACATACATCAAGAATACATGGCATAGAAGACATACATGGTAAGAACAACTTCATAGCCTACATGGATCAACCACAACAACCTTGGCAAAATTGAATAACATGTAAACAATCTGCCAGGAAACATTTGATAGCAAAAGTAGAGCTCGATTGAGTCAAGATATGGCACTCCATAATTGCAAACAAGGGCATGGATGGATAGAGCAAGACATTTAGAACAAAACATCCTTACTGAAGTATCTCAAAATATGCATGGATCTCTCGGTAGCATCAAGTTAACATGGCATCAAAATATCAAGAAACAGAGCTGAAATCAGCAACATCAGGACACCTACTTTGCATGCTTGTGCTAGTCACGACATAGATTACAAAAATACATGGCATACACCCCTGGAAATATGGCATGGCATATTACAAAACACATGTAGGACTCAAATTCATAGGGTGCACACATCAATCATGGCAAAATAACAAAAGTGCATGTTCTGTTAAGAAACAGAAACTAACATCACATAGCCCTTCCAACAGCATTTCGGGCATCAAGATGAGCTCAAATGAAAATGATGCAATGAGAAGAAATGATCTACTCTTCGAGGCGAACATTTTGATATATTGTACGCGCAAAATGGAGCTACAGATGCAAAGTTATGCTACGTAGAAAATGCCACAAAATATTCACAGGATTAAAAACTTAGAGGAAATTTGGGGGAACCGAGAAAGTCAACCCTCGGTCGCGGCCGGATCCGATCGGATCGGGGGTGGCGGCGGCGCGGCCCGGCTGCTCGCCGGAGCGCCGGAGGAGGAGAGGAGAGGCCGGGCCGGAGCTGCGGGGGCCGGTGGCGGAGGGAGGCGGCGCCGGCGAAGCGGAGGCCGGGGCGGCGAGGCCGCTGCTGCGGCGGGCGGCGCGATCCGGTGGCCGGAGGCGGCGGGGCCGGTGTGGCGGCGGCGGCGGCGAAGCGGAGGCGCCGGGCGACGGTCGGCGGCGAGGGCGCTGGCCGAGCCGGGCGGCGGCGTGAGGCCTCGGGCGCCATGGAGGCGGCGCGGCGACCGCCGGGCGGGCCGGGCCAGGCCCGCAGGTCGGGCGGCGGAGGCGGCGGCGTGCCCACGTGGCGTGCCCTGATTGGTTCGGACGGCGGCGGCGCGGTGGGGCGGACGTGTCCGGGCGGCGCGGGGGTTTCGTCCGGACGCGAGGTAGGGGAAGGCTAGGGTTAGACCCAAAATTTGGAATGGGGGTTGCTTAAATAGGCATAGAGGGAGCTAGGAGAGTCCAAATGAGGTGTAGTTTTCGCCCACACGATCGTGATCGAACGACGGAGAGCATGAAAGTGACTTAGATGGGTTATTGTACTATTTTGGAGGGGTGTTGGGCTGCAACTTAAAAGAGGCCTTTGCGAGAGTGCGGTTAACCGTTGGAGTACCAAACGAGCTCCAAATGACCCGAAACTTGACCGGTGGTCTACCGGTGGTATACCAAGGCCACATGACAAACCTCGGTCCATTCCGAGAAGGTTTAGTACCCGCTCACGGAAAAATGTAAAAGGGACCGCCGGGGGAGATAGGAGTGCCGGATTGCAAAACGGACAACGGGAAAAATGCTCGGAATCATGAGACGAACACGTATGCAAATGCGATGCACATGATGACATGATGTAAAAATGCATGACATGGACAAAATGCAAAAAGAAGAAAAACCCAACCACGGAGGGAATATCATATCACAATGCCAAAAATGGCAAGAGTTGGAGTTACAATTATGGAAAGTTACTTCCGGGGTGTTACAAGACACAACTAGAGGAGAGCCGGTTTACGACGACTCGCTCGTGATGATAATGAGACCTAGCCTCAAACAGCATGTAGGGCTATTACCGGATGATGTTTCCCGGGGCCCGAAGCTGTCTAAATCCTTGTCTTGTGTTGCATCTCTCGATTCCGCTCAACCCCTCTCAAGCTACCACATAGATGCGCTGGCCTCGCGACTAAGTCCTGACACTAAGGACATCTGTCGTGACAAATCGACGACAACCGGTCTCTACCCCCCCCCCCCCCCCACCCACACACACCGATAGTCTAACGTTGTAGGTATAGATATCCATGCCACGGAGAAGAACTGCACCTCTGCCCTCTCAAATTCCAAAGAGGCCAGCCGCCAGATCTTTGACATGGGAAAACACAAATTGATGGCACTCTTTATCGATCACGCAGCCACACACTTCATCCCTGTTTTCAATTCTATCGATGTCTCACGTCCATGACTCCGTTTCACACACATTGCATATGTTACGGTTTTCTGATTGAGATATCATCAACACATGGCCTCTGTTTCGCACAAACCATCTCTCTCACACCCACCTACGTATGTACCTGCACCTAAAGAAGAAGTGGACGTAGGACGCACGTACTCACGTCTCGTTCCCGGCCACACCCGCGCGGGTACACCTGTAGCGGTTGTTTACTCAAAGGAGGGTCGAGTACCACACCTAGAATATAAAACTATTGTCGTGGGGAAAATGGAAAAATGGGTTTGTCTCTTGTCACACCATCTCACACAAGGCCGCCGTGGCCTCTCTCTCTCTCAGCATTGGTAAGTGATCCAGCCGCATCCCGTCCGCTGGCGGAAAGGGAGGATGTGCATCGTATCTCCGTTCTCTCTGACCAAGCTCCGACGCGGTAGGGCCTTCCCCACTTGCTCGCTGCCGCAGTATGGGCAGATCCCAGCCGCCGGCGCCCTCCTAGTAACATCCCGACGACCCTCAGGCACAGCTTCCTCCGGCCTTGCTCCACTGCCCATCTTCCCATGTTGCTGCATGTGGATCTTCTTTAGTTGTTTGCTTAAATCGTATCTCGGCCGGGCATTTTCCATCTTGCCATCTCGCCCTCAAACCATTTTTGATAAACCACCATGTGCTATCTTTCCCTTTTTACATGGAACATGCTTCTTTTTTGTCGACGATGTGTCTTAAACTCGTTTTATTGGGCAGTAATTGTTTCCTTTCGACCTCCTTTTGCAAACAGGGCTATCCATTTTCACCTTGTTGCTATTGTGACCTTTTGGTGAACTGCACAAATCACTTTTCTGAAGAGTGTTTGTGCAGTTCCGCCAAAATGTCACACGGGCAACGTTTTTACATTTCGGTGGGACTGTGGAAAGGGAGATTGGTTTTGCTATCCTCCTCATCCAACTCCGTGCCCAATCTTCTCCGACAAGAAGTTAGTCCTAAAGAGAGATCGTAGAGGTGATCGGCTTCTATTTAAGTGTGTTATGTTTCATGATCTAGTTCCACTATATTGTACTCACAATCGACCGGATATCTTTGCAACAGGGATGGTCCGCTCGATTTTAGTGGAGCTACACAAAATGATCGGATTGTGGTGTCCTTCATACACCTCTTTTTTGGCTACAGAGCTGGGTGAAACTAGCTGCCAAGCAATGAACACTATGCCAAGGAAATGGAGCCATGCCTACGAACATCATCGATCAATTATATTTTATTTATTTATTTGTACACCTTCTCACAACTTTGTCTTCAGTTGTGATGTGAATATTGGCGCTGATCTGCGAACCATTGAGATGCCTTAGCCATGGTTGTTTCATTTGTATTTGATAGAATGTTGTAACGAGATAATCTCGAGGCAAGACACATGAATCCTAAGTTGAAACCCTTTTTTCCTGCGAGAACCAAAGTTGAAACCTTCATAGCAACACAAGACAATTTCATCAAAACTATGCGTACATATAAACAAACTCAAGGATTGATAGCAATGCCGTAAACAATTCAACTTCGTTTCACCGACATGTTGGACATCCTTCATCCGCTCCACCGCCATGCAACAATATTGAGTGCACAACACAACTTCGTGGAAAGATTCACCCGGTCGTTGCATAATCAGTAGTAATGACTAGTGAGCGGTCAAATCACAGAGCCCCACGTTCGCCACAAAGAAGTTGCTCGGACGAAGCAACCATCATTTCTCTATTCCTTGAATCTGGCCGGTACTCCCATATTCCCACAAAGAATAAGTTGCTCGGCTAATCAACCATCACTATATCCGCCACGTGTGATGACCACGGAGCTATCCATTCAGATTGCATGTTAAAAAAAATAAAGGTCGATAACTAATGCGGCAAACTTTCAAAAAAAATGCGGCACCTCGGGCCAATGCGGCCAGATCGCATTTTGCACGAGAAATTACACACCATGTTTCGTTGACATGTGGTCCCGTTCCAACATATCAGTGAGACGACAACGAGTAGTAGGAGTATTTCCGAACGGACGTGTAGGCCGGGGCGCCTCTTCGTGAACCGTGGCAAACTGGCAACCGTCCACCGACTCTTCGCCTTTCCCTCTCGATTTGGAACTGTTGTCACACGCTCTTCCTCTCCCACCTCCATTTTCCTTTAGCCCTTCACACTTTCTTCTGCCATTGTTCGATCGTCTTCTCCATGGAGGGAACAGGCTGGAAATGACCCCGTTATTCTTGCCCCGATCTGAAAGATTATGTGGTGAAGGAACTCATTGATCGGTGCAACGTCATCACCTCGGCTAGCATGGCAGGTTCGTTGAAGCCCATTCACGACTCAACTAATAACATCATTACAAGGAACCCAAGAGTCAAGGAGCGGTTTGATCTCCCCTATCTTCTTCGCCGTGACCCTGATGACTGGCACTGGCACAACGGAGGCCTCGCCTTGTGCAAGTTGATGCCGCTTGATAATGATACGTATGATGTTAAGATGCCATCGCTTGAGGGAAAGGCTTGGGCAGGCGTAAACGGAGATTGGGTTGTTTTCATTGGGTCCAACTGCGAGTGGGAACTTGTGAATGTGTACACTCGTGACTGGGTTCCACTTCCAAAAATCTCAGCAGAATGCCCGGTGGTTGAGCACACCGGTATTGTACTCACGTTCAAATACGATCATGGTGACTGTCTTCTACGGAAGATAGCAAATTGTCGAGTTCCCAACCGCTCTTGGAATTACAACAACGATGAAGTTGTTGCTATCTTCGACAAGCTTGTTGCCGTCCTTGGTGGTTTGACTCGATGGATATTGCTCAAAAATCAGTTTCTATACACGGATGTGTACTGTGATGCAATTCAATACGAGGGTCTTGTCTTTGCTTCCACCGCTCATGGCACTATTTTTGCATGGGATCCTCGTAGTTTCGGTACGTTTGTCTTCCACCGTAATTATAACTGTTTCATCCACATGCATGCGGGTTAGCAAGTTTCCGTTTACTAATTAACCTTCTTCTTGTGTTTCCAAGGTCCTGTGAACATTCCACCACCTATACTTGAAATTTTTTATAACCAAGGGGGAGATGGCGATGGCGATGATCACGAGCATGAGGACGAGCAGAACGTATATACTCAGTGGCGCCTGGCAACTAATTCCAATGGATCACCTCTTCTTGTGTGTATACAGCCCACTGATGATGTTACTACTGAGGGAGCACGTGTTGTCTCCCATAGTCGCACTCTTCGGACCTATTCCAACACCCATTGCATGGTATTCGGGATGGATACTAGTGTGCTAGTGCCAACACCTTCTCCCTGGTACATAATTGATAGTCTTGGAGAAAACTCGCTCTTCCTTGGACAAAACTATCCGATGATGGTGAAAGGCGATCCAACTGCTGTTGACACAACGTTACTAGTACCATTTATTAGAAGCAACTATGTCTATACCTCGGACATTAGGGTGGTTCCCTACCCTGGTACTGATATAGTAGGCCGCTTCAGCCTGGATGATCAGTCCTGCGTTGGTCTCGAGATCGACAATAGATGGCCCGTCTCAGAGAATCACTTGTAGTTCAAAGCAAGCGTTTCCAACGCCGAGGAATGGTTGATTTGAAGTTCATTTCATTGCTTGTTATTTGTTGTGTGGTGAAAACTTTAGTATTTATAATGTATCCTCGTTGTCGATGTTGGTTGATGACCTGTTGTATGTAATAAAATGATATCCCTGTGATAAACTTACTAAATTATGAATGGCTTTCGAGTTGCTTCTGTGAGTGAGTGGTGCGACGAGGCAAAAAAATATTTTCTGAATACAGAATTGTACGTGCATTGCAACAGGTTATCGGATGAGGCAATCAACAATAGTAGTACACTATTTGTACTAGCTTCACATGCTTCGCGCGTCATGCGGGTGTTCTTACTGTAGCCATATTGTACGTAACCAGCACCTCGAATCCTCGATACTAGTACTATATAAGTAAGTAGTAGGAGTAGTAGGGTGGCATGCGCCAGAACAAGCATTCACGTCCAGGAGTACGGCACACGCCACTAGCACGACTTCCATCTGACACCATATTTATTGGAGTCCGTGCTAGAGCAATCTCTTCAACCTCATCATTTCTCTAACTCGGCCATCGCGCGACGGGCGAGGTGGGGGTTTGCCGATAGTCGGTTTCCTCAACTGCGGTCCCACTTGTAAGGCCAGCTCCAATGCTCTATCAATATATGGATGTACTCTTCTTCCCAATACAAAAACTTGTAAGACTATGATAATTCCTAGATTGGTATCCTCCTGTGTGAGGCTCGTGGTTTATGCTATACCTCTTTTGAGGTCCCAGACTTCTTATTCTGTAGGAGAACCTGTAATACTGCTGCACATTTGTTGGCGCAGTTTGGTCTGAAGGCGTCTATGCCTTTCACCATTTGGGCAGATGATGCCCCTGACTGTGTTGCTAGTGTGGTGACTAGCGAAAGTACTAGGAGCCAAGTTTGAGTGGAATAGATTTATTCCCTTCCAAAAAAATATATGGATGTACTCTTCTTCCCAATACAAAAACTTGCATCCATTCTACTCCCTCCGCTGCACAATACATGCCTTCTATTTGTCAAAATATATATGTATCTAGACATGTTTTAGTATATAGGTACATCCATTTTGGACAAATGGAAGTCAAGTATTTTGGAACGGTGGGAGTACACAATAATTTTTTAAGTTAGCACAACTAGTCTAATCCGAGAGCACAACCAAGATTTGGTCGGGTTCTTCCTCCTTTGCCGACACGTGGGACATCCAGCATCTAGGTCGTGTCATGAAAGAAAATAGAGTGGTAGTTGAAGCCACGAGATGTGCATCTTGGATTAAACTGTAAATAGAATCTTACTACTCTTGAGTAACTCCAAAAGCGGCCACAGAAGATCTTTATTGGATTTGTTTTTCATCACCAAAGACGCCGAGGTGAAAGATGTGCAGGTTCAGTGGGTCCTCTTGCGTTTTCACTAACATGTGGGGCGCATGTGAGCAAACAGACGATGGGCTCCAAGGCGTCCATTGGCTTGCCGAGAAGAGAGATAGAGGAGGGCTGAGCACGGACTGCAGGAAATTTGTTCTACGTAACCAGCACCTTGATATTCACGTGTGGTTGTTTCTAGAATAAAAAGGAGGTACCCTACTTATGTTACTCCCACTACCGAAAGTGTTCTACAAGAGTGCTTCGGCAATCGACACCAAATGAACTGTTGGACGTCCACCGGTTGTAAGAAAAAGTTTCTCCTCGTGCTGCGAGCCACCGCGCACGCGTTGGCGAGGGAGAAGGCATAATCAAGCTTCTCGTCGTCCTGCAAGTTGATGGGACACATCAAAGTTATTTACTAGTAGTACGTACTCTCTCCAAAAAAGGGCTGACCATGTCATTGCTACCATCCTGCTTCGTCGTTGAGTACATGCACTATTCACGTGCCATCGAGGAGAAAAAATATTATGAGGGTGCCATCAAGTGCACGACTCACTTACGAAAAAGGGTTTCCGCTTCAAGACGACTCACTTACGCATTGCTTATCTGATTATCTCCATTTTCTTGCATGACACGTGCACCTTGATGCTAGATGTCTAGCGTGTTGGGAAAAGGATGAACAAAGCTAACGTAAGGCTACTCAAAGTGGGAAGTATCATATACTAGTGTCATGCATATGATACTAGTATATGATACTACCTCCATAGTGCATAGTATCATAAAGTAGTATCATAGCTGACCATATTTATTGCCATGCATGACACAAAGTAGTATAGCATTTAACATGTTATGGTATCTACCTACGTTACTCTAACCCTCTCTGTCTTCTTTAATTGTATGCCACATAAGCATGTTTGCTAGTCCCAAGTGCATGTTACTGGTTATGTTACCCCCATTGCGGCCAGCCTAAAAGAAAAGAGTTGAAGAGCATAGATTCCCGACGACCGAGGAGGAGCAAGGAACCTCGCGATGGAGCCGCCTGCAAGGAACCTTGCGCTTTTCCCCTGTTTTTGCCGCCTGCCCACCTATAAACAAATAAAAGAACATGAACTTTTCGCATGTACAGGGGCGATGCAGCCACGCATGTACACAAGCCAACGCACTAACTCCATTTGATCCAACTCATGCACATACGCGCACAGCATGGAGCACACAATGCACGTACACAAGACGTGCATGCACACACGCTCGGCCGCAGAATGCACGTGAATAACACATGCATGCGCACACACTCGGCTGCATGGAGGTGTGCGCCATCCGCGACGACGTTCGATTCATCGTGCTACGGCGAAGCTCGCACGCAACGGCGCGTACGCATCTCTTGCAGCACCTCTTTGTCGTCGTTGCTCAACTACTAGTCGCAGTCGGAGACGAAGATGACCGCGACCTCAGCCTTAGAGCTAGCACCGATGGAAAAACACGTACGCTGCACGCACACGAGCACATATGAGTGCCCACAACGTGGTGGTGGTGCGCCCCCGCCGCCTCTACTCCTTCGCGCAAGACGTTGTCTATCAAGGCGGCTGCATGCTAATAATGATGTGGGTGAGATCTTCTAGGACTCAGATGATGATGAGGAAAATTATGAGACACAAGGTGACGTACACCGTCAAGGTCCACGGTCAAGGGGGTGCTAGTAAGTGCTTAGATGTGCTTAGATCAAGTACAATAGAGCTGAGTCAGCGAGCTATAAGGAATAAACTAGTATATTTCTTCTTAGTTGGAGGAAAGAGAAGAGGAGAGAGAAGGTAAGCGGGCTCTTCGTGAAGAGCCAGCTCTAGCACGTGCTCCTAGGCACTTTGTGAGAATGAAAGGTGGGCCACGTAATATAAAAAAGTAGTACTATTGTACATGTTGACTATAAGATGGGTTGTAGATGACATGGCACTGGCTATACTATTAATGATCTTTAGATGAGGTGCTAAGTGCATTAAATGGCTTAGTAACTCAAGTCTTCAATGCATAGGTGCTTAGTTTATTGGTGCCACATCATATTTTATGCCTACGTGGCAGGCTTAGCAGCTATACATGGTGAGCACTGGGAGAGACCAAGGCTGGTCATAGTGGGGAGTAACTTGTACTGCAACATATTACTATGTTACTCTAAACATCTCTATAAACCGGAAAGGAGGGAGTAGTAACATAGACTAGTGTCATATGCAGAGTATGGGAGCACATGATATTTCCCCGTCCGGACCGATCCCAAGTTGGCTTCTCACCTTCTTTGCCCAACAAAAACCGATCCCCCTCCCGCGCGCACTTCCCGCCCGGCGCCAGCTGAGCCCGCCGCTCCACATTGATGGCAAGTGAGGGCGACGCGACCTCTCACTGCTTCCGCTGTTGAAGCGGCGCACCGACTGATGTCTACTACACAACCTTCTTCTTGTAGACGTTGTTGGGCCAGCAAGTGCACAGGTTTGTAGGACAGTAGCAAATTTCCCTCAAGTGGATGACCTAAGGTTTATCAATCCGTAGGAGGCGAGGGATGAAGATGGTCTCTCTCAAACAACCCTGCAACCAAATAACAAAGAGTCTCTTGTGTCCCCAACACACCCAATACAATGGTAAATTGTATATGTGCACTAGTTCGAAGAGATGAAGATACAAGTGCAAAATAGATAGTAGATATAGGTTTTTGTAATCTGAAATAATAAAACAGCAAGGTAAATAATGATAAAAGTGAGCGTAAACGGTATTGCAATGATAGGAAACAAGGCCTAGGGTTCATACTTTCACTAGTACAAGTTCTCTCAACAATAATAACATAGATAGATCATATAACAAGCCCTCAACATGCAACAAAGAGTCACTCCAAAGACACTAATAGCGGAGAACGAACGAAGAGATTATGGTAGGGTACGAAACCACCTCAAAGTTATTCTTTCGGATCAATCTATTTAAGAGTTCGTACTGGAATAACACCTTAAGACACAAATCAACCAAAACCCTAAGGTCACCTAGATACTCCATTATCACCTCAAATATCCGTGGGCATGATTATACAATATGCATCACACAATCTCAGATTCATCTATTCAACCAACACAAAGTACTTCAAAGAGTGCCCCAAAGTTTCTACCGGAGAGTCAAGAACATGTGCCAACTCCTATGCATAGGTAAATGGGCGGAACCCGCAAGTTGGTCACCAAAACATACATCAAGAGGCACATGATATCCCATTCTCACCACGGATAAGCATGGCAAGACATACATCAAGTGTTCTCATAAAAGACTCAATCCGATAAGATAACTTCAAAGGGGAAAACTCAATTCATCACAAGAGAGTAGAGGGGGAGAAACATCATAAGATCCAACTACAATAGCAAAGCTAGGGATACATCAAGATCGTGCCATAGAGGGAACACGAGAGAGAACACGAGAGAGAGAGAGATCAAACACATAGCTACTGGTACATACCCTCAGCCTCGAGTGTGAACTACTCCCTCCTCGTCATGGAGAGCGCCGGGATGATGAAGATGGCCACCGGTGATGGATCCCCCCTCTGGCAGGGTGCCGGGAAAGGCTCACGAGAGGTTTTTGGTAGCTACAGAGGCTTGCGGCGGCGGAACTCCCGATCTATCTTCTCCGTGGATGTTTTTAGGGTACGTGGGACTATATAGGCGAAAGAAGTCGGTCGGGAGGTGCTCGAGGGGCCACGAGACAGGGGGGCACGCCCAGTAGGGGGGGTGCCCTCCTATCTCGTGACCTCCTTGAGGCTCTTATGACGTGAACTCCAAGTCTCCTGGGTGATATTCTTCCCAAAAATATCTCTGCCGAAGGTTTCATTCCATTTGGACTCCGTTTGATATTCCTTTTCTCCGAAATACTAAAACAGGCAATAAAACAACAATATGGGTTGGGCCTTCGGTTAATAGGTTAGTCCCAAAAGTAATATAAAAGTGTATAATAAAGCCTATAATCATTCAAAACAGATAATAATATAGCATGAATGCTTCATAAATTATAGATATGTTGGAGACGTATCAGCATCCCCAAGTTTAATTCCTACTCGTCCTCGAGTAGGTAAATGATAAAAGAAATAATTTATGAAGTATGAATGCTAGAAGGTGCACAAGTTTGATCAATGATAATTTCAATCACCTTTACTAGCATCATTATATGTCATAACAATAGTTCATCTCATAAAACTTTTCACAATAAAGTAAGAAGCAATTCACATGTCAAAGCATAGACCATAAACTTTCTTGAAAACTAGCAAACTTCATTCTTAGTCATCAACCAATTGCAATTCATCTTACTTTCAGGAATAGCAAAATCCACATACTCAATTATCATATAGTTTTCTACAATTGCTAACACTCACGCAATACTTGTGGTTATGAACTTTTAATCTATACGAGAGAAAGATTGGGGCTTATAATGTTGCCTCCAAACGTATTCACCTTTGGGTGATGTCAACAATAATAGTTCATGCTAACGTACATCCAATTGGATATATATATCAGGATCACCCCACCACGAAGTACTTGCCAAAGGATAAAATGAAAAAGGGAAAGGTGAAGATCACCTTGACTCTTGCATAGAGTAAAAGACAGGCCCTTCGCAGAGGGAAGCAGAGGTTGGCATGCGCTTTTAGGGTTAGATACACAAAATCTTAATGCGAAAGAATGTCACTTTATATTGCCCCTTGTATATGTACCTTTATTATGCAGTCCTCGCTTTTATTGCTTCCATAACAAGTTCGTACAAAGCTTATTTTCTCCACACTAATAAGTCATGCATATATAGAGAGCAATTTTTATTGCTTGCACCGATGACAACTTACTTGAAGGATCTTACTCAATCCATAGGTAGATATGGTGGACTCTCATGTTAAAACTGGGTTTAAGGATATTTGGAAGCACAAGTAATATCTCTACTTGGTGCTAGGAATTTTTGGCTAGCATGAGGGGGAAAGGCAAGCTCAACATGTTTGAATGATCCATGACAATATACTTTAACTGAGATGCGAGAAAACATAACCCATTACGTTGTCTTCCTTGTCCAACATCAACTATTTAGCATGTCATACTTAATGAGTGCTCACAATTATAAAATATGTCTATGATAATATATTTATATGTGAAATCTCCCTTCCTACAATATTCTTTCATGAATTGTTCAAATGACTAATACAATGCTTGCTAACCGTCAATAAATTTACAACCTCTACTTCTTAGATGTGAAGTCATTACTCCCCATGGGATAAGCAAATGAAACATATATAATTTCAGATTTATGACATTCAACTTATTCAACCATTTACTCATAGGATATAAGTGAAGCACACGAGTAAATGAAAAGCTACTCCAAAAAGATATAAGTGAAGATCAATGAGTAGCTAAATAATTATGCAACTATGCAAAGACTCTCTCTCATTAATGGATTTCAGATCTTGGTATTGTATTCAAGCAGCAATCAAAACAAAATAAAATGACATTGCAAGGATATCACAACTAATGTGAAGAAGCAAAAACTTAGGCTCAACCAATACTAACCGATAGTTGTTGAAGAAGAAAGGTGGGATGCCTATCGGGGCATCCCCAAGCTTAGATGCTTGAGACTTCTTGAAATATTATCTTGGGGTGCCTTGGGAATCCGCAAGCTTGAACTTTTGTGTCTCCTTAATTCCTCTCATGTCATGGTTTCTCTTTTTATCAAAAGCTTCATTCACAACAAACTCAACAAGAACTCGTGAGATAGGTTAGTATAAACCAATGCAAAACCTTATCATTTTCTACTGTAACAAATCACTTAAATTATTATTCAACATTGCATACTAAATGCCTCTGCATATTTAATACTCATATCCTCAAATAGAATCATTAAACAAGCAAACATACGCACACAATGCAAACATAACAGCAATCTGCCAAAACAGTACAGTCTGTAAAGAATGCAAGAGTAACAATACTTCGCTGACTCCAAAAATTATGAACTAAAATTCCCACTGTAATAAAGTTATCAGAGCTTACTATGCAAAAATATTCAACATTATACCATTCTCTGACTTTTCTAGGGAATTTTTGCAACAGCGGTAAACTTTCTGTTTTCAAACAGCAACATGTATACTAGCAAAACAAGCATGGCAAAGGCTATCCTTGACTTTTTTTATTGAAACTAAAGATGCAAAACATTATTCTAACTAACAGGAAGAAAAAACTAGCAAAAGAAATTGACGCTCCAAGCAAAACACATATCATGTGGCGAATAAAAATATAGCTCCAAGTAAAGTTACCGATGAACGAAGGCGAAGAGGGGATGCCATCCGGGCATCCCCAAGCTGAGGCTCTTGGTTGTCCTTGAATATTACCTTGGGGTGCCTTGGGAATCCCCAAGCTTAGGCTCTTTCCACTCCTTATTCCATAGTCCATCGAATCTTTACCCAAAACTTGAAAACTTCAACCACACAAAACTCAAAACAAAACTCGTAAGCTCCGTTAGTATAAGAAAATAAAACCACCACTTAGGTACTGTAATGAACTCATTCTACATTCATATTGGTGTAATATCTACTGTATTCTTAACTTCTCTATGGTTCATACCACTTAATACTAGCCACAGATGCATCAAAATAAGCAAACAACACAATGAAAACAGAATCTGTCAAAAACAGAACAGTCTGTAGTAATCTGTATCAAACGTATACTTCTGGAACACAAAAAATTCTAAAATAAATTGCTGGACGTGAGTAATTTCTCTATTAATCATCTGCAAAAATAATCAACCTAAAAGCACTCTCCAGTAAAAAATGGCAGCTATTCTCGTGAGCTTAAAATTTTTGTTTTTTTACAGCAAGATCACATAAACTTCAATCAAGTCTTCCCAAAGGTTCTACTTGGCACTTTATTGAAACAAAAGCTACAAAACATGATTAATAGAGTAGCATAATCATGTGGACACACAAAAACACTAAGGATAAATATTGGGTTGTCTCCCAACAAGAGCTTTTCTTTAACGCCTTTCTAGCTAAGCATGATGATGACAATGATGCTCACATAAAAGATAAGAATTGAAACATAACGGGATCATCATGAAGAATATGACTAGCACATTTAAGTATAACCCACTTCTTATGCATAGGGATTTTTTGAGCAAACAACTTATGGGAACAATGATCAACTAGCATAGGAAGGTAAAACAAGCATAAGTTCATAAATTGAAGCACATAGAGAGGAAACTTGACATTATTGCAACTCCTACAAGCATATGTTCCTCCCTCATAGTAATTTTCAGTAGCATCATGAATTAATTCAACAATATAACCAGCACCTAAAGAATTCTTTTCATGATCTACTAGCATAGAAGATTTACTACTCTCCACATGAGCAAAATTCTTTTCATGAATAACAGTGGGAGCAAATTCAACAAAATAATTATCATGTGAGGCATAATCCAATTGAAAACTAAAATCATGATGAAAAATTTCATGGTTATCATTATTCCTAATAGCATACAAGTCATCAAAATAATCATCATAGATAGCAACTTTGTTCTCATAATCAATTGGATCCTCTTCCGAAATAGTGGAATCATCACTAAATATAGTTGACACTCTACCAAATACACTTTCATATTCATCACAATAAGATTCAATATCCTCCAAAATAGTGGGATCAATACTACCTAAAGTTGACACTCTTCCAAACCCACTTTCATCAATATAATAATCATAAATAGGAGGCATGCTTTCATCATAATAAATTTGCTCATCAAAACTTGGGGGACAAAAAATATCATATTCATCAAACATAGCATCCCCAAGCTTGTGGCTTTGCATATCATTAGCATCATGGATATTCAAAGAATTCATACTAACAACATTGCAATCATACTCATCATTGAAATATTTATTGCCAAACATTCTAATGCATTCTTCTTCTAGCACTTGAGCACAATTTTCCTTACCATCATACTCATGAAAGATATTAAAAAGACGACGTATGAGACAAACTTAACTCCATTTTTTGTAGTTTTCTTTTATAAACTAAACTAGTGATAAAACAAGAAACAAAAAGATTCGATTGCAGGATCTAAAGATATACCTTCAAGCACTCACCTCCCCGGCAACGGCGCCAGAAAAGAGCTTGATGTCTACTACACAACCTTCTTCTTGTAGACGTTGTTGGGCCTGCAAGTGCACAGGTTTGTAGGACAATAGAAAATTCCCCTCAAGTGGATGACCTAAGGTTTATTAATCCGTAGGAGGCGAGGGATGAAGATGGTCTCTCTCAAACAACCCTGCAACCAAATAACAAAGAGTCTCTTGTGTCCCCAACACACCCAATACAATGGTAAATTGTATAGGTGCACTAGTTCGTGAAGAGATGAAGATACAAGTGCAAAATAGATAGTAGATATAGGTTTTTTTAATCTGAAATAATAAAAACAGCAAGGTAACTAATGATAAAAGTGAGCGTAAACGGTATTTCAATGATAGGAAACAAGGCCTAGGGTTCATACTTTCACTAGTGCAAGTTCTCTCAACAATAATAACATAGATAGATCATATAACAAGCCCTCAACATGCAACAAAGAGTCACTCCAAAGACACTAATAGCGGAGCACGAACGAAGAGATTATGGTAGGGTACGAAACCACCTCAAAGTTATTCTTTCGGATCAATCTATTCAAGAGTTCATACTAGAATAACACCTTAAGACACAAATCAACCAAAACCCTAATGTCACTAGATACTCCATTGTCACCTCAAATATCCGTGGGCATGATTATACGATATGCAGCACACAATCTCAGATTCATCTATTTAACCAACACAAAGTACTTCAAAGAGTGCCCCAAAGTTTCTACCAGAGAATCAAGAACGTGTGCCAACCCCTATGCATAGGTTCATGGGCGGAACCCGCAAGTTGGTCACCAAAACATACATCAAGAGGCAGATGATATCCCATTGTCACCACAGATAAGCACGGCAGGACATACATCAAGTGTTCTCATAAAAGACTCAATCCGATAAGATAACTTCAAAGGGGAAAACTCAATTCATCACAAGAGAGTAGAAGGGGAGAAACATCATAAGATCCAACTACAATAGCAAAGCTCGAGATACATCAAGATCGTGCCATAGAGGGAACACGAGAGAGAACACGAGAGAGAGAGAGAGAGAGAGAGAGAGAGAGAGAGAGAGAGAGAGAGATCAAACACATAGCTACTGGTACATACCCTCAGCCTCGAGGGTGAACTACTCCCTCCTCGTCATGGAGAGCGCCGGGATGATGAAGATGGCCACCGGTGATGGATCCCCCTCCGGTAGGGTGCCGGGAAGGGCTCCCGAGAGGTTTTTGGTGGCTACAGAGGCTTGCGGCGGCGGAACTCCTGATCTATCTTCTCCGTGGATGTTTTTAGGGTACGTGGGACTATATAGGCGAAAGAAGTCGGTCGGGAGGTGCTCGAGGGGCCCACGAGACAGGGGGCGCGCCCAGTAGGGGGGCGCCCTCCTATCTCGTGGCCTCCTCGAGGCTCTTCTGACGTGAACTCCAAGTCTCCTGGGTGATATTCTTCCCAAAAATAACGATGCCGAAGGTTTCATTCCATTTGGACTCCGTTTGATATTCCTTTTCTTCGAAATACTGAAACTGGCAATAAAACAGCAATATGGACTGGGCCTCCGGTTAATAGGTTAGTCCCAAAAGTAATATAAAAGTGTATAATAAAGCCCATAATCATTCAAAACAGATAATAATATAGCATGAATGCTTCATAAATTATAGATATGTTGGAGACGTATCACCGACCGAGGGCACCGCCCGCTGCACGCCCGGCATTTCAGACTACCCAGTGGACAGTAACTTTAGAGCAAGTACTACAATTAGATGACATAAGCAGGCTATAAGGATTTAAATATAGTATTTGTGCTTAGTTGAAGGAGTGAGAAGAGGAGAGAGAAGAGAAGTGGATTGTAAACGTGTAGCCGGTTGTACTCCAACATACTTTGTGAGACAAAAGGTGGAGACATTATTAATGATATTGTATTTATACTAAAGGGACTAACGGACGCCTTAATTAATCCATTTTTTTGAGACAAACCTTGGTGGGGCTATTATTGAATTTTTTGAGCTATTATTGACTTGGACGTGGAGTTTGGGGGCCAAAGGCCTACTATTATACTCGCACGACCGACCTCACATGCTCTACCCTAGCCGCCGCTGTATCATATGGTTTCACAACATTCCAGATTCGCACCATTCCAGATCTTAGCGCCGCCACGCAATTCTTCTCTAGCCATCCTTCCGACGTGCACCGCGAGAAGGGACAACAGTCCTCCGAACCCCGCCTTTCGTGATCCTGTACGGGAGAGGGGCGATCAGGTTTTTGGGGAGCACACTCCTGTGGCTGCTGCCAGCGACGACTTCCTCAACGACAGCCTTCTTCCCTGACCTCGGTAACCTCTTCATCAACCACATCGGTTCTGCTCCCGCTGTACAGTATGTGATTCTGTCCTCCTAGTTTAGTCCGCATCATTACTTTGATGTTTGCAATTGTCATCATGATCTATTTACTGCTGATTCGGATTAAATCTCATACTAAATTGCTCATATATTCAACAATCCAATCCAAAAACCTAATTACAGGCAATTTACTCTAAGTGGTTTTGCTGCGCTTTTGAAGCCACCTACTTTTAAGGGGGTGCAATATAAAAGGTGGCGCACAAGAGCAGTATATTGGTTTCAGATCATGTACTGCTATGACGCCACTAAGGGTAAGCCTGAGGGTGATCTTAATCCTACACAGCAGAAGCTTTTCGAACATGGATACCCTCTTCAAAGCCGCCTGCTGAAAGTGTTCTTGACGATTCCATTGTGGATTCATATATGTCGTTTGACAGCGGCAAAGACATGTGGGCTGCGCTCGAGGCCACGTTTGGGCCCTCAGGCGCTGGCAACGAGTTGTACGTCATGGAGCAATTCTGTGACTACAAGATGACTGATGAGCGCTCTGTTGTTCAGCAGACTCATGAGATACAATCACTCTCTAAGGAACTTGAGTACTTTAAGTGTGTGTTGCCGGACAAATTTGTTGCTGGGACCATCATTGCCAAGCTTCCACCTTCATGGAATGATTTTGCTATTTCTCTGAAAAACAAGAGACATGAGTTTTCTGTTTTGGATCTCATTAGCACTCTTAATTTTGAGAAGGCGAGAGCAAAAGACACACATGCTCGGGTCGCTGAGGGAGCTTCTAGTGCCCACATGGTACACGAGAAGAACTTCCAGCCCAACCAGCCCCAAAACAACGAGAACAAATCGGGGAAAAGGCAAGTTTGATGCAAAGAACAAGCCGTCACATTCTACCAACTTCAAGAAGAATTCTCATAACGGGAAGTGATACAAACCTCAATTTTGGTAGCACCGCACAAAATTTATATGGCTGCATCTACCTGCTGTCAGCTAACCTCATGGTGCTCCAGGTATTCCTACATTCGTAACTAGGTACAATGACCACCGCAAGATGAAATTAGCTTATTCGTATGTTGACTTGCTGAATGCAGTGCGGAACGATCCTGTCATGTGTGGAGGAGCAAACAAGCAGTGCAGCCGAAGGTGGAAATCAACCAAGGACTTATGAAATTATATGTAATCTTCCTCAGCAGGTCAGTATCCCCTTCGTCCAGATGATCGTGTTTTGTCATGCCGAGCTATTGATATGTGCTACTGTTTTGCAACACCGTTTAAGTATAGCTACTGTTTTCCTATCTTTTTAGATTCAGGACAGTGAGAATATGATATCAGGGGAACTGCACAATATGGACCCATGTTGAGTCATCTCTATTGCCTCATGTGTTTGCTGCCAATGTGTCTGCATCAATTAAAAGATGAGGCAGCTAGCTAGCTGTGGAGTTGCCAACATGCTCAAAGTGCTCGCAACATTGAGAAGAAACAAGCATGCCTACGAAATTAATTCGTGCGTAGGGAAGCCCTTTGCTCAGAGAAGCATCGACCGACTTTCTTTATTTCCACACCTTCTCATAGCTTTGTATATTGGTTATGGTATGGTGAATCATGGAGATGCATAGACATTTTGAACTTTTGTTCTTCTGAATGTTAGTTTAGTGTGAGTGTCTGCATCCAGTACCGCATCCTCTAATTTGGTGGATGCACACAGAGAAAATAAATCTCCTTAATTTACTCCATAACCACCCTATTAAATAGGCCTAGTAACAAACCAGGCGCATGCAAAGGGTCAAGGGCACATGCATCCTGCATGCATGGATCAGCCAAGCCCATGCGCCAGCTCCAATGCAGCAACGCAAAAGAAGAGAGCAGTTCTTGGGAAAAAGTGAGTAGTTAGTGCAGCGGGCCTTATAAACACGAACAGCTCGCTCTCCCGCTTCTGTCTCCCCACCCAAGTCCCCCCGCTCCCCAATCTTCCTCACTGGCCCGTAAAACCCCGCTCACCTTCTTCCTCACTGCATGAAAAAGCCTTCTCCTCTTCTTCCACTCCTACAGAAATCCCCAGCCCTCCTTCTTCCCCACTCGCACTGCCACTAGGCTCATCTCTGGCTACTCTGCTCAAACCCGTGAGCTCGGTGCGACGCCCACAAGGAAAATGGAGTCGGCTGTCCCCAGAGCCAAGAAGATGAGGCTCCCGCCAGCGGCGACGCCGGTTGTAGATCCCACACCCGGTAGCGTGGGGAGAAGCGGCGAGCCCCACCCCCCCCCCCCCACCCGGATCTGAGGAACCGGTAGAATCTCTGGCGGACCGCATCAGCAATCTCCCGGGCGTCATCCTTGAGGAGATCATCTCGCTTCTCCCCACCAAGGATTGCTGCCGCACACAAGTCCTCTCAACTCGATGGCGCCCTCTATGGCGCACTGCGCCCCTCAATCTCGACTGTCGTCAGATATATGTCCTTCCTGAATTTGATCTCCTTAGAGCCATCGTCTCTTGTCACAAGCAGGGCCCCCGTTCAATGCCTCTGCATCCCGACAAGCTACCTGTTGTCCATACCCGACAAGGTGGACGGTTGGCTGACATCCCCTGAATGAAAACTCCAGCAGTTTGAGTTCTACCATTACCACGAAAGTTCCATACCACGAATATACCAAGAATTCGTGCCCACACCATCGTTGTCCATCTCGCGGTTTTCCTCGTCTCTCCACACCGCCACCTTCGCCCGGTACCATCTACCAGACGATCTGGTACAAATGCTTTGACTCCCACTGCTAAAAAAACTTTCTCTTGTGGTGGTTTATCTGTCGGAGGCCTCACTGCACAACATCATCCACTCCACTGCTAATTTTTTTTTCGCTTGTGGTGGTTTATCTTTCGGAGGCCCTTTGCTCAGAGAAGCATCGACCGATTTTCTTTATTTCCACACCTTCTCATAGCTTTGTATATTGGTTATAGTATGGTGAATCATTGAGATGCATAGACATGTTGAACTTTTGTTCTTCTGAATGTTAGTTTAGTGTGAGTGTCTGCATCCAGTACCGCATCCTCTAATTTGGTGGATGCACACATAGAAAATAAATCTCCTTAATTTACTCCATAACCACCCTATTAAATAGGCCTAGTAACAAACCAAGATGCAATGGGCGGGCACATGCATCCTGCATGCATGGCCAATACCAAGCCCATGCGCCAGCCTCCAATGCAAAGAACGCTAAAGAAGAGAGCGGTTCTTGGGGAAAAGTGAGTAGTTAGTGCAGCGGGCCTTATAAACACGAACAACTCGCTCTCCCGCTTCTGTCTCCCCACCCAAGTCCCCCCGCTCCCCAATCTTCCTCACTCGTCCAGAAAACCCCGCTCACCTTCTTCCTCACTGCATGTAAAATGCCTTCTCCTCTTCTTCCACTCCTACGTAAATCCCCAGCCCTCCTTCTTCCCCACTTTCGCCGCCACTAGGCTCGTCTCTGGCTACTCTGCTCAAACCCGTGAGCTCGGCACGACGCCCACAAGGAAAATGGAGTCGGCTGGCCCCAGCGCCAAGAAGATGAGGCTCCCGCCAGCGGCGACGCTGGTTGTAGATCCCGCACCCGGTAGCGCGGGGAGAAGCGGCGACCCCCCCCCCCCCACCCGGATCTGAGGAACCGGTAGAATCTCCGATGGACCGCATCAGCCATCTCCCGGGCATCATCCTTGAGGCGATCAACTCGCTTCTCCCCACCAAGGATTGCTGTCGCACACAAGTCCTCTCAACTCGGTGGCGCCCCTCAATCTCAACTGTCGTCAGATATCTGTCCTTCCTGAATTTGATCTCCTCAGAGCCATCGTCTCTTCTCAGCAGCAGGGCCTCGTTCAATGCCTCTGCATCCCGACAAGCTACCTGTTGTCCATACCCGGCAAGGTGGACGCTTGGCTGACATCCCCTGAATTCGAAAAACTCCAGAAGTTTGAGTTCTACCATTACCACGAAAGTTTCATACCACGAATATACCAAGAATTCGTGCCCACACCACCATTGTCCATCTCGTGGTTTTCCTCCTCTCTCCACACCGCCACCTTCGCCCGGTTCCATCTACCAGACGATCTGGTACAAATGCTTCGACTCCCACTGCTAAAAAAACTTTCTCTTGTGGTGGTTTATCTGTCGGAGGCCTTCACTCGCTAACATCATCCACTCCGGTTGCCCTGCCTGGAGCGCTTGCTGATTGGTTTGGGAATAGAAATCGGTCTGAGTTGTCTCCAAATAAAGTTGCCTCACCTTAAAAGCATTGGAATTTTTTTTAAAGGACATCAGCTCATCATCAAAGATGCCCCTTCACTTGAAAGGTTGCTCCTTCATAAGTGTTATACACCTTCAGAAATAATTGTCGTCTCTGCGCCCAAACTGGAGACCTTGGGTGTAATTCATGACCCGTTTAATAATGACAAGGAGTGGGTGTTTGGCTCCTCACTTTTTCAGGTACCGTATATTATCATCTATACATTTGTAATCATATGCTGCATTTTTCATTTGTGCGCATAAGTATTATATCATCTTGGAGTAAACTTTGGGTACTAATATTATGTTATATGCTCAATGAAGAGTTCGTCCATTGATAGCCTATGAATGCTGCTGGATTCTGTCAAGATCATATATATCAGAATTTATAGTTTTGATCTGGACATAATTATTGGCTTGCTGCGATGCTTTCGATCTCTGGAGAATTTATACATAAAGGTGATGATTTCATGCACATTGAAAGCCCGTATACATTGTACTAGAATTAACTGTTCAATTGTCGTTATTTCGACTTACTCTTTTTCAGACCTTAACTGCTTTTCAATCTTCATGTCTACTTAGGCGTAACCACATGGAGAAAAACATATAACCAATCGTTGGCGTAATAAGCACAAGGATTTTCTCAGTTCTCATGACATTCGTTTGAGGACAATAACGATGGGACGATATGCATCCAACCAGGCAAACAGAAGCTTTGTCACATTCTTCCTGTTGAATGCAAGGTTACTATTGTCCATGAGGCTTAATTTTTACAGCAAGAGATTTCTCATGGACGAACATGTTGAACAACAAAAAAAGAAGTTTCAAGTGGAGAAATGGGCTTCTAAACGTGCTCGGCTTCTATTTACAATAAGTTGTAGACATCCTAAAATAATTTTTTTGCACAGGATGTTGATTTTATGTATCAGACCGATCCATTTGTTTGTGACTGCAAAAAAGAGTGGTTGGGTTAGATGTTACTGTCATGTTCAATCTGGGTTTTGTCTAAAAATTTGATGAACAATTAATCCTTGGGCTTTTTTTACCATTTGTATGCTTGACTTGCATGTTGTTGCCCTCGTACTCCCGTCCACCTGCCACTACACTGCCGCATCTTCCATGGCTGTTGTTCGTTCCCGTCCGAGGCCTTGCCGTTGTTCTCCGCCTTGGTTAGCTCGCTGTGCCCGGTGCCGTCTGGCGTTGTCAACATGGTCAACAACCAAGAGGAATCAGGAGATAACTGTACGTGGAGAGGCTGACAGTAGGAACCCACCAGGGTCATTGCATTTCGCAAGCAGGTGCCTCGTTATTACAAGCCAAAAAAATACTTCCTCCTAATTGTTTGACAACTAGGTTCCATGCCATTGTCAATGTAGTCAATAAACGAGAAAATTACACAACGAGCGGATAACACCAGGGACCCAGCAGCTCGCCCAGTTGTTTTTCGCCAGTAGACGGAGCTCAACTGGGCGCTTATGCAGGGGCTGTGGCCTAGCCCACGCCACGCTTTTATTAAGCACATGACGAGCCCAGTTGATATATTTTTTTTTCTGAAATTGGCTAGCCCAGTTCTTTTTTTGGAGAATACCAAAACCAAGGCCTACTTGCTTTTCTCAGCCCTGCTGGGCTGCAAATCTTTCAAGACGAGGGGGGATGTAAGTAGTAAGAAATGGGCTTCTGTCACAGCCCCAGATCAGCCCTAGAGCCTGTTTGTAGCTAGTAGCATTGCATCCATGCATCATGTTTAATTTCCATGAAATTTGAAATGGGGATGATCAAGCCCTAGCACTAAAGCAATTCAAATAGGTTCAACTTCAAAATATCTTCAAAGAACCCAAAGTGGTTTGCAAAAATGTTCATGATTAATGGAAAAGGTGAAAACCATATCCAGAGGTGATGGATATTTTTCCAAGACATTTTGGATTTTTGAATAAACCATATTGTATTTGAATTGGGGCATTTAAATACTATTAATATTATTTTTAAATGCTCCAACAATTTTGAAAATGGTTCAGGGCCTTTGTAATAACTCAGTTAATGCCCATAATTATTTTCAGGATTTATTTAAATAGTTTAGTATTTTACTAAACTAAAACAAACAGAAAATAGAAATAGAAAAGGGAAAGGAGAGAACTGTACCTGGCCAGTTACCTGCGCAGCCCACCCGACCCAGTTTCCCCCCTTGGCTGGCCGGGTGGCCCAGCCACCTACCGCCTCACCGCTCGTCGCCTACCTCTGCCAAGAGGCGAGAGGAGGTTTCTGGCGATCAGCCGAGCTCGCCAGCTCCTCCTCACCGCCTGCTGGCTCCCCTCGACGCCTTGGAGACGCCACGACGACGCCCGTGCCCCCTCGGCCCCTCTCCTCTCTCGAACGCCCTCCCTCTCCTCTGTCTCGCTCTCTGCCCGAACGAGAGCAGGCTCGTCGCCGCCGTTCGCCATACCCGCGGCCACAGCCGTCCCCGAGCCTCCCCGGCATGTCCCCGAGCCCCGCCACCCCATCCTCGCCCTCCTCACCGAGCCTCACGACGCCGGAGCGCCCCGAGGCGCCGCCCCATCGTTTTCCCCTCTTCGGACCCGCCGCCTCGATTCGCCGTCGCAGGAGCTTCCCCGAGCCCGCTGAGCTGCCTCCCCGACCCCTTGTGAGCTCCTACGCCTCCCCTCTCTCTCCTCATGCTCAATTTCACCGGTAGCCGCCGTCTCTCTCACCCGGACAGCGCCGCCATAAAGCTTCGCTGGCGATGACGCCCGGTGACCATTTGGTCCCGGCATGCGCCCAACGTCCTCGCCGCACCGCCAGACGCCAGAGGTGTTAACCCCGCATCGCTTAGGCCGCTGTGGCTTCGACCCAAGCTCGCCCGAGCTCGGCCGCCGCTTTCTGTGCTCGCCGTCGTCATCTCCGGCGACTCGAGACCCTCCGATCACTCTGCTAGACGCGGCCGAGCGGGCTACCCTCCGGTGGCCTTGGCGCATCCATCCGTCGCCGCAGCCCAACTCCAGCGAAGTTGTCAGCGCGATTTTGGGTCGCCGTCGGTGAAACTCCGGCGAGCCGACGTGGCCTCGTCATTAGCACTAATCCCTGCCAGCTAACCACCCTTAGACACTGACAGCGGGCCCCGCAGCGTGTCAAAGCCCGAGTCAACGCGGGATTAGCGCCTCTGTCACTGACCAGTGGACCCCGCAGGTCAGGGTTTGACCTGGACCACCGCAGTTGACCGCTGACGTCATAGTGACGCAATGCTGGCGCAATATTCTTTTTCTGGATTTATTCAATTCAGGAAATTTCAAAAATACTCTAAACTTCTAAAAATCATATAAATTCAACCGTAACTTCGGATGGAAATAATTTATATATGAAAAATGATCAGAAAAATATAAAGAATCTGTTTATGCCATGATCATGCATGTTTGAACAAGTTAACCTCACTGAATAGAATGAATCATGATTAGGGTAACTTATGAACTAGCATTTGGAGTTGGAGTTCAACCTTGTTTGAATTCCACTTCAATTAACTTGGATTACTGTTGCATTAGGTGAATTCAGTTCCTTAACATGCTCATGCATCATATATGTGCATTGCATTGATTGTGTTCTTTCTCAGTTACTGGTGTTTGTCCCCTCTCGGTAGACGATGTTCCGACGATGAATTCGATGACACCGATGAAGAACTATATTATCTTCAGAAGTGCTGTGCAAGCAAAACCCCTTGTTCATTCCGATATAATCCCACTCTCTCGCTCCTGCTCTATTTTACTGCATTAGGACAACAACGTCTCATGTGTTACTTGCTGCGGTAGCTGAACCCCTTGATCCTTTGCATGACCTGTCATTCCACAAGAATTAGATGAAACCCACTAGCATGAGTAGGAATTGTTTGAGCCATGTTGTGCCTACTCATTTATGCTTGTTTGTCATGCCTGCTACTGCTTAGAGTTAAGTCGGGTCTGATTCATCGGGAATGAATTGGAATTGTTATGAACATGTCCTATTGTGTGTGAGCTAAGTGTGTGAACACGATTTGGTAAAGGTAGCGGTGAGAGGCCATGTAGGAGTACATGGTGGGTTGTCTCATTGCAGCCGTCCTCGGGAACTGAGTTCTGTGTTTGTGATCCATGAACAGTTACTACCACACATTGGGTTCCGGTAACTCGTTCCCTCTCGACTTATTAATCAACTTGATCTCTGTCCGGGAGTTGCAACTAGTTTCGGTGTTTGTAGGTAGTGTTAGTAGTCTACCAAGTGGCACCCGGCCAGGTGGGCTTGGGACAGACTAGGCACAGTGGCACGGTGTACCAAGTGGCACCCGGTTGGTGGGCTTGGGAACCCTGCTCACATCGTTTGGGGCCGTGAGCGACACCCCGGCCGGATCTCCTTGCGGATGGAACCCGAATAGGCGATAAACCTGGACGAGAGACTTGTGTGGTTAGTCAGGTCGTGGCCGACTCCCTCGCCCGTCTTCCGCTTGAAGGTTGCCGAGGTACATGACGTGTACAGGCGATAAGTGGCGAGCGTGTGTGAAGAAGTACACCCTGCAGGGTTATCATTATCTATTCGAATAGCCGGATTCCTCGGATATGGAAACTTGGACCCCTTGCATAGTTCATAGACAAGTGAAAGTGGATACTCTAAAATGCGCAAGATAAGCGTGAGTGCTATGGATGGCGTTCTCGTAGGGAGACGGGAGCGGGTCCATAGTGGTGTATTGACATGGTGAATATGTGGACTCGTGTGCGCCACCTCAAAAGAGTTACTTGCAGTCGTAGTTCAGGATAGCCACCGGGTCAAAGCTGGCTTGCTGCAGTCAAACTCCACCACCCCCCTTTTGATACTGATGCATATGTAGTTAGTTCTGATGTAAGTCTTGCTGAGTACAATTGTACTCACGTTTGCTTATTTTATGTTTTGCAGAGAGACGTCAGTCTCGCTAGTAGTTCCACGTGGACTTCGACGTTTAGCTTGTTACCTCAGCTACGATCTTGTGCCTTGGCAGGATCTCGGTAGATAGCCGTGCTTCTCAGCCTTTTCCATTTATAGTTGTCTGTACTCGGACATGATTAGCTTCCGCTTGTGCTTTGACTTGTATGTTTCGAGTGTTGGGTCATGAGACCCATGTTTGTAATAACTCGCTCTTCGGAGCCTAATGAATAATATCTGAGTCAGAGAGTTATGTTGTGATGCCATGTTGTATCTACGCATATCAAGTATAATGTGTGTATGTTTGAAATGCTTGGTATGTGTGGGATCCGACAAACTAGTTGTTTATCCTTGGCAGCCTCTCATATGGGGAAATGTAGTCTCGTGCTTACGAGCGATAGTAGTCCGCTACAGCCCGGTTCACCGGAGTCCTGCTAGCCCAAAGACTACTGCTTGGACACTTGATCGGCGGCATGTGTTTCACTTCGTTCCTATGTCTGTCCCTTCGGGGAAATGTCACGCGGTATTATTCAGAGTCCTGCCTAGCCTGCTACAGCCCGGGATACCGGAGTCCTGTTAGCCCAGTGCTACAGCCCGAATATATCCGTTGATGACCGACATGTTCGATGTGATTCATGTATGCCTGTCCCCATAGGTTAGCGACGCTTTGGGTTCACGACTAGCCATGTCGGCCCGGGTTCTTTGTCATATGGATGCTAGCGACACTATCATATACGTGAGCCAAAAGACGCAAACGGTCCCGGGCCATGGTAAGGCGACACCCGTGGGAATACCGTGCGTGAGGCCGCAAAGTGATATGATGTGTTACATGCTAGATCGGTGTGACTTAGGATCGGGGTCCTGACAGCTTCCCCAGAAAACAGGCTATAAGTTGTAAGAAATGGGCTGTAAATTTTTAAACCAAAGCCAACCGGCAATTGCATTAAAATATCATTTTTTCAGGATTTCTCTACTCTCTACTCTTATAAAAACCAAAGCCAACAGGCAATTACATTAAAATATCATCTTTTCTCCCACAAGATAAACTACTCATACAAATGCATCTTCATGTTCCGTGCAACGAACGGGCATCTTGCTAGTTAAGATTCTAAATTTCATTCAATTTTTTTGCAGAGAATTGTTTTTTGAATTTTATATTGATATAATTTTTTGAAAATTATTTTTAACGTGACTCGAAATTTCGTGATTAAAAGAGTTCGGACCCCATCGAAATATGCAAAATTTCGTTCAATTTTTAGCAAAGGCCTGTAATATATGGTCCGTAATGATAATAAAAATATTATGGGCTTCAAATATCCTTAAGAATTAACAAATGGGTTGTAAATTATTGAAAATAATGGCTAATGGGCTGTATGCTGTTTTCCACAAATTTGGAGGCTGACTTCTGGGCCTACTAGGTTGACGATGACGCTGTCCTAATTTTTTTTTTGACGCGTACGCAAGGCTTTGTCAACTTAGTCAACACACAACAGTGATTGTTGGATGTCCATCCAACGGCCGCCGTGCTTGTTCAATCTCTGATCTTCCTGCTCCAGCCGCCGAAACCAGCGCCGGCGGGACTGCTTGCTCCCTCCTCCCGTGGCTAGCTGTCTTTGCCGCTTGAATCATCCCTCTAACCACCCACACATCCTGTTATTTTCCGGCTGACGTCGGCCTCACCCAGCCCGACCGGTCATTTCGTTCTCCCCTCAGCGTGGGCATCCGCTGCGGTGGCTTCGCCGCCTCCGGGTGGTTCTCTTCCTGGGCCTCGCCCTCGTCCACTGCGTTTGTGCTCTCGGCGCGGCGAGGTCAACATGGTCAACAAACAACAGCCATCGGAAGAGGCTGACAATAGGGGCCCACACAGGAAAATGCCTCCTTATTACGTGAAAAATAATGATTCCTCCACCTGATAGCTGGGACCCACCGGAAGGGTCTCTGTACTTCGTGAAAAAAATGTTCCCCTCGCTGTCAGCTCGGACCCACCAGAAATGCCACCTTATTACGCACAAAAAAATGAATACTCCCCCTGCTAGCTGGGACTCACCTTGGTGGGAGGCTGACTTGTGGGCCTACTAAGTTTACGGGGATGGAGGGCTTTGTCAACTTAGTCAATATGAACGATTCTAGCTCCAGTGACCGCACGATGTCCATCCAACGGCCATAGTGCTTCTTCAACCTTTGTTCTTTGTGCTCCAGCCGCCCAAAGCAGCGCCGGTCGTGCCGCATGCTCTTGCCTCCCGTGGCCGACTGTGGTGCTGCAGAGGCCTCACCGCCCCCTACTACTCCCACCGCTGGCCAGGCCATCCCTCTACTCACCCAAACCCCCTGTTATTCTGCGGCGACGGCAGCCTCACACCGCAGCCGAACCAGTGAACCCTCGTACTCCTCTTCGCGTGGGCATCCACTGCTGCGTCTTCCCCGGCTCCACGTCGTCCCCTTCCTAGGCCTCGCCGTCGTCCACTGCCGTGGTGCTCTCGGCGCGGCGTGGTCAATGTGGTAAATGACCGACTTCCATCGGAAGAGTATTGTGCCCACCAGCTACACCTTCGCACGCAAGGAAGTGCGCCCGGGCAAAAAAAGAGCCAAAATGATTTTCCCCCCTGACTGCTGGGACCCACCAGCTACATCATCACAGGCAAGGAAGTGCCTGATAGTCGGGACCCACCTAGTCGAAGCGTACGTAGCATTGTCATTCTGGTCGCGAACGTGTACGTACATATATACTGGTCGATGTAGAGGAGCGCACGTGTCGTAGTAGAGGCGCGCATGTAGCATGTACACGTACGTACATCGGTCAGTGTGCAAGAAAGAAAATACGGCCACGTATGTGTACATACAGGCAGGGTCTCGAACGCCTACTCACGCAGACGTACGGCCAGGGCTCGTGTACATGGCTGGGTCGGAACGGAGAAACATCGTCGTCGTCGTGTTCCTGGGGAGCCAACCGGCTGGGTCGGAACGGAATGCGTGGTCGTGTTCATCGGGAGGGCTTGGATGGATCAGGTGATGGAAATGAGGCCTGGCGTACCGCAGAACGGAGGAAATGGCCTTGTGTTCGACCGACCACGTTCGAAACGGGATCCTGTTCATCGGGAGGGGTCTCGCGCATCAGAAAACGGAGGAAACAGACCTCCTACGGTCGAAACGGGGGTCCTGTTAATCGGGAGGGGTGTGGCGTACCGCAAAACGGAGGAAACGGACCTCCTACGGTCGAGACGGGGGTCCTGTTGATCGAGAGGGGTGTGGCGTGCTGCAAAAGGAACGAAACAGACTTGTGTTGGAGTGCTATGGTCGAAACGGGGGTCCTGTTCATCGGGAAGGGTGTGGCGTACCGCAAAACGGGACTCCACGGGATACTGTTCATCTCCACCGTCGACCTCCTCCAGCCTCCACGGGCTACTGTTCATCCACCGTCGACCTCCTCCAGCCTCCACTTGCGACTGTTCATCCACAGGCTCCTGTTCATTCAGCCTCCACCGCGCGCTACTCCACCGGCTACTTTTCAACCACCCCTCTCCATGGGCTCCTGTTCAACCACCCCTCCACGGGCTACTGTTCATCCACCCCTCCACCATCTGCTGTCCATCCAGCCCTCCACGAGGTCGCCCTGTTCATCCAGCCCTCCACACCACGGGTCCTGTTCATCCAGAGGCAACGCCACCACACAATCGCTCATCCACCCCCCAACGCCACTGCTCATCCAGAGGCAGCATCCATCGGCTTGATTAGGAGCAGAGCAAAGGAATCACTCGATCGGGTTCGATTAACAGCCATCGATCGATCGCCGGGTTCAAGAACACGTAGCCTGCAGCGGCAATCGCCGGGTTCGATTAGAGCCCAACGCCTCGCTTCGGGTTCAAGAAGAGCCAATGCCTCGCACACGCAGCGTCGTGTCACGAGAGAAAGCGATGCATCGCCGGCCCCGACCTCCCACCGTAACCGGAACTCCCGAAATTTTCCTCGCCCTCGCTTCTACCACGGTTTTTTCCGTCATGGACGGCCCAAAGAATGTCATGCAAGCTGCGTCTCCGCCCGCCTGTGACGAAAAGCCCATTTTCTGTCATGATTTTTTGTCATAGAAGTAGGAGCCCACCACATCTATGATGATACCGTGTTTTGTCACAATTATCGTCATAGAAGTGTCATATGTATGACATAATTTTTTTTCGTTTGGCCCAAAATGTCACGGATGTGTCTTTTTTTGTACTGCGGGGGCCATCATCTTCACCGCGATCTTCACCAACACCTCCATCATCTTCACCAACATCTCCATCACCTTCCCCCATCTATATCCAGCGGTCCACTCTCCTGCAACCCGATGTACCCTCTACTTAAACATGGTGCTTTATGCTTCATATTATTATCCAATGATGTGTTGCCATCCTATGATGTCTGAGTAGATTTTCGTTGTCCTATCGGTGATTGATGAACTGCTATGATTGGTTTAATTTGCTTGTGGTTATGTTGCTGTCCTATTGTGCCGTCCGAGTCGCGCAAGCGTGAGGGATTCCCGATGTAGGGTGTTGCAATATGTTCATGATTTGCTTATAGTGGGTTGCTAGAGTGACAGAAGCTTAAACCCGAGTAAGGGGGTTGTGGCGTATGGGATAAAGGGGACTTGATGCTTTAATGCTATGGTTGGGTTTTACCTTAATGATCTTTAGTAGTTGCGGATGCTTGCTAGAGTTCCAATCATAAGTGCATATGATCCAAGAAGAGAAAGTATGTTAGCTTATGCCTCTCCCACATAAAACTTGCTATCGGTCTAGTAAAGTAGTCAATTGCTTAGGGGCAATTTCACAACTCCTACCTCCACTTTTCCACACTCGATATATTTACTTTATTGCTTCTTTATCTAAACAGCCCCTACTTTTTATTTACGTGCTCTTTATTATCTTGCAAACCTATCCAACAACACCTACAAAGTACTTCTAGTTTCATACTTGTTCTAGGTAAAGCAAACACTAAGTGTGCATAGATTCGTATCAGTGGCAGATAGGACTTGAGAGAATATTTGTTCTACCTTTAGCTCCTCGTTGGGTTCGACAATCTTACTTATCGAAAGAGGCTACAATTATCCCATACACTTGTGGGTTATCAAGACCTTTTTCTGGCGCCGTTGCCGGGGAGTCATAGCGTGGGGTGAATATTCTCGTGTTTGCTTGTCTGCTTTATCACTAAGTAATTTTTATTTGCCGGTCTTAGTTTTTCTCTATCTTTAGTTATGGATATGGAACACGAAATACCAAAAATTAGTTGTACCTACTACACCAATGGATGAAGAACCACTCAAAATCTATCACACTCCTGAAGATTTTTACTTGGATCATCTTCGATCCCTTTGTGCTCGTGCTGAAACCCCCACTAGCTTAGTTGAGGGCAAATCTTTAGATGAGCTTGCTTGTTATGTGAGACACTGTATATCTGAAAAAGGGAAACTTTTACTGGATCAAATTCATCGTTTGCAATGCTATGCTTGGACTTTATGTGAAATATATGATGTTACTTGTTGTTCTGAAAACCCTAAGAAACACCTTCCCTATCAATGTGAGGTTATTGATAATGGAATCGTATCTTCGTATGTTAAGGGTGTTTATAATTACTATGAGGTTCAACAAACTGAAGAATTTGTTGCTTTTAAGGGTGCTTAGGAAATTGCTTCTATGATTGAAAAGTATGATGCCACTCTTTACAAATCTGAAAATTTTGCCATACTTGAATATTGCTATGATAATTACGCTTCTAATCCTTATATTAAACCATATATTCAGGACTTCTCCGCTGTCCAAGAAGAGACTAATATTTTGCAGGAAGCTATGGAAGAAGAAATTGATGAATCTGTGAGCTCATTGGATGAACAAGATGACGAGGAGAGCGAAGAAGAACAAAAGGAGGAAGAGCGGATTAGCTACCCGTGCCCACCTTCTAATGAGAGTAACTCTTCAACTCATACATTGTTTAATTCCCCTTCGTGCTTACCGAAGGATGATTGCTATGATGATTGCTATGATGATTGTTATGATGATTGTTATGATCCCGTTGATTCTCTTGAAATATCCGTTTTTGATGATGCTTGCTATGCTTGTGGCTAAGATGCCAATATGAATGATGCTTATGGAGATGAACTTGCTATAGTTCCTTATGTTAAAAATGAAATTGTTGCTATTGCACCCACTCATGATAGTCCTATTATCTTTTTGAATTCTCCAAACCACACTATATCGGAGAAGTTTGTGTTTATTAAGGATTATATTGTTGGGTTGCCTTTTACTACTGCACATGATGATTTTCATAGATATAATATGCATGTGCTTGCTGCTCCTACTAGCAATTATTATGAGAGAGGAACTATATCTCCACCTCTCTATGTTTCCAATATGATAAAATTGCAAGAAACTGTTTATACTATGCATTGGCCTTTACTATGTGTGCATGAATTGTTCTTTTATGACATGCCGATGCATAGGAAGAGAGTTAGACTTTGTTGTTGCATGATATATGTTACTTTGTGCTCGCTACTAAATTACAAATCATTGTTAATTAAAATTGGCTTTGATATACCTTGGGATCTGGGTGGATTCATTACTTGAGCACTAAATGCCTAGCTTAATGGCTTTAAAGAAAAGTGCTGCCATGGAGACAACCCGGAAGTTTTAGAGCATACTGGATGGGGATTCGGCTCTTCGGGCAAGTCACGCTCGATAGCTAGTTCAAGAACACTGATATACACACCAAAGCAGGACTAGGGTATTACGTGTCTCCGCCCGAACTCGGGTAAACGACCTTTGTCTTTGGCTCTTAGACCCGCTCTTCTCACCACCCCACGCCACGACCACCTGAGGGATCCGTTGATCCCATAGGTGTCGTTCCCACCGACAATCACCAACGATGTAAAGGTGCTCAAGAATTGGCATTGCCTACCGTAATCTTGTTGACATCCGGGCCAATACAAGATCTCGGGGCAAGAAGACGCATGAGATGGACTCATTGGTTCGCGTCACCGAGGCCATCATCGACCCCTACTACAGAGACATGAAGGATTCCTGCAACAAGGACAAGCGTGCCTAACGCTTGTCCTTTATGTAGGAACTCAACAAATTTAACGTGTTGTACGGGGCCAAGGAGGCATACATGAGCTACGAGATATACATGTAGATCGTTGACATGAGTAAGTGCCTCCTTCCCCAAAACGGCCAGGGATTCAGCTGAAAGCAGAGCAATGGCAAGCGTCGTCAAAACGTGAAGTAGATGATTAGATGCTCATTTCTCCTAGTTTAGTTTGCATGTAATTGTTTATTGTGGTGTATGTTAATGTTATGTGTGTAGTCACTTATGTAATTCTATGCTTAATTTGGTTGTGCAATCATGTTCTTAGAAGTATATATATTGATGTTCTATAGACAGAGCGTAGATGTTGTGCGGGTAGACCAAATCACATTTTGCACATGGACTAAACAAGGGAACTAGCAAGCGTTTTCCCACAACAAACACGACTTGTTAATAGAAATCGTCTGCATTGTTATCGGTCTTCCCACACATTTCTGATTACTGACCTGTTTGCCGTGTATCACACACATCGGAGCGAACTCTTGGCACAACACAAATAGTTCATCTGAGCGAACTCTCTACTCTCTCTATCGCACACACCTGGTTCTGGCTGACCATTTATGTTGTTTTGCCTAATCAAAAACTTGTGCTAATTTCCATGATAAGTTTTATCGCATATGAACAAGTTATATTGCCAGTTAAGTTATTAATAGAAATTGAGTTGCTTATCATTGAGTAAACGACGTTCTTTTAGAGTATTTATAGTTTTATACTAATACTTTATCAAGGTGATATGCCGAAGATTTGTGATTATCACTATATGGCCTTTACATTGCTTTGTTCATGTCTATACATGTACTTAACTTGGATGGGCCATTAACTGCAAAATATATTTCATGAACTCCGTAGCAGATATCTCGATTCAAAGTAACATAGCTAGAGATGTTAACATTTGTTGTTGGAAACATAAGCATTAATTTTTTTATTGCATTTGAACTAGATATGGTTGTATCTTAGAGATTGTTGCTTTGGACAGGATTTACTATATTTTATCAGCAGGCTACATGCTTCTCTGAATGACCATTTAAGGAGTGAACATGAACTGGCGATGTATATGTTCCATGCTCCATGGGGAGGGAACAAGGATTGATTTTAGCCGGGAGTAGGGAGAGTATGGTGAGTTACTTCTATAGTGCTATGGTTCACAAACTGTAAGTTGGTGATCTGTGAAATATCTTTGTTGTTGCTTTAAGGGGCTTCCAGAACTACTTGATTGTGAAACAAGTCACTAGGTACTGCTCAGATGAATTATATGGATGGTACCACCGTCCAAGCTGTAGAAACTCCTATCCCTGAATTTCTATTTAGGGGTTTTATCATCTTTGCCACTAGTTGTGCCACACTACTCACTTTTGCCATTAAAAGTTTTCACTACTCAAAAATGCCACTTGTTCCATTAGAAGCACACTCAAAAATGCCATTTTCTCAATGCTATCTACCAAAGGGTCGTTGACCGCATGATATGACCGAAATGGCCCTGGTTCCATTACTTCCTGAACTGTGGGCCCGACATGTCAGGGGCTGGGAAATAATTTCCATGATAAGTTTTATCGCATATGAACAAGTTATATTGCCAGTTAAGTTATTAATAGAAATTGAGTTGCTTATCATTGAGTAAACGACGTTCCTTTAGAGTATTTATAGTTTTATACTAATACTTTATCCAGGTGATATGCCGAAGATTTGTGATTATCACTGTATGGCCTTTACATTGCTTTGTTCATGTCTATACATGTACTTAACTTGGATGGGCCATTAACTGCAAAATATATTTCATGAACTCCGTAGCAGATATCTCGATTCAAAGTAACATAGCTAGAGATGTTAACATTTGTTGTTGGAAACAGAAGCACTAATTTTTTTATTGCATTTGAACTAGATATGGTTGTATCTTAGAGATTGTTGCTTTGGACAGGATTTACTATATTTTTGCAGCAGGCTACATGCTTCTCTGAATGACCATTTAAGGAGTGAACATGAACTGCTGATGTATATGTTCCATGCTCCATGGGGAGGGAACAAGGATTGATTTTAGCCGGGAGTAGGGAGAGTATGGTGAGTTACTTCTATAGTGCTATGGTTCACAAACTGTAAGTTGGTGATCTGTGAAATATCTTTGTTGTTGGTTTAAGGGGCTTCCAGAACTACTTGATTGTGAAACAAGTCACTAGGTACTGCTTTCAGATGAATTATATGGATGGTACCACCGTCCAAGCTGTAGAAACTCCTATCCCTGAATTTCTATTTAGGGATTTTATCATCTTTGCCACTAGTTGTGCCACACTACTCACTTTTGCCATTAAAAGTTTTCACTACTCAAAAAATGCCACTGTTCCATTAGAAGCACACTCAAAAATGCCATTTTCTCAATGCTATCATTACCAAAGGGTCGTTGACCGCACGATATGACCGAAATGGCCCTGGTTCCATTACTTCCCGAACTGTGGGCCCGACATGTCAAGGGCTGGGAAATAATTTCCATGATAAGTTTCATCGCATATGAACAAGTTATATTGCCAGTTAAGTTATTAATAGAAATTGAGTTGCTTATCATTGAGCAAACGACGTTCCTTTAGAGTATTTATAGTTTTATACTAATACTTTATCCGTGTGATATGTCAAGATTTGTGATTATCACTGTATGGCCTTTACATTGCTTTGTTCATGTCTATACATGTACTTAACTTGGATGGGCCATTAACGCAAAATATATTTCATGAACTCCGTAGCAGATATCTCGATTCAAAGTAACATAGCTAGAGATGTTAACATTTGTTGTTGGAAACAGAAGCACTAATTTTTTATTGCATTTGAACTAGATATGGTTGTATCTTAGAGATTGTTGCTTTGGACAGGATTTACTATATTTTTGCAGCAGGCTACATGCTTCTCCGAATGACCATTTAAGGAGTGAACATGAACTGGCTGATGTATATGTTCCATGCTCCATGGGGAGGGAACAAGGATTGATTTTAGCCGGGAGTAGGGAGAGTATGGTGAGTTACTTCTATAGTGCTATGGTTCACAAACTGTAAGTTGGTGATCTGTGAAATATCTTTGTTGTTGGTTTAAGGGCTTCGGAACTACTTGATTGTGAAACAAGTCACTAGGTACTGCTCGGATGAATTATATGGATGGTACCACCGTCCAAGCTGTAGAAACTCCTATCCCTGAATTTCTATTTAGGATTTTATCATCTTGCCACTAGTTGTGCCACACTACTCACTTTTGCCATTAAAAGTTTTCACTACTCAAAAATGCCACTGTTCCATTAGAAGCACACTCAAAATGCCATTTTCTCAATGCTATCGATACCAAAGGGTCGTTGACCGCACGATATGTCCGTAATGGCTCTGGTTCCATTACTTCCCTAACTGTGTGCACGACATGTCAAGGGCTGGGAAATAATTTCCATGATAAGTTTCATCGCATATGAACAAGTTATATTGCCAGTTAAGTTATTAATAGAAATTGAGTTGCTTATCATTGAGCAAACGACGTTCCTTTAGAGTATTTATAGTTTTATACTAATACTTTATCCAGGTGATATGCCGAAGATTTGTGATTATCACTGTATGGCCTTTACATTGCTTTGTTCATGTCTATACATGTACTTAACTTGGATGGGCCATTAACTGCAAAATATATTTCATGAACTCCGTAGCGGATATCTCGATTCAAAGTAACATAGCTAGAGATGTTAACATTTGTTGTTGGAAATGAAGCACTAATTTTTATTGCATTTGAACTAGATATGGTTGTATCTTAGAGATTGTTGCTTTGGACAGGATTTACTATATTTTTGCAGCAGGCTACATGCTTCTCTGAATGACCATTTAAGGAGTGAACATGAACTGGCGATGTATATGTTCCATGCTCCATGGGGAGGGAACAAGGATTGATTTTAGCCGAGTAGGGAGAGTATGGTGAGTTACTTCTATAGTGCTATGGTTCACAAACTGTAAGTTGGTGATCTGGGAAATATCTTTGTTGTTGCTTTAAGGGGCTTCGAACTACTTGATTGTGAAACAAGTCACTAGGTACTGCTTTCGGATGAGTTATATGGATGGTACCACCGTCCAAGCTGTAGAAACTCCTATCCTGAATTTCTATTTAGTGTTTTTATCATCTTTGCCACTAGTTGTGCCACACTACTCACTTTTTCCATTAAAAGTTTTCACTTCTCTAAAATGCCACTGTTCCATTAGAAGCACACTCAAAATGCCATTTTCTCACGCTATCATACCAAAGGGTCGTTGACCGCACGATATGACCGAAATGGCCCTGGTTCCATTACTTCCCGAACTGTGGGCCCGACATGTCAGGGGCTGGGAAATAATTTCCATGATAAGTTTTATCGCATATGAACAAGTTATATTGCCAGTTAAGTTATTAATAGAAATTGAGTTGCTTATCATTGAGCAAACGACGTTCCTTTAGAGTATTTATAGTTTTATACTAATACTTTATCCAGGTGATATGCCGAAGATTTGTGATTATCACTGTATGGCCTTTACATTGCTTTGTTCATGTCTATACATGTACTTAACTTGGATGGGCCATTAACTGCAAAATATATTTCATGAACTCCGTAGCAGATATCTCGATTCAAAGTAACATAGCTAGAGATGTTAACATTTGTTGTTGGAAATGAAGCACTAATTTTTTATTGCATTTGAACTAGATATGGTTGTATCTTAGAGATTGTTGCTTTGGACAGGATTTACTATATTTTTGCAGCAGGCTACATGCTTCTCTGAATGACCATTTAAGGAGTGAACATGAACTGGCGATGTATATGTTCCATGCTCCATGGGGAGGGAACAAGGATTGATTTTAGCGGGAGTAGGGAGAGTATGGTGAGTTACTTCTATAGTGCTATGGTTCACAAACTGTAAGTTGGTGATCTGTGAAATATCTTTGTTGTTGGTTTAAGGGGCTTCCAGAACTACTTGATTGTGAAACAAGTCACTAGGTACTGCTCAGATGAATTATATGGATGGTACCACCGTCCAAGCTGTAGAAACTCCTATCCCTGAATTTCTATTTAGGGGTTTTATCATCTTTGTCACTAGTTGTGCCACACTACTCACTTTTGCCATTAAAAGTTTTCACTACTCAAAAATGCCACTGTTCCATTAGAAGCACACTCAAAAATGCCATTTTCTCAATGCTATCACCAAAGGGTCGTTGACCGCTCGATATGACCGAAATAGCCCTGGTTCCATTACTTCCTGAACTGTGGGCCCGACATGTCAGGGGCTGGGAAATAATTTTTAGGATGTAAAAATAGGAAATAGAGGGGTTTGAACCCCAGACCTCCTGGGAGGCGCTCGCACGCGCTAGCCACTACACCCAAGGTCACTAGTTGACTAATCAATGGAGATAAGCTACATATCCTTACGTGACATCTAGGCATAGCTATTAACAAATTAAGTAAACTCGAGTTGTACACGGAACAACAGCAACAAATGGTTCTCTAAATTTCTCTAAAAAAAATTAGCATGACGCATGTACATAAGGTTGAAAACATTCGGCACACAAGCAAACATAATGTTCATTTCCTGGATTTTTAGCACACAAAATGTCTTAGGTTCACAAACATAGATTAAGGTCGAATAACATCCACTTGCTAGTTTGAAGTAAAAGGTCCAAATTCTCAACATAAGGATCAAAATAAACAGGTCCAGGTTCACAATCCTATAAGGTCACAATCACACAAATGTTCACATGTGCAGCCTCTTTTTGCTTCTTGTGTTTTGGGCCGGGCTGTCTCAGCGATTTGTGTGCAACTCGGGTATGCATGGGAGATGCAACAGATCCACTTGTGGAACCTTCAGTTCTGGTTGAGTGTTCATCTTGCTTGTTCTTCCTTTTATTGGTTTTCTTCTCTGTTTTCTTCTTCACGTTTTTCCTTGAGCTGTATAGGAGTTGGTCATGTTGCAAAAAAAAGGGAAATATAAAGCATCAATTTTGTACAGAATATAGTCATAGCTTACATGTAATCAAATTCTTTAGGAAGTGGAAAGTAAAATTAGTCTTTGACGACACAGATTATAGGACAGAATGTTGAAAATGCATGAATGTAGCAATGTAGCCATGGATGTTGAAATATAGAAAGCACAGGTTTTGGAGTTACCCCGCAGAACTTGCAACCACGGATGGCTCAGGGTCGCCTTCTCCGACCACAAAAGGGGCATCTCCAGCATGTAGGTCAGCCTCATCTTCTCCAAATGCAGGGTCAACTGGATTTTTGCAAATTTTCGCTATGTGGCCAAAGCGTCCGCAACGCTTGCACTTCCTTTTCCTAGGGCCAAGGCCAGCACCTTCAGTACTAGATCTGATTCTAGTCTTCCGTGGTCGTCCTTTTGGCCTCCTCAACACTGTAGCTTGTAGTTTGAAGCCAGGGTCAACAATGTCCCATTGTTGCTTGCCTACCATTGCAGGTATGTTGTCTGCATACGCAGCCTTGAATTTTGCAACGAAGTAGAACTCATGTACATAAGGTTCAATTTCTGATACCGGACCTCTTAGTGAAGTAATGAAATATAGAGCATGGATACATGGCAAACCCTTGACTTGCCATTGCTTGCAGCTACATGTTTTGTATCACACAACTTGCACAACAATGTTTTGTATGTGATACTGGATTCGACAAACAGAGGATAATCAAAGCCACCAACATATCGCTTGCGGCCATCGCTACTAAGACGACTTGTTTCCATCCTAATGGACAGCATACAAGCAGTTTCCTCATCCATCCTAAGTCATCATGAACACATAACCAAATTGTGTGTAGTTAGTCACTATGAATTATACACAACAAATTTGACCGCTACATGCTACTATGAACACACACGCATCATCCTAATAATTAGCATACTCACCCTGATGGAATATCAGAGGTTGCGAGCTGTACACTTAGCGCCATCTGGTGGCCGAGGCAAGCCTCTGATTCGGCCCTGTTGTCCGTCGCCATTGCCGTGGAACAACCTCTCTTCAAGCAATCACCGGCGGAGGCAGAACTGAGGAGTCAGATGGGAGTCATGTGGCGATGCTGGTCGGGAGGGAGGCCGGACCTGCGGCGAGTGGAGGTGCGCGGGGCGGGAGGCGTCAGAGCTGCGGGGAGGGAGGTGCGGGATGGGAGGCGTCGGAGCTGCGGGCAGTGAGGTGCGGGATGGGAGGCGTCAGAGCTGCGGCGAGTGGAGGCGCGTCGGAGCTGCGCAGGTCAAGGCCGGGCGACCGGCCGTACCCGAATGGAGGAATTCGGCGGGCGGCGACGGTTTGTGGCTGCGGCTGCTAGTGGATAGGGAAAGGTACGAATAGTTTTGGGATAGGATTAGGTATAATCGGTCAGGTTAGTCAGGTCAACACAAGTACACTATAAGACGTAGATCCTCATAATTAAAAGATAGATGTGATGTGCAACATGGTTTTTACGCGCGCGTGTATTAGCTGGTCTGGTTGAAGGTAGGAGGTTCGATCCCCACTCTCCCTCTCCTTGCTTTTCTTTTCTTTTCCTTGTCGCTACAAATGAGCCCACATGTAATGGAACCAGGGGCATTTCGGTCATATCATGCGGTCAACGATCCTTTGACTGACGGTAACGTAAGAAAATGGCATTTTTGAGTGTGTTTCTAATGGAACAGTGGCATTTTTTAGTAGTGAAAACTTTTAGTGGCAAAAGTGAGTAGTGTGGCATAACTAGTAGTAAAAGTGATAAAAACCCTTCTATTTATTGGAACCATTAGATTTTTTAGTATTTTATAGTCATTATGTTTCTATGCTATGTGAAGCAAAGAAACTCCTATCCCTTTTAAATTTTAATACATGTAAAGTACTACTCCCTCCGTTCCTAAATGTAAGTCTTTTTAGAGATTCCACTACAAACTACATAAGGATGTATATAGACATATTTTAGAGTGTAGATTCACTCATTTTGCTCCGTATGTAGTCCACGGTGGAATCTCTAAAAAGACTTATATTTAGGAACGGAGGGAGTACATGTTAGTAAGGAGCTGACACTCTTGGACTGTGAGAAATTATTGACGTTTGGTAATGAAAATAGTATTCTACAAGGAATACTATCGATAAGGATTCAAAAAGGACCAAATGCCACGGTAGTGGTTGTAATATTAGTCAAGATGAATCTGAAAAAATTGAGTCGAGATGTGGAGATATGATGGATTTTGCAACAAAAAAATCCAGTAAATTTTTGCTATAGAGAACATATCGGTGTGCATGTACTGATTGCACTTGCTTCATGGCGCAATACGTTTATCCTGCTATGAAAAATGTATTATTTTTTATTAGAGAAGGGGGTTCCAAGGCAGAGATAGTGAGTAGAGGAAAAGTTATCTACCATAAAAACAGTGGCGGTGCCAGGATCAGAAGTCTGTGATGTCATTTTAAATCTGTGATGTCAAATACATATGTTTTCATCAAATTTATAAAAAAAAGTTACATGATTTGTACTTGTTTACAAAGGATTTGCCAAAAACCTGTGTGGTCAATTGACTACACTCCTCTCAACGTGGCTTCGCCACTGCATAAAAGACGACAAGGTCACATGACATGCACTGATTGCATTTGCTTTATGGCGCAATATGTTTATCATTCTATCAAAAATATATTATTTTTTATTAGAGAAGGGGGCTTCAATGGCAGAGATAGTAGGAAGAAGAAAAGTTATCTACCATAAAAAAGGTCACATGACATGCACGATGATCCTAATGTTACATGTTAGACATGTTTCTAAAAGTGAGGGTTTCAACAAATAAAAAGATGTCTCGCTATGGCAGGAAAACGAGTAGTAAGGGGAGGGTCCGGCAGAAAAAAGAGAGTGTGTCTTGTGGTGGGTTTTTTTTGGGTTGAGACCACGTGTTGGTGATAACATTCGGATAGTCTGGATAACCATATTTCTCCTCGAGAATAATGCTACATCTACGGGAAGTTCTTTTACGGGTTTAACGGACTATCTACTGTGGACCAACATGATTTAAGATCAGGAAAGGATGGGGCCAACCCCAGCTGGAAATCAGGGGGAGAAAGATTAGTTAAAAGGAGATTTTCTAAAACTCTCGTAAGTGCGTCTAGGATTATTGTCTCCTTCATATATAGGATGTAGTTAAGGTAGTCCATATGGATAAATTTTATGAAGACAAATTCATTCTTATGTGTTGTGGCCCGTAGCAACGCACGGGCGTTTTACTAGTAGCTATGGTTTTCTACACTAGTGAGACTATGACCCTTAAAGAAAGAACATTCAAAAATTCGCTCTTCGTCCAAAGTGACATGATGCTAGGAACCACCTGGTTGATGTCCGGCTAGGCCCTATGGTGACAAGAGACCAGGTATGCAAGCCCCCCTTTCCATCGGAATGAGTCCCACCGACCATAATCATTTACAAATAGTTGAGGACTTCCAATTTATGTTTCATATAGTTCATTTAACTTGTAGGTTGTAGTTGATCTTTGCGCCAATTGGTGCAACATGTCATCTAGTCCTTACAAAGCTACATAGCCGCTCTCTTGTGCATATACCTGTTCATTTCATCTTTTGAAGTTGGGAGTATTAGTAATATCCTTTAGAATAAAACACTAGGTAACACCTGAATCTGTGGAAATAATTGACTTAATGACCCGACAAACTTAATTTGGAAGAAAATTACTCAAAGGCGTTTTGCATGGAAGAAAATTATCCAGCATTAATTGACTTCGACATATATAGAATACCAAATCAGTGTATATCTACTAAATTAAGAATTTTCCCCTCTATATATTGATCGTTGCATCATGGAGATGATTATCACTCCTTCATCAGAAGTGGCCCATCTCATTTATAAGGTTTGAATCGAACCAGGAAGCAGGGAAGTTTTAGCCAAATGACAGGGCACTGTTGGATGTATGCCATGGCCGTTTTGTTCATCGGATGGCTCGCAATCTCTGTGGAGGGTTAGTACTACTATTTTTTTCTTTATTTTTATTTTCTTCATTTCATAATATGCATGAACTACATACTAACAATTAAAATACGACATGATTTTAGGTCGTCTCATGGCCGAAAGGAGCTATCTGGGTGGCGGTGACAACAACACAAGTCATAAAACTGCTACCCAGGAAAACTCCATATCATCATTAGATGATGGTAAGATTAACTTGCAATTCTGCGGAATTAGTAATTGTAACTATGGCACCTGCTACTGTTGCGTGAAGCCCGCACGGTGTTACCCGACATTTCGTGATTGCGAGTCTATATGCCCAAGCTGCAATCCAAGGTGCCCACCTGAATTGAATAGAGAAGTACATGCGTGAAAAAATGTATGGCAGGTACTTCTCCCGAGAAAAAAGAATAATAATGATAGATTATCATCAAATGATGTTGTCAAATGGCTTTTCATTACCATAAAGGGATAATAATAGTAATAATAATAATTGTATTTTCTATTCTAATGATGCCTATTCTATCTCACCTCATTTGAAAATATCACAAATTTATTTACCTCTATATGTTTCGCTAATCTGATCAATACAAATAGTACCTATCCTATGAAGTTCTTATAATTTTTATTGGTTGTAAGTATCGAACACACGATGTTCCTATTTTTTGTTTATTGATGAGTAATATACTTGCGATGATAACCATGTGAGGGAAAGTACTGTTTGAAGACAACCACATCATGCATATGTCCCAAACATATATATGTATGGAGGGGATGCATGCATGTTTCAATACCATGCACAACATTGATGTGGCACCTACGTCAAAAATCATACAGTCCCCACACAGAGCGAGATCGGTTCATCGCGCGCCATGTGCTGTCGTACCCCCCCCCCCCCACATCGATTCGGTGGGAGGGATTCATGCATACACATGCATATGCTCAAACTATATAATGTAATCTAAGGGCATAACCTATATACCATAATACAAACCAAAAATTAATCGTGGCGCATACGATTCACAGGTTGTCTGGAAGAAAGAAACAACAAGTGTTTTCGAGGCATCAACCCATCATTTGAATCATGACACATACGATTCAAGGAAGACTTTACTATCTGACCCCCTCTCCTCCTAGACACTAACATGTAAAAACACTCTACACTATTGCTAATTTAAAGTCACTCTGGCGACTTTCCCGCACTGTCCATAATTCCTCAAAAAAATACCCTACTAAGTCAAATGAACCTCTCTCATAGATGGAAAGCATCGATGTCGCCGATAACCACGTGAGTGAGTGCTAGAAAACAACCGCCATCGCTTGACATATGTATGGAGGTGTATGTGGTTGTGATGTTTGAATAACCAAAATGCACAACTTTGATATGGCACCTGCCTAAAAAACCGTAAAGTCCCACATGGATCGAGGTTTATGAGGCGTAGTATATGCTGGTCCCTTGTCCCCTCTTCAACGCGTTTTTCCATTAAGTGTGCGTTGTCTGATGAAGAATTCTCCTACTATAACACAAACCAATGAGAATCCTCCTTGATGGTCAAATTAACCTCTCTTGATGTCGGTCAAAGTGATGCATCACTACAAAAAAGAAGACACATCTGTGACATTTTGGCCCGAACAATTTTTTTTCTGTCATGCTTATGACACTTCTATGACCATAATTGTGACAAAAACCGGTATCATAATAGATGTGGTGGGCTCCTACTTCTATGATAGAAAATGGGCTTTTCGTCCTGGGCGGGCCAGAGACGCACCCGCATGACATTCTTTGGGCCGTCCATGACAGAAAAAATCATGGTAGTAGCGAGGGCGAGGAAAATTTCTGGGAGTTCCCGGTTACGGTGGGTGCTTGGGGCCAAGCGATGCACGGAGGTTTGTGCGCTTATCTTGTACACGTACGCGTGTGTGTGTGTGATGTGTTGTGCTCTAACTGAACCCGAGCGAGGCATTGGGCTCTAACTGAACCCGAGCGATTACATTAGCTACGTTACTGAACCCCGATCGATCCATTCATGTTAACTGAACCCGAGTGATTCCTTCTCTACTGCTGCTAACTGAAGCCGACCGAAGCTGCCGTTGGATGAACAGGACCCCCATCAAGAAGGAGGGGGTGGATGAACAGTAGCTGGTGGATGGACGACCCCGTACATGGAGGGCTCGTGAACAGGACCCGTGGAGGGCTGGTTGAACAGTAGCCGGTGGAGGCTAGATGTCAGGACCCCGATTCCAAGTCACATCGATCTAGCCGGTAACACCTCATATCACTTTGCGGCCTCACGCACGGTATTCCCACGGGTGTCGCCTTACCATGGCCCGGGACCTTTGCGCCTTTTGGCTCACGTATATGATAGTGTCGCTAGCATCTACATGACAGAGAACCCGGGCCGACATGGCTAGTCATGAACCCAAAGCGGCACTAACCCATGGGGACAGGCATACATGAATTACATCGAGCATGTCGGTCATCAACGTGTGAACCCGGGCTGTAGCACTTGGCTAACAGGACTCCGGTAACCCGGGCTGTAGCAGCCTAGGCAGCACTCCGGATGTCACCGCGTGACATTTCCCCGAAGGGACAGACACAGGAACGAAATGAAACACATGCCGGCCAGTCAAGTGTCCTGAGCAGTAGTGCTGGGCTAGCAGGACTCCGGTGAACCGGGCTTTAGCGGACTACTATGGCTCAAGGAAACACTAGACTACATTTCCCCATAAGAGAGGCTGCCAAGGATAAACAACTAGATTGTCGGATCCCACACATACCAAGCATTTCAAACATACACACAATATGCTCGATATGTGTAAATACAACATGGCATCACAACATAACTCTACGACTCAAGTATTTATTCATTAGGCTCCGAGGAGCGAGATATTAGAAACATGGGTCTCATGACCCAACATACAGAGCATACAAGCAACAAGCACAAGCGTAAGCTTAACATGTCTGAGTGCAGACATCTACAAATGAAAAAGGCTGAGAAGCCTGACTATCTATCAGATCCTGCCGAGGGCACAAGATCGTAGCTGAGGTAACAAGCTAAACGTCGAAGTCCACGCGGAACTACTAGCTAGACCGACGCCTCTCGCAAAACATAAAATAAGCAAACGTGAGTACAAATGTACTCAGCAAGACTTACATCAGAACTAACTACATATGCATCATTATCAACAAAGGGGGGGTGGTGGAGTTTGACTGCAGCAAGCCAGCTTTGACTCGGTGGCTATCCTAAACTACGACTACAAGTAACTCTTTTGAGGTGGCGCACACGAGTCCACATATTCACCATATCAATACACCACTATGGATCCGCTCCCGTCTCCCTACGAGAACGCCATCTATAGCACTCACGCTTACCTTGCGCATTTTAGAGTATCCACTTTCACTTGTCTATGAACTGATATAGGCAACCCAGAAGTCCTTTATCATGGACACGGCTATTCGAATAGATCATATTAACCTGCAGGGTGTACTTCTTCACACACGCTCTCGCCACTTACCGCCATGTACACCTCGTGTATCTCGGCAACCTTCAAGCGGAAGTTGGCGAGGGAGTCGGCCACGACCGACTAACCACACAAGTCTCTCGTCTGTGTTTATCGCCTATTCGGGTTCCATCCGCAAGGAGATCCGCCGGGTGTCGCTCACGGCCCCAAACGATGTGAGCAGGGTTCCCAAGCCCACCTCGACGGGTGGTTCTTCGCTTGGTACACCGTGCCACGGTGCCAAGTCTGTCCCAAGCCCACCTGTACCGGGTGCCACTTGGTAGACTACTAACACTACCTACAAACACCAGAAACTAGTTGCAACTCCTGGACAGAGATCAAGTTGATTAATAAGCCGAGAGGGGCCGAGTTACCGAAACCCAATGTGTGGTAGTAACTATTTCATGGATCACAAACATAGAACCCAGTTCCTGAGGACGGCTGCAATGAGACAACCCACCATGTATTACTACATGGCCTCTCACCACTACCTTTACCAAATCGTGTTCACACACTTAGCTCTCAACAGTAGGACATGATCACACACCTCTGATTCATCCTCGATGAATCAGACCTGACTCAACTCTAAGCAGTAGCAGGCATGACAACAAGCATGAATGAGTAGGGACAACAGGGCTCAAACAACTCCTACTCATGCTAGTGGGTTTCATCTATTTACTGTGGAATGACAGGTCATGCAGACGATAAAGGGGTTCAGCTACCGCAGCAAGTAACAGATGAATCATTGTTGTCCTAATGCAGTAAAAGAGAGCAGGAGCAAGAGAGTGGGATTGTATCGGAATGAACAAAGGGGTTTTGCTTGCCTGGCACTTCTGAAGATAATATAGTTCTTCATCGGTGTCATCGAACGTCGGTACGTCGTCTACTGAGAGGGGACAGACACCGACAAACAAAGGAGAAACACAATCAATGCAATGCAACAATATGATGCATGATCATGACATGGCAATATGCTGTGACTTGGGGCTAATGCAACAGAAAGTCATTTTAATTGAAGTGGAATTCAAAACTACATCAAATTCCAACTCCAAACCTATTATGTAATTTGCCCTAATCATGTTTCATCCTAAACAGTGAGGTTAACTTGCTCAAACATGCATGAAAATGGTACAGACGGATAGGTTGGATTTTTTCGATCATTTTTCATATATAATTTGTTTGATTTGGAGCTACGGTTGATTTTCTATGATTTTTAGAAGTTTTAACTATTTCCTGGAATTTTCTGAATTTGTTTAATACATAAATTCCTTTACTGCGTCAGCATGACAGCAACACAATGTCAGCAGGTCAACCGGGGCTGACCAGGGTCAAACCTGACACGTGGGGCCCATACGTCAGTGTCTCAGGCTGGTTTGGCTGGATGACAGGTGGGACCGGTCAACGTTGACTTGACCAAAGTCAAAGCTCACACGTGGGGCCACCGTGATTAAGTTAAATCTAAGCAGGAATAAACTGGGGTTAATTAGTGCGTGGGCCCATATGTCAGTGAGCTAGGGGGTTAGTTAGCCCCGTCATTAGTGTTAATGACGGGTCCACGTCAGCGGCCGCCGGGGTTAGTCGCCGATGACCTCACAGCGCGGCGGCGGCTCGCCGGACGGGCGATTCCGGCCACGATAGCTCGCGCTCTTAGGCTCTACGGAACCAGCGCGACGAGGCGCTTCAGATCATGGCCGTGCCTGGCCGTGGGGTGGTCCGTGGCGACGACAACCACGACGACGGCGGGGGCCGGAGCTACGGGCGCGTTCCGGCGTGGGGCTGGAGTGCGAAATCGAGCACGAGGAAGGAGAGGAAACAGAGGGGAGCTCACGGCGGGTCAACGGGCGTGCTCCGCGGGCTCGCGGGAAGACGGACGGTGATGGGGCGTTGCCGGCGATCTCGGACGGCCGGGGTGGAAGACGACGTCGATGGCGGCGATTCGATGCGCCCCGGGTTGCGTGGCTCGGCGAGGACGATGCAGGCATCGAGGCGGAGCACTAGAGCACAACCGTTGGGCGGGGAGGGCTGGTGGCCACGGTGGACGGTGTCGGCGGCGACGAACTTCGCTCGGTCGCGAGAAAGAGAGAGAGAGAGAGAGCAGAGAGGGGAGTGAGGTCCAGGGAGAGGAGGGGGAAGCGAGAGGGGCTCCAGGGGGTTCGTGGCATCGCGGTGGCGTGAGGGGGAGGCTCGGGAACGCCTCGGTGGAAGCAGGAGGTGGAGGACTCCCAGCGAGCGCGTGCGTCATCGCTTCTGCCTACTGGCAGAGGTTGAAGATGGCACGGCTGCCTGGTGGGCTGGGTTGCCTAATGGGCCGGCTACAGGTAAGGCCAAGTAAGTGGCCCAGGTACTCTCTCTCTCTCTCTAATTTCTACTTTTGTTCTGTTTTCTAATTTGCAAGTTTGTTTTTGATTTAGTAAAACACCAAATCACTTTTATAAATCCTAAAATTAATTATGGGCAATTACTGAATTATCACAGAGGCCCTTAGCTATTTTCAGAATTGTTGGAGCATTTAATAATATTTATAGCAATTAAATGCCCCAATTCAAATACAATATGAGTTAATTCAATAATCCAAATGTCATGGAAAAATGTGCAACATCTCTGGTGTCAAGTTTCCAAAGATTTTCCAAAAATGGTGAACATTTTTTAAGGCCCTTTGGGTTCATTGAAAAATATTTTTTTTAGTTGGACCTATTTGAATTGATTTAGTACTAGGGCTTGGTCATCCCCACTTCAAGTTCATTTGAAAATTTAAACATGATGCACACATAAAGGGCTAGCCTAGTGCATACCAGGACTAGGGATGTGACACTAGATGAACAGGACCCCGTGGAGGGCTGGATGAACAGTAGCCGGTTGAGGCTGGATGAACAGGACCCACTACTAGGGCAAACCTTATACACAGAAACGTACCAGTAGCGCGTGTAAAAAAGAATCGCTACTACTACTTACCAGTAGCGCCCGGCAAATAAACGCGCTGCAGCTAAGCTTGTAGCAGTAGCGCGCCACGCGAAAGAAGCGCTACTACTATAATTCCGACACTGTTCTCGACAGGCTAGGAATAGTAGCAGCGAGCTCACGAGAAGTGCGCTGCTGCTAAGATGGTTGTAGCAGCGTGTTTTACGTGGAAAGCGCTACTGGTAATGAAAAGAAAATAAAATAAAAAACATACACAAAAGTAAATGAAAATGAAAGAAATAGAAAACGAGGAAAGGAAAAAAGAAAATGTGAAGGAAAATAAAAATAAAGGAGAAAGGCGTAGCAGCAACGTGCTTTCAGGACAAGCGCTATAGCTAACATATCAGTAGCGCATTCTGTTAGCCCGTGCAATAGCTATGTTAGCTATAGCTAATGTAGCAGCAACACTTTTCTCGGACCATGCTACTGCTATTTTTGACTTAACCGCCCGGTTCTTCTTTCCCCCGGCCACTTCCCCCAAATCCCCCCTCGATCTACTATCGCCGCCGTTGTCGCCCTGCATCGCCGTCGGCCACCGCGCGCTCTCCCGTCGCCCTGGGCACGCCCTCTGCTGCCCTCGGTGGCCGCCGTTGTCGTCCCCCTCCGCCGCGCGCCCGAGCACCGATACCGACCCCGACCTCGACGCCGCGTGCCCCCCCCCTAGCCGATCCCTAACTCCACGGGCACCCGAGGTGAGCACGCCTACACCTCCATCTCCTCCCCTACCTCTTCCTAGCTAGGGTTCCTAGGGTTCATCAAATTTTAGTGTTCATCGAATTAGTTAGGGTTCATCAAATTATCTACTACTTGTAGATGCTTAAGTAGTTATATAGTTGTTGTGCACCCAATGTAGTTAAGTGATACATCTCTGTCGTATCTATAATTTTTTATTGTTCCATGCCAATATTATTCAACTTTCATATACTTTTGGCAACTTTTTATACTATTTTTGGGACTAACATATTGATCCAGTGCCCAGTGCCAGTTCCTGTTTGTTGCATGTTTCATGTTTCGCTGAAAACCCATATCAAACAGAGTCCAAGCGGGATAAAAATGGACGAAGAATTATTTTGGAATATTTGTAATTTTTGGGAAGTAAAATCAACGCGAGACGGTGCCCGAGGGGGCCACGAGACAGGGGGGCAGGCGCGCCCTGGAGTCTCGTGGGCACCCCGTAAGGCGGTTGACACCCTTCCTTTGCCACAAGAAAGCTAATTTTATGAGAAAAATCTGGGCGAAAGATTCACCCCAATCGGAGTTAGGACTCTCCGGATATAAAAGAAACGGTGCCAGGGCAGAATCAGAGAACGCAGAAACAGAGAGAGACAGAGAGATAGATCCAATCTCGGAGGGGCTCCCGCCCCTCCCACGCCATGGGAGCCAAGTACCAGAGGGGTAACCCTTCTCCCATCTAGGGAGGAGGTCAAGGAAGAAGAAGAAGAAGGGGGGCTCTCTCCCCCTTGCTTCCGGTGGCGCCGGAACGCCGCCGACACTACAAAGAAAATACACTTCCGTGACGATACGTGTTTGCCACAGTAGGTCGCGTTTTTTATCATGCATGTACATCCATGATTATTTTATGACAGAATCAAGATAGTCATACATGTGCTGTCGTAGAAGTGTTCCATGACATCACCAAAATTATCATCACGGAAGTGTCCACTTCCTTGACGATAAATCGCGCGTTACAGAAGTGCTTTCGTCAAGGATGACCGACACATGGCATCCACCGTAACGGAACGCCGTTAAGCAATCGGGTCGGGTTTTGGATCCGATAACCCGTTAACAACCCTGACCAATGGGGATTTTCCACGTGTAAAATCATCATTGGCTGGAGGAAACATGTGTCGGCTCACCATTGGGACATATGTCATCCGCTCATTGGACCGAAGGCACCTATGATACAGCGACACGTGGCACGGCCCAACAGAGGCCCATTCCTGTGAAAAGGCCAGCCCGTTTGACTTAGTCAAAATGTGGCGGGCCGGCCCACGGAAAGCCTGTTAACGGCCTGTTCGCATATAGCCCATTTACAGCCCACTAACCCAGGGCCCGTTACGCCGTATCCGAATTAGGCCCAGTAGCGTCATCTGGGCCATCCAATATGATTCAACTCATTTTAACTTCCGGCCCATGTGTGGTCCATGACTTCTTTCGGCCCATATGAGGACCTTTGTAACTCTTGGCCCATTAACGACCCGTGGTGAAACTGACCCGTAATGAACAGTGTATCACTTTATACGCACTAACGGATTCCATTAGGCCGTTTCTAGCCCAAGTTATCTTTCGGCCTTCTCAGGGCCCATTGATTCTTGGGCTCATTTGCAGCATTCGGTTACATACGGCCCGTTACTGTCATTTTCTGCTTGTAGGCCAAATTCAGCCCGTCGTTACAGTCGGCCCCTTTGCGGACCGTTAATACGTTGGACCGTTTTCATGTAAAAAAACCTGTTGGGCTGTTTTCATAGAGTTATCAAATACGCACTACTAGGAAAACCCTTATACATAGCCACTTACTAGTAGCGCGGGTTATATGACCCGCGCTACTACTACTTAATAGTAGCGCGGGTGAAATAGTGTGCTACTACTACATAATAGTAGTAGCGCGGGTCTATAAGTTTCCACGCTACTACTAAGTGGTTCTCATCGTGACTTTGGGACAGGCCATATAGTAGCGTTGGATATACAAACTGCGCTACTAGTATTAGTAGCAGCGCTGCACCGGTGCCGGCGCTACAACTAATCGGCATGACCCTGTTCGTCTCTCCCCTTTCCCTCCCACGCCCAATCCCTCTCCCTCCCACGCCCCACCAAACCCCCATGCCGCCGCTCCTCCCAATCCCCACGCCGCGGCACCTCCCGATCTCACGCCGCCGCTCCTCCCAATCCCGCCGCCAATGCCTCGTCTGCCCCAAATGACAGCGACAGGGACGCCGGCGCCCTCACCCGCGCCCGCCTTCCACCTCCCCCATCTCGTCTTCCTTGGGTTCTTCTCCTTCTTCCTTGGATCTGACGTGTGTGTGTGTTCGCGTGGTTGTGTGCAGGCAGTTGAAGGAAGGTGCGGACCATGGAGAAGCTGCAAGGTGCGGTCTCTGACCCTAACGCAATGGATGGAAGGTACCTCTCGCCCGTCTCCTCTGTCTCCCTTTCTCTCTGTTCGATTCTGTTTTTATGGATGGATGGTCGTAGATTTGTATGGACTGAAATCTGTCAATGTATACCACTCAATTCTGTCAATGTACACACGACGACCCCACGACCTGTATTCCTCTTTGATATAAGTACCAAGGATGGATCGAACACTTGTATTCCAAGCATGGAAGTAACTCTGAAGCATGCTGTAAGATGAACCATTAATCCCACTACATAAGCAGCCCCAAAACTTGAACCAGACAATCGATAGATCTTTTGTAAAAATAATAATCCCAATTAGTTGTTACAGTTTGAAATTCAACAAGGAAACTCGAAGGAGATCCAACTGTTTTCTTTAGTTATTAATAATAACCGGGTATGCACGTACATACATCTTGAAAGATGTTCAGTAAGGGTGGTGCTCTGCTGGTACAGAGGATGGTAGTCCTACTTGTAGGCTGTAGCAATACAAATAGGCAGCCAAACAACCCCACGTTCACTGTTCAAAAAATTAAAAACAAACGATGGTTGGTTGCAGTTTGAAACAATCACAAGGCAAGGCAAACACAAATTGTTTTTGGTACTCCTGAACCCCAAACACTGTCTTTAAAAAGAGAGCAGTAAGCCGGCTTCAGGCTGTCGAATCACCCAAAGCACCAGTGGCAACATGAGCAGCATCACATATACTTAAATAAAGAACATTTCCTTAGCTAACCTCTGCTCCTTGTTGCATATCTTAAATTATTTTTTGTTTCCAAAGTGTTCTCTATAGTTGTTACTGAAAACTCTGAATGTATATATATTGAGAAAAGTGCAGCAAGATTCATGCTCTGCTTCCCCATCAGGTCGATGAGCCCATGGATGTGGGGCACGCTGCGGCCATCAGCCAGGCGAGCCCCGCCCACACCTCACCGGAGAAGATGGTGGTTGCCGAGGTGGTTCCCGTCGTATGAGCAAGCTGGTCGGCGACTCGCTGGCACCGTGCCGTAGGGCACCTGAAATTCAAGGATCCTCTTCTGCCTCGGCCGCAACGACGAGTTTCTGCAACAAGAATGGAAGAGGCTGGACCGGCAGGTTAAGACTGGCGGAATTGCGCCATTCATTTCGTCGTTGCCTCGTGGGGATTCGCCTCCGCGGCAGCGGGGATGCACATGCTCCAGGGGTCACGGCATTCACTGGCCGGCACTCACTTGATGGCCCTGCAGCCGCTGACGAACATGCATGGCGAGATCTCGGGGACATCAATACACAGTTTTTGCTTCAGTTAAGATGTAAGACTTAGAGAACATTACGTGCACTTAATTTGACGCTTCGTCGGTTCTTTTTATTTCTGTTTCTCTGGCAAGTAATACAAGTACTCCAGACCTGCAGTAATTGCAAGGCCTACATTTCTGATGTTATCTTGATGTCCAAAATTCAGTTTCAGGAATCTTCTGCTGATTTTCTTTCTGAGCCAAGATACAAGACATTATTCATTGTGGTGATTATATCCCCCAATCAGTGAAGGTGTTTTGCTACGGTAAGATTTTATTTGGGCTTCTAGGCCGATGCCTACATTGGTATTCCACATGCTATTCTCAGTTTCAAAATTCAGTTTTAGGATTTTCTATTGATTTTCTTTTCTAAGGAGACATGGCGTCGTCTTCTTTCTTTCTTGCAAAGTACTTGCACTATGCTTCAGGAGGAAACACAAGAGTGAACTATTTTTTCCTTATGATGGCAGCCAATTGCTTGCACTAGCGTAATAAGAATACAACTTTTAGGTAAGTTACCAAAGAGTATTGTGTGCGGATTGAAAAATCGGGTGCCATAGTTTCTTCACTACAGTGAACAACAAATAATCCTATTATTGTTTGAAGTGTGCATCGAATATTCGAGTCTTATAGCATTTTTAAGTGTGCTGACATTTGAAAGGGAACAGGGCAATGTGTTGCACTCTTGTAGTTGTTAGAGCACTATATTTTATTGTTAATCATGCTATGTTCCAAAATCCTTTTTATTCTGCTCGTATGATATTGCTCATCTTTTGTTTTCTGTCCTGATGGCTCATGCATTTACAATAGTAATGTTCTAAATTTTGTGTTTCTTGAACATGATCAGGGCAATGGATAAAATTTACATGCTAACTTGACTTTTTTTCTTGTGGATTTGCTTATCGTGAAGATGCACAAAGGGTCAATAGCTCAAGCATTGGATGTTGGCAAAATAGAAGTTCCTTCACCAAAGGAAGAAAGTAATTCCACCGATTCAGAAGCTGCTACACATACTGAAAACTTTGAAATTAGTGACGACGACGACGATGATCGTAATCACAAGCACCAAAGACCACTGGCACGTTCCTGCACTTTAGTGTGATCTCAATCGCAACATTGAAACAGTATTATCTATTGCTTCACATTTTCTGTATCATCAGGACCACTGCCACGTTGTGCCAATATAACCGTAGCCTTGAAAGGTGTCCTAAGTGCTGTTACCATTGATGATTTGAGTTGCAATTAACATTCTTGACAATACGTCCAAAATCCTAACTGAGTAGCGTCAACGACTGTCGGATTCAGATCCCACTATGATGTAACACTTGCTTGCCTGGACTATTTTCTGTACTGCAGCACATCTAATTTTTATTTTTTTTAATTTCTAATTTGTTACTAGTAGCGTGGGGGTGGGAATGTGCGCTACTACTACTTAGCGTGTGGTATGATAAAAGCGCTACTACTATATTCAGATACCAGTAGCGCTGGGTCAAACAAGCGCTACTGCTAAAAAATAGCTGTAGCGCCGTAGTAGTAGCGCGCATGCCCGCGCTACTAATAGCAAAAAACCAGCGCTACTGGTAAGGGTTTTCCTAGTAGTGACGGCCTATTAACGGCCCGTTATGGTCCACGAATAGTACGGCCCATGATTGGCGAAATGATGATACGCCCCGTAGAAGACCCATGGATCCTACGGCCCATATGAGGCCCATGGATAGTATGGCCCATAGAAGGCCCATGGATCGTACGGCCCGTAGAAGGCACATGGACCCTACGGCCCGTAGAAGGCCCATGGACCCTAAGGCCCATATAGAAGGCTGATGGATCCTACGGCCCGTATAGAAGGCCAATGGATCCTACGGCCAGACGAAGGCCCATGGATCATACGGCCTGCAGGAGGGCCATGGTTACAACAGTCCGTGTGTTGCCATGATTATTTTGGCCTAGTTACCAAAAATAGGCTATTGTGGCCACTAGAAAAAACAGAAAAAGAACTGCAGTGACTACAAGCAAACAACAAAACAAGACAATAAGGAAATAAATAAGCAAGCAATTAACGCTAGCCTATTACCCCTATTACACATATTACATCCACTGGGCATCAAAGTTTGCCACCAGTGCAAATATAGGGAACAAAGCAGCACATTACATACACTGGCCGTCAAAATTGGCCACCAGTGCAAATAAACGCGGCAGCAAAACAAGAGCATAACTGAAACAACTTCAGAAGAGCTCAAGAAACGTTATCCTGGGTATCCACCATGCTGGCAATAAGCTTAGCAAGCTGATTAGCTTTGTCCTGTTTGGCGCTAAAATCCTCCAACGCTTGCTGTTGCACCAGAAAGTATGCATCTGAATGCTCCAGGGACTTCCGCAGTCCTTCCGCTTCTTGTCGCAGCACGGCTGGTCGATGTCTTTCAGCTTGTAGTTGAGACTCAAGAAACCAAACTGATTCAGACAGTGAGTTTGAATAGCTTGTGCAAGCGTAGTGGCCAATAACTCGAACACTAAACCAAGACAGGACTTTGGGGTTGTCTCGCTGTCTTCAAGATAGTCTTCCTTAGCTGTTTTATCAGCTTTGTTGGAGACCAACAAGGATGTGTCACTATCCCGAACATTATCTGCATTACTTCCTTTACCATTGCTTAATAAGGCACTCTTCCCCAATATTCTGTCAGCATTCTAAAAGAAGAAACAAGCAGACACATAACAAGTTTAGCATGTACTAGTATATGAAACTCATTTCGGTGAACTAGTTCATTAGTAAGGTGGACAGGATTAAACTACCAAGTCTTCTATTGCCAAGTACTAGTACATAATAAAAGCATCAAACAAACATATATCCATGTCCTATGGTCACTGCATTGTCTTGCCAAATCAAAATAGAGACACAGTTCAAATCATATCAGTTCAAGACAAAGCATCAGTGAAAGAATACAAAGCGTGGGAAACTACACGAAACAACAAGATTTCAGATGGGTACCACGGGTCTACATGTACAACAACATTATTGGCTCTGTTGTGATGCTAGTAATGTCCATGATATGAAAGTCAACTGTATACACAATTGAAATTGAAATCAACAGAGCTATTGATAAGAGCAAACATGTTAAAGAAACATGCGTGAATATACCTGCTATGCCATTGGAGTTTCGATTGGATCCTTCAATTTAAAAATAAGTTTGTATGAGTAAATACAATGATACAAGAGCAAAGCAATCATAGTTAAAAAAGGCACGCCTAAGCGAGCGCTTCAGCGCGCCTAGGCTCTAGGCGTTGGCAAAACGCATTACGCATAACTGCGCTTAATCTGTGCATAACTGCGCATAAGCATGCGCTTTGGTCAGTAAAGCACAAGGCGGTGGCAAAACGCACAATTAACGCCTAGCGCTTTTTGAACTATGATAGCAATGGAATCTTAAATTAGAACAGTTGTTCTTCAGGTTTAGGCACTTGTTCTACATGAACAGAGTACAGTAAGACGCAAGAATATAATACTTAAAAATAGAAAATGAGCTCATAGACCTTACCACATTCTTGGTTGGGGACCAGTATAGAACAAGGCATTTCCAGTCATTGTCCAGTAAATGTGTCTCAGGAGAACGTAAGAGAATTTGATGAGTTTCTTTGCCGGTGAAGTACGTTTTCTTCAGGTAATTCCGATACTGCCACCAAGCATTCTTGAAGATAGGAGAGGTATTAGCACAGGTTACCTCATTCTGAGTTTCCAAATCGGTCCTTCTCTATAGAGAAAAATGGGAAAATTTGCTTATTATAACCATCATGGAGGTAGGATGTATGGGACGAAGCAAAGTAATTTCCATGAATAACATTATTTACATATAACTCCTGGACAAACACCTACAACTGGCATTTTCCTTCATCTTCAGTATAATATTTCCAAGATGGGAAGATACGCACATACGATTTAACAACATCAAATGCGATAGATGCTAAACTACGACTAGCTGGTTGTGCTTCCTCCACAGGAATAGGCGTACTAACTAGTGGAGTTGGGGTTCGCCGTGATAGTACTGGCCCTTTGGGCACTGGAGCTGCCTTACTAACTGTTCTTGTGGAGCTCTGTGGTGGAGATGGTGCTGTGTCAACATGAACTGGGTTACTATCGGCTGGGGTTGGGGTTAGATTGGGTGAAGCTAGTTCTCTATGCATCGCAGTAGGGGTACAATCTGCGAGAGTTTGGGTTATGTGTGGTAGGGCTGATTCTTGTGCATGTACAACCGGGGTGCTATCTCCACCAAGAGGTAGCACTGTTTTATTTGAAGACCGTGTTTTTAGTCCGCTAGATACTGGCATCACCCGCTCCAATTCAAATGGCTGATAAACAGGAAAAATAGTTGAATGTACAGACATTGTATGAGAGACAGATGCAATAGATAGTGTAGAAAAAAGAGGGCATGAAATAGTTGACATGTATATTGTTTAACTAAAACGGATAGCATGACATAATTTCACATATATGATGTCTATCTAAACTGGATAGGATAGCATAACATAATTCAAAGATATGATGAATAACTAAACAGGATCACATGACATAATTCACCTACATGTTATCTATGTAATCTGGATTGCATCAGTTAATTCACATATGTGATTTATATGCTAAACAGAGAGCATTCGATATGATGTCTGAACTAAGAACATGGTGTTGAATATTGTGTATATGATGTCTAAACTATGCAATGCAAGACACCGTATGCATGATATGAGCAGTATAACCGTGCGAAGTTAGAGCATACACCTCAGTGGGGGAATTGGACTGGTCATCTTTCTCTGAATCCATCTCTGAGGAGCTATCGGGACCTAACAAGAGATCTGCTTCGACAGGTAGCATTGTCTGCTCTGAAGGCCTTGTTTTCACTCCAGATTTTTCCATCTCCCACCCAAATGGCTGATTTACAGGAAGAGTAGTTTAATGTACAAACATTGTCGACAAATGGAAATGTAATGAAGAAAAGGATGGGCAAGATATCATTCAAATATATGATGCCTGGTTAAACAGGATGGCATTGCACATTTCACATATATTATGGCTGGCTAAAAGACATGAGACTGCATAATTCCCATATATGATATAGAAACTAAACAGGTGGCATTACAGAACATGTCTAAACTAAGCAGATGACATAATAGGAGCGTTTCAAACGCAGGCTTATAGCTACGGCAAGCAGCCTCAAGAAAAAGCAGCAACAGCTTAGAGCTGACCAAGACCTGCTGGCTGACAGATGGACTGAAGTCCTTGCAGCCGAAGAGTATGAACTTCGAACGCCCCTCAAAAGCTACCCCAAACGCAGGCCGTTGCCTCGATCGGAGGAGGAAGCACCCAAGTCACCGGTATGCGACATGGCTGACCGGCCACCCGTGGTCGCGACATAGAAGCCTCTCGGCCCTCCGCTCAAGCCACACCCGACGCCGCTCAAAAAGTACCAAGGCACGGGAAAGCGCGCGGACTTGCGAGATATATTGGAGGATAAGGCAAAACATACAAGATCGATCTACGGATCGCGTGGGCGTAACGACGGGATGATTACCGTCGCGCGGATATGACAAACCCGCCGGGCCGAACACGATGAGACAAAGCTCATATGAGCTACGTCGTGATATAGCCCAATCTGAGGCGCCAAGACACCCACTATGCTTCACAGATGAAGTAATGGATCATCAAATCCCGAGGGCTTCAAACCCGTAAACATTGAATCATACGATGGTACCACAGATCACGTGGTGCGGATCGAGGACTATCTCCTCCATATCCACATGGCCCGTGGTGATGATCTACATGCCATCAAATACCTCCCACTCAAGCTTAAAGGACCAGCTCGGCATTGGCTCAACAGCTTGCCAGCAGAATCAATTGGTTGTTGGGAGGACCTGGAAGCCGCATTCCTTGATAACTTCTAGGGCACATATGTGCGACCACCAGACGCCGATGACCTTAGCCACATAATTCAGCAGCCAGAAGAATCGGCCAGACAATTCTGGACACGGTTCCTAACAAAGAAAAATCAAATCGTTGATTGTCCGGATGCAGAGGCCCTTGCAGCCTTCAAACATAACATCCGTGACGAGTGGCTTGCCCGGCACCTAGGACAGGAAAAGCCAAAATCCATGGCAGCCCTCACAACACTCATGACCCGCTTTTGTGCGGGAGAGGACAGCTGGCTAGCTCGAAGCAACAACTTGGCCAAACACCCTGATAGTTCGGATACCAAGGACAACAATGGCAGGTCGGCGTCATAGCAAGAACAAAGCGCCGCATTAACGGCGATAATGCTGAAGATACGGCCGTCAATGCGGATTCGAGGCTCTAAACCCGGTCGTGAAGAAGCCGTTCAAAAGAAATACCCAGGCCCGTCCAACTTGGACCGAATACTCGATCGCTTGTGCGGATACATGGCACCCCCGAAAAACCAGCCAATCACACCAACAGGGATTGTTGGGTGTTCAAGCAAGCAGGCAAGTTAAGTGCCGAACTCAATGACAAGGGGCTGCATAGCGATGACGAGGAATAGCCCCGGCCGCCGAACAATAGAGGACCTAAGGGTTTTCCCACACAAGTGCGGACGGTGAACATGATATATGCAACCCATATACCCAAAAGGGAGCGGAAGCGTGCACTAAGGGACGTATATGCGATGGAGCCAGTCGCCCCGAAGTTCAACCCATGGTCTTCCTGCCCGATCACCTTCGATCGAAGGGACCACCCTACTAGCATCCGTCACGGCGGTTTCGCCGCATTGGTCCTTGACCCAATTATTGACGGATTTCACCTCACCAGAGTCCTGATGGACGGCGGTAGCAGCCTGAACTTGCTTTATCAGGATACAGTGCGCAAAATGGGCATAGGCCCCTCAAGAATTAAACCTACAAAGACGACCTTTAAAGGCGTCATACCGGGTGTAGAGGCCAATTGTACGGTCTTAGTTACACTCGAAGTGGTCTTCGGATCCCCGGATAACTTCCGAAGCAAAGAGTTAATCTTCGACATAGTCCCGTTCCGCAGCGGCTATCATGCACTACTCGGACGAACCACATTTGCAAAGTTCAATGCGGTGCCGCACTACGCATACCTCAAGCTCAAGATGCCAGGCCCTCGAGGAGTAATCACGGTCAATGGAAACACCGCACGCTCTCTCCGAACGGAGGAGCACACGGGCGTTCCCTCGCGCGGAGGTGCAAAGCAGCCTCTCACAGAATTCTCGAGTCCAGCCACTAAGCGTCCGGACAACATCAGCGCGCCGGAGTAACCTACAACAAGACCGCCTGGCACGATTCAAGCACGCGTAGCAATCCGGCCCCAACCCCAGCCCTCGCGAAATTGTGAAGCCAGTACTACGCGTACATAACTACGCTCTGGAGATACCATGGGCATAAGGGGAGGGGCACGCCCGGAATGCGGCTCAACCGCACCAGGGGCTCCCGATTGTGTCATTCTTTTTCTTTTTCCCTTTTTCTTCCTTTTTCTTAATTTTAGGACTCCGTTTTCCTGAAGTCCTGTCCGGCACTAGAATCGCCGAACTCACGATGCAACAGCCAGGGAAGCAGAAAGCCACGTCGAGTGTTCAGGTGGTCTCTATTACGAGCATTATACCTGTTTTACATACCATCCATGCAGGTTACCCTGGAGGGGACATGTTAGATAGTCCCATCCCTTGCTTATCGCACTATTTGTATCGTTCGCTTTCATTGCAGTACCTTTTTGAATAAACAATACATAGCTTTTGCCTATTATTGCACTCTTTTCTTTATCTATATATATGTTCATTTCATGACATTACGCACCTGTACACTTTGGTACGGCCAATACACCAGGGGCTTTAGTACCCCAAAATTATGGTGTGATAAGTCCGAACACTTTCACAATTGCGGCACCCCGAACTTATAGCATTATATGAATCGGCTCCGAATCATGTCTTGGGTCAATAGTTGGGTTTGCCCGGCTCCCGTGTTTTGGTACCTTACGTTCCGTTATATCGGCTAAGGTAGCACCGGGAGAACCACTGCGATTGTGCCCAGTTGAGCTGGGTTGAGCACCTCGATGGAAAGCTAAAACTGACCGTCATGATAGGGTGAGAGCCGGTCGCTGTTCGAGAGGTTTTTTCGGGTCCCTAAAGACTTATGCTGCTTAGAGCGAGGAACCGGAGTTGTCCGGCCAAGGCGTGGATAGCGCCCCGAACTCGGTTTTCCAAATACTAGGGGCTTCACCGAAATTTAAAATTATAGAATTCTATGGCTAAGTGAGAGTGTTCAAGCATTATAAGTCCGGTTGCCTTGTTCGTTGTGTTGAGCGCCTCCCTAGATGGACCCAAGAATGGGAACAAGAGTGCTGAAGTTTATCCCGAACACCTCAGAACTCGTGGCATGGGGGCTGAAGCCAACGACTTCCATCTCTCAGATTTGATAAACGGCCGCACAGAAGGTAATATTTTAAATTAATAAGCGTTGCTTAGCGCATATGAACAAGTTTTCAGCGTACGGGCTAACAAATGCGAGTCTATTCAAAAATTACATCTTTGGAGCACTCATCCGCTATTCGGCGGGCACCCTTCAGGAGGCCCTCATAGTACATTTCGGGCGGCGATGCTCCTTGCCCTTCGGTGGCCCGTCCGTCACAAGCTTCTCCGCATCCAGCTTGCCCGGTGCACTTTAGCATGGGCAAGGGCCCGACGGACACCTTCAATGCAGACGGAGCGCTTGATGACTTCAATCCGTGGACAGGCGTCCACCAGCCGCTGCACTAAGCCGAAGTAGCTCCCAGGCATGGCTCCCAATGGCCACAGCCGCACTATAAGGCCCTTCATGGCCTGTTCGGCGACCTTGTGGAGCTCGACGAGCTGCTTCAGATGGTCACTCAGGGGCACCGGATGTCCGGCCTCAGCATCTTGAGACCGTAACACCTTTTCCGTCGAGCTCCCTCCTTGCTTGCGGTAGAATGCGGCAGCATCAGACACACTACGGGGCAAATCTGCGAATGCTCCTGGAGAGCTCCGAATCCGGGTAAGTAATAGGTAATTCACTTTCACATGCTTGCTTTGCATAAAGAATGCCTTACCCACCGCTATCTTCTTTAATGATTCAATTTCTTGGAGGGCTTTTTGGGCCTCGGCCTTAGAAGCTTTGGCACTCTCAAGAGCCGGCCTTGAGCTCGGACTCTCGAGTCTTGAGTCATGCTCCAAACTCTCGTGTTTTTCCACGAGAGCTTGGAGCCTCTTGCCGCCTCTGGCCAGCTGCGCCTCCCCTTCTCTCGCTCGGTGCGTTCCGCAGCCGCTTTGTTTCGGCCCACGGACACCGCTTCCTTGAGGTCACCACCTCGTTTGTGGCCCTGCGGTACCATGTTATTCCCGTTATTTTTTGCAACCGAAACCTTTCTATAAGGTATTTCTTTAATAAGATATTACTTACCTTCCTTGTCCTCGAGCTGCTTCTTGGCAAGGCCGAGCTCGTTCTCGGACCGCTCGAGGCTCTGCTTCAGTGCAGTGACCTCCGCAATCAGTGCGGCAGAGGTCAGTAGCGTAGCCTGCATTCCCATATTGACATACTTATGTTAGAATCCTTCGTATATCTTTTTAGATCCTCAGTCCGGCTTTTCTTTCCGAACACCGAACTAAGCATCAGGGGCTGCTGTCTATGCGGTAATATTTTTACATATTCTAAACTTAACTCAAAGCCTGTTAGAAGGCTGATGCGAAACAGTCAGCCCGCTCTTGGCGGACTGAGCTGTCTGGATCACCGCACTCATAACAGTGCGGTGCTCCTCCTGCCTGGAAGCGCTGTTTAGCGCCTCCGAAGCTATTGTTGGGGAAACGTAGTAATTTCAAAAATTTTCCCTACGCACACAGGACCATGGTGATGGCATAGCAACGAGAGGAGAGTGTCCGTCACATACCCTCGTGACCGAAAGAGGAAGAGTTATAACAAAGCGGTTGATGTAGTCGTACGACTTCACGATCCGACCGATCCAAGCACCGAACGTCACGGCACCTCCGAGTTACGCACACGTTCAGCTCGATGGCGATCCCGGACTCGATCCAGCAAAGTGTCGGGATGAGTTCCACAAGACGACGGCGTGGTAGCGATGTTGATGCTCCACCGACGCAGGGCTTCGCCTAAGCTCCACGACGATATGACTTCTCCGGCGCAGGGGCTTCGCCTAAGCTCTCTGACGATATGACGAAGTGGAATATGGTGGAAGGGGCACCGCTGCAGCTAAGGAACGATCCGTAGATCAACTTGTGTGTTCTGGGGTGCTCCCCCTTGCGTATATAAAGGATGGAGGAGGAGGAGGCCGGCCAAGGCAAAGGTGCGGCCAGGTGTGGAGTCCTACTAGGACTCCAAGTCCTAGTAGGAGTCCACCAAGAGGGAGGAAGGGAGAAGGAAGTGGAGGAGAAGGAAAGGTGGCGGCCCCTTTTCCCTAGTCCAATTCGGACTAGAGGGAGGGGCGCAGCAACCTTGGCCCTTTCTCCTCTTCCCACTAAAGCCCATCAAGGCCCATTGCTTCTCCCGTAACTACCGGTACTCGAAAAATACTCGAATCATTCGAACCTTTCGAACTCCGAATATAGTCGTCCAATATATCGATCTTTACGTCTCGACTATTTCGAGACTCCTCGTCATGTCCCCGATCTCATCCGGGACTCCGAACTCCTTCGGTACATCAAAACTCATAAACTCATAATATAAGCATCGCATCGAAACCTTAAGCGTGCGGACCCTACGGGTTCGAGAACTATGTAGACATGACCTAGAACTATTCTTGGTCAATAACCAATAGCGGAACCTGGATGCCCATATTGGTTCCTACATATTCTACTGAAGATCTTTATCGGTCAAACCGCATAACAACATACGTTGTTCCCTTTGTCATCGGTATGTTACTTGCGCGAGATTCGATCGTCGGTATCCAATACCTAGTTCAATCTCGTTACCGGCAAGTCTCTTTACTCGTTCCGTAATACATCATCTCATAACTAACTCATTAGTTACAATGCTTGCAAGGCTTAGGTGATAAGTATTACCGAGAAGGCCCAGAGATACCTCTCCGACAATCGGAGTGACAAAACCTAATCTCAAATACGCCAACCCAACAAGTACCTTTGGAGACACCTGTAGTACTACTTTATAATCACCCGATTACGTTGTGACGTTTGGTAGTACCCAAAGTGTTCCTCCGTAAACGGAGTTGCATAATCTCATAGTTATAGGAACATGTATGGGTCATGAAGAAAGCATTAACATACTTAAGCGATCAAGTGTTAAGCTAACGGAATGGGTCATGTCAATCAGATCATTCAACTAATGATGTGACCTTGTTAATCAAATAACAACTCCTTGTTCATGGTTAGGAAACATAACCATCTTTGATTAACAAGCTAGTCAAGTAGAGGCATACTAGTGACATCTGTTTGTCTATATATTCACACATGTATTATGTTTCCGGTTAATACAATTCTAGCATGAATAATAAACATTTATCATGATATAAGGAAATAAATAATAACTTTATTATTGCCTCTAGGGCATATTTCCTTCAGTCTCCCACTTGCACTAGAGTCAATAATCTAGTTCACATCATCATGTGATTCAACACTAATATTCACATCGTATGTGATTAACACACATAGTTCACATCGTCATGTGACCAACACCCAAAGGGTTTATCGAGTCAATAATCTAGTTCACATCGCTATGTGATTAACACCCAAAGAGTACTAAGGTATGATCATGTTTTGCTCGTGAGAGAAGCTTAGTCAACGGGTCTGTCACATTCGTGAGCCGTATGTATTTTGCAAATACTCTATGTCTACAATGCTCGCTTAGAGCTACTCTAGCTAATTGCTCCCACTTTCAATATGTATCCAGATTGAGTCTTAGAGTCATCTGGATCTGTGTAAAAAGCTTGCATCGATGTAACTCTTTGACGGGCTCTTTTATCACCTCCATAATCGAGAAATATTTCCTTAGTCCTCACTAAGGATGTTCTTGACCAATGTCCGATGATCTACTCCTAGATCACTATTGTACTCCTTGCCAAATTCAGAGAAAGGTATACAATAGGTCTGGTACATAGCATAGCATACTTTATAGAACCTATGACTGAGGCATAGGGAATGACTTTCATTCTCTTTTCTATTTTCTGCCGTGGTTGGGATTTGAGTCTTACTCAATTTCATACGTTTTGCAACACAGGCAAGAACTTTTCTTTGACTGTTCCATTTTGAACTACTTCAAAATCTTGACAAGGTATGTACTTATTGAAAAACTTATCAAGCGTCTTGATCTATCTCTATAGATCTTGATGCTCAATATGTAAGCAGCTTCACCGAGGTCCTTCTTTGAAAAACTCCTTTCAAATACTCCTTTATGCTTTGCAGAATAATTCTACATTATTTCCGATTAACAATATGTCATTCACATATACTTATCAGAAATGTTGTAATGCTCCCACTCACTTTCTTGTAAATACAGGCTTCTCCAAAAGTCCGTATAAAACCATATGCTTTGATCACACTATCAAAGCGTTTATTCCAACTCCGAGATGCTTGCACGGTCCATAGATGGATCATTTGGAGCTTGCATATTTTGTTAGCTCCTTTAGGATTGAAAAACCTTCTGGTTGCATCATATACAACTCTTCTTTAATAAATCCATTAAAGAATGTAGTTTTGACATCCATTTGCCGATTTCATAAAATGTGGCAATTGCTAACATGATTCGGACAGACTTAAGAATCGCTCTGGTTTGAGAAAATCTCATTGTAGTCAACACCTTGAACTTGTCGAAAACCTTTTTGTGACAAGTCGAGCTTTGTAGATAGTAACACTACTATCAATGTCCGTCTTCCTCTTGAAGATCCATTTATTTAACATGGCTTGCTGATCATCGAGCAAGTCAATCAAAGTCCATACTTTGTTCTCATACATGGATCCTATCTCAGATTTCATGGCCTCAAGCCATTTTATGGAATCTGGGCTCATCATCGCTTCCTCATAGTCCGTAGGTTCATCATGGTCTAGTAACATGACTTCGAACACGATTACCATACCACTGCAGTGCGGATCTTACTCGGAAGACCTACGAGGTTTGGTAGCAACTTGATCTGAAGTTTCATGATCATCATCATTAACTTCCTCACTAATTGGTGTAGGAATCACGGAACTGATTTCTGTGATGAACTACTTTCCAATAAGGGAGAAGGTACAATTACCTCATCAAGTTCTACTTTCCTCCCACTCACTTCTTTCGAGAGAAACTTCTTCTCTAGAAAGGATCCACCTTAGCAACGAATAACTTGCCTTCGGATCTGTGATAGAAGGTGTACCCAATAGTTGCCTTTGGGTATTCTATGAAGACGCACTTCTCCGATTTGGGTTCGAGCTTATCAGGTGAAACCTTTTTCACATAAGTATCACAACTCCAAACTTTAAGAAAGCGACAGCTTAGGTTTACTGTTTAAACCATAGTTCATACGGTGTCGCCTCAACGGATTTAGATGGTGCCCTATTAAACGTGAATGCATTGTCTCTAATGCATAACCCCAAAGCGATAGTGGTAAACCGATAAGAGACATCATAGATCGCATCATATCCAATAAAGTCTTGATTCGACGTTCGGACACACCATAACGTTGTGGTGTTCCGTGGCGTGAGCTGTGAAACTATTCCACTTTGTTTTAATTGAAGACCAAACTCGTAACTCAAATATTCATCTCACGATCAGATCGCAGAAACTTTATTTTCTTGTTACGATGATTTTCTACTTCACTCTGAAATTCTTTGAACTTTTCAACTATTTCAGACTTATGTTTCATCAAGAAGATATACGCATATCTGCTCAAATCATCTGTGAAGGTCAGAAAATAATGATACTTGCCACGAGCATCAATACTCATTGAATCGCATACATCGGTATGTATTATTTCCAATAAGTCAAGAGCTTGTTCCATTGTTAGGAGAAGCGGAGTTTTAGTCATCTTGCCCAAAAGGCACGGTTCGCAAGCATCAAATGATTCATAATCAAGTGATTCCAAAAGTCCATCGGCATGGAGTTTTCTTCATGCGCTTTACACCAATATGACCTAAACGGCGGTGCCACAAATAAGTTGCACTATCATTATTAACTTTGCATCTTTTGGTTTCAATATTATGAATATGTGTATCACTATGATCGAGATCCAATGAACCATTTTCATTGGGTGTGTAACCATATAAGGTTTTATTCATGTAAGCAGTAACAACAATTTATTCTCTTACTTAAATGAATAACCGTATTGCAATAAACATGATCAAATCATATTTATGCTCAACACCAAATAACACTTATTTAGGTTCCACACTAATCCCGAAAGTATAGGGAGTGTGCGATGATGATCATATCAATCTTGGGACTACTTCCAACACTCATCGTCACTTCTCCTTCAACTAGTTTACATTCATTCGGCAACTCCGTTTCAAGTTACTACTCTTAGCAACTGAACGATTATCAAATACCGAGGGGTTGCTATGAACACTAGTAAAATACACATCAATAATCTGTATATCAAATATACCTTTGTTCACTTTGCCATCCTTCTTATCCGCCAAAAACTTGGGGTAGTTCCGCTTCTAGTGACCAGTTCCATTGCAGCAAAAGCACTTAGTCTCGGGCTTAGGTCCAGACTTGGGCTTCTTCACTCGAGCAGCAACTTGCTTGCCGTTCTTCTTGAAGTTCCCCTTCTTCCCTTTGCCCTTTTCCTTGAGACTAGTGGTCTTGTCAATCATCAACACTTGATGCTCTTTCTCGATTTCTACCTTCGTCGATTTCAACATCACGAAGAGCTCGGAATTGTTTTCGTCATCTCTTGCATACTATAGTTCATCACGAAGTTCTAGTAACTTAGTGATGGTGACTAGAGAATTCTGTCAATCACTATCTTATCTGGAAGATTAACTCCCACTTGATTCAAGCGATTGAAGCACCCAGACAATCTGAGAACATGCTCACTAGTTGAGCGATTCTCCTCCATCTTTTAGCTATAGAACTTTGTTGGAGATTTCATATCTATCAACTCGGGTATTTGCTTGAAATATTAACTTCAACTCCTGGAACATCTCATATGGTCCATGACGTTCAAAACGTCTTTGAAGTCCCGATTCTAAGCTGTTAAGTATGGTGCACTAAACTATCAAGTAGTCATCATATTGAGCTAGCCAAACGCTCATAACGCCTGCATTTGCTCCTGCAATAGGTCTGTCACCTAGCGGTGCATTAAGGACATAATTCTTACGTGCAGCAATGAGGATAAACCTCGGATCACGGATCCAATCCGCATCATTGCTACTAACATTTTTCAATACAATTTTCTCTAGGAACACATATAAAACATAGGGAAGCAACAACGCGAGCTATTGATCTACAACATAATTTGCAAAATACTACCAGGACTAAGTTCATGATAAATTAAAGTTCAATTAATCATATTACTTAAGAACTCCCACTTAGATAGACATCTCTCTAGTCATCTAAGTGATTACGTGATCCAAATCAACTAAACCATGTCCGATCATCACGTGAGATGGAGTAGTTTCAATGGTGAACATCACAATGTTGATCATATCTACTATATGATTCACGTTCGACCTTTCGGTCTCCGTGTTCCGAGGCCATATCTGTTATATGCTAGGCTCGTCAAGTTTAACCTGAGTATTCCGCGTGCAACTGTTTTGCACCGTTGTAGATGGACGTAGAGCTTATCACACCCGATCATCACGTGGTGTCCGGGCACTACTGAACTTTGGCAACGGTGCATACTCAGTGGAGAACACTTCTTGATAATTTTAGTGAGAGATCATCTTATAATGCTACCGTCAATCAAAGCAAGATAAGATGCATAAAGGATAAACATCACATGCAATCAATATAAGTGATATGATATGGTCATCATCATCTTGTGCTTGTGATCTCCATCGCCAAGCACCGTCATGATCACCATCGCCACCGGCGCGACACCTTGATCTCCATCGTAGCATCGTTGTCGTCTCGCCAACTATTGCTTCTACGACTATCGCTACTCCTTAGTGATAAAGTAAAGCAATTACATGGCGTTGCATTTCATACAATAAAGCGACAACCATATGGCTCCTGCCGATTGCCGATAACTCGGTTACAAAACATGATCATCTCATACAATAAAATATAGCATCACGCCTTGACCATATCACATCACAACATGCCCTGCAAAAACAAGTTAGACGTCCTCTACTTTGTTGTTGCAAGTTTTACGTGGCTGCTACGGGCTGAGCAAGAACCGTTCTTACCTACGCATCAAACCAACAACGATAGTTTGTCAAATAGACTCCGTTTTAACCTTCTCAAGGACCGGGCGTAGCCATACTCGGTTCAACTAAAGTGAGAGACAGACACCCGCCGGTCACCTTTAAGCAACGAAAGTGCTCGGAGCGGTGAAACTAGTCTCGCGAAGCGTCTGCGTAATGTCGGTCCGGCCGCTTCATCTCACAATACCGCTGAACCAAAGTATGACATGCTGGTAGGTAGTATGACTTGTATCGCCCACAACTCACTTGTGTTCTACTCGTGCATATGACATCAACGCATAAAACCAGGCTCGGATGCCACTGTAGGGGAACGTAGTAATTTCAAAAATTTTCCCTACGCACACACAGGACCATGGTGATCGCATTGCAACGAGAGGGGAGAGTGTCTGTCCACGTACCCTCGTAGACCGAAAGCGGAAGCGTTATAACAACGCGGTTGATGTAGTCGTACGTCTTCACGATCCGACCGATCCAAGTACCGAACGTCACGGCACCTCCGAGTTACGCACATCGCTCAGCTCGATGACGCATCCCGGACTCCGATCCAGCAAAGTGTCGGGGATGAGTTCCACAAGACGACGGCGTGGTGGACGATGTTGATGCTCCACCGACGAGGGCTTCGCCTAAGCTCCACGACGATATGACTTCTCCGGCGCAGGCTTCGCCTAAGCTCTACGACGATATGACCAAGTGGAATATGATGGAAGGGGCACTGACACGGCTAAGGAACGATCCGTAGATCAACTTGTGTGTTCTGGGGTGCTCCCTGCCCCGTATATAAAGGATGGAGGAGGAGGAGGCCGCCAAGGCAAAGGTGCGGCCAGGGTGTGGAGTCCTACTAGGACTCCAAGTCCTAGTAGGAGTCCACCAAGAGGGGAGGAAGGGAGAAGGAAGTGGAGGAGAAGGAAAGGTGGCTGCCCCTTTCCCTAGTCCAATTCGGACTAGAGGGAGGGGGCGCAGCAGCCCCTTGGCCCTTTCTCCTCTTCCCACTAAAGCCCATCAAGGCCCATTGCTTCTCCTGTAACTACCCGGTACTCAAAAATACTCGAATCATTCGAACCTTTCCGAACTCCGAATATAGTCGTCCAATATATCGATCTTTACGTCTCGACCATTTCGAGACTCCTCGTCATGTCCCCGATCTCATACGGGACTCCGAACTCCTTCGGTACATCAAAACTCATAAACTCATAATATAAGCATCATCGAAACCTTAAGCGTGCGGACCCTACGGGTTCGAGAACTATGTAGACATGACCTAGAACTATTCTTGGTCAATAACCAATAGCGGAACCTGGATGCCCATATTGGTTCCTACATATTCTACTGAAGATCTTTATCGGTCAAACCGCATAACAACATACTTTGTTCCCTTTGTCATCGGTATGTTACTTGCGCGAGATTCGATCGTCGGTATCCAATACCTAGTTCAATCTCGTTACCGGCAAGTCTCTTTACTCGTTCCGTAATACATCATCTCATAACTAACTCATTAGTTACAATGCTTGCAAGGCTTAGGTGATAAGTATTACCGAGAAGGCCCAGAGATACCTCTCCGACAATCGGAGTGACAAAACCTAATCTCGTAATACGCCATCCCAACAAGTACCTTTGTAGACACCTGTAGTACTCCTTTATAATCACCCGATTACGTTGTGACGTTTGGTAGTACCCAAAGTGTTCCTCCGTAAACGGAGTTGCATAATCTCATAGTTATAGGAACATGTATGGGTCATGAAGAAAGCATTAACATACTTAAACGATCAAGTGTTAAGCTAACGGAATGGGTCATGTCAATCAGATCATTCAACTAATGATGTGACCTTGTTAATCAAATAACAACTCCTTGTTCATGGTTAGGAAACATAACCATCTTTGATTAACAAGCTAGTCAAGTAGAGGCATACTAGTGACATACCGCTTTGTCTATATATTCACACATGTATTATGTTTCCGGTTAATACAATTCTAGCATGAATAATAAACATTTATCATGATATAAGGAAATAAATAATAACTTTATTATTGCCTCTAGGGCATATTTCCTTCAGCTATCCGGTGCCTCCTGTTGGACGGAGGACACCGGCGTCTCACACTTCTTGCGAAGGGACCGCTTGCCGGACTCCGGAACCGCTGAAGGTTCCGGCATGGAGTCCGGACGAGGGTCGGGCTTAGAGCCCCTGAGGGTCTTGCCCCCACGTGCTCGGAGTCCGGAGGTTGCCTTGTGGCGCCTCCCGCTACCTCCTCTTGACCAAGCCCCTTGGGGCCCCACCACGGCGTCGTCTGCAGCGTGAGGTGAGGAGGCGGTCGGAAGTGAAGTACTCTCCATTTCCCGATTTAACTCAGGGACCCGCTTAGACGAAGTGGCGAACTTCGCCGTTAGGCGGGCTGCATGATTGTTCGGCATTAGAGAACACTATGCAATGATAAAAGCCATGGGTATCCTGGACACTTACGATCTCGCCAGGGCTTGGCCCTTGTTGGCCAATCCTCCTCGTCGTTGTCGACGTTGGTGGAGAAGTCCGGAGGAAGGGTTCTTCCCTTCTTGGACCCTCCGGCCTCCCCAGTTGGGGCGGCCTTCCTTTTCCTTTCCTCCCACGCTGGGGGAGAAGCCTCTTTTTCCTCCTCCTCGTCCTCAGGAGAAGATTCTGCTTCAGAATCTGACAGCACCTAGCGTCGGGAGCTCCTTCGAGTTCCGTGGCCTCCTTCTTGGCCTTCTTCTTCGGCACCACATGGGGTACCGGAGCCAGCAGCCCCGTCAATCGGGCGTCCGCTGGGTCTTCCGGCAAGGGAGCCGGACAGTTAATCTGTCCGGACGTCTTCAGCCAGTCATGTTAAAGATTAGGGAGTTTTAGATCCCACATAGAGTCAATCTATGAAAAAAGAGTCCCGTAAAGAGTAAAATAATTTACCTCGTCGGCTTGACGCCATGAGCTGCATCCGCGATCTTTGTTAGCGGATGCGGGGGCTTCGGCGCCCTTGAACATCACCTTCCAGGCATCTTCGTACGTAGTGTCGAAGAGCCGGCTCAAGGTTCGGTGATGTGCCGGATCAAACTCCCACAAATTAAAGGCCCGTTGTTGGCATGGGAGAATCCGGCGGATGAGCATCACCTGGATTACGTCGACAAGCCTGAGATTCTTGTCCACCAGGTTTCGGACGCATGTTTGGAGTCCGGATATCTCGTCCGAATTCCCCCACGTCAGGCCCGTCTCTTTCCATGATGAGAGCCGTGTGGGGAAGCCAGATCTGAATTCGGGGGTCGCCACCCATTCGGGGTCGCGTGGCTCGGTGATGTAGAACCACCCCGATTTCCACCCCTTTATTATCTCCACAAAAGCGCCCTCGAGCCATAGGACTTTGGCCATCTTGCCGACCATGGCGCCTCAAGACTCCGCTTGACGGCCGCCCACAACCTTCGGCTCGACATTGAAGGTCTTCAGCCATAGGTCAAGTGGGGCTGGATGCAGAGGAAGGCCTCGTGACACGCATTTATAAACGCCGAGATGTTGAGGATGAAATTTGGGGCCAGGTCGTGGAAGTCCAGGCCGTAGTAGAACATGAGCCCCTGGACAAATGGGTGAAGTGGAAAACCTAGTTCGTGGAGGAAGTGGGGGAGAAACACCACCCTCTCATGGGGCCCGGGGGTTGGAATGAGCTGCCCCGCTGCCGGGCAGCCTGTGCTTGATGTCGCGGACAAATATCCGGCCTCCCTTGATCTTGTGATGTGCCCCTCCGTGACGGAGGAGGCCATCCACCCGCCTCCCGCCTCCCGACATGGTTGGAGAAGGTTGAGGTGGGATATGCGGACTTGGGCGCTGGAGCTCGAAAAGGAAATGGATGAGCAAAGGAGGAAGAAGGCATAGGTGAAAAGGTGGATCCTTATCCCCTTATATGGACGGACGAAGTTATGCGTCCCCCACCAGCCTGGTAAAACTCACTTATCTCCCAAGCACCGTAATCAGTGGCGTGGATGGGTTACCCACGTCCGTATTGATGAGAATCCCGGAATAAGGGGGCACGATCTATGCTTTGATAAGACGTGCCAAGGAAACCGCCTCGCTAAACGCGCTAAGGTGGAACGGTAAAAAACAATTCATATAAAGGCCTGGCTGGTGTGATGTCACGCATGGAGTACGCCAGCAGATCTGTGCAAAAGTTATTCTCTACGGTTGGTATGTGGAACTTGTTTTGCAGAGCCGGACAATATCATTGTTTTCAAAACATTCTATGTAGTATTAGGAGGATGAACCCGCCTTGCATTGCCGTATACAATTTGCGCTACGGACTCGTCATCATTGAATCCTGGTTCAGGGGCTACTGAGGGAGTCCTGGACTAGGGGTGTCCGGATAGCGAACTATCATCACGGCGGACTCCAAGACTATGAAGATACAAGATTGAAGACTTCGTCCCGTGTCCGGATGGGACTTTCCTTGGCGTGGAAGGCAAGCTTGGCACACGGATATGTAGATCTCCTACCATTGTAACCGACTGTGGTAACCCTAACCTATCCGGTGTCTATATAAACCGGAGGGTTTTAGTCCATAGGACTAACAACAATCATACCATAGGCTAGCTTCTAGGGTTTAGCGTCCTTGATCTCGTGGTAGATCTACTCTTGTACTACCCATATCATCAATATTAATCAAGCAGTGAGTAGGGTATTACCTCCATCGAGAGGGCCCGAACCTGGGTAAAAACATCGTGTCCCTTGTCTCCTGTTACCATCCGCCTAGACGCACAGTTCGGGACCCCCTACCCGAGATCCGCCGGTTTTGACACCGACAGTCCCACTTGAGTTTCCAAATGCATGTCACGACATATAGAGAGACAGCATAATTGCATTTCTTTGTCACTTGTTGACCGTACTTTCTTGTCCATACCAAATCTGAGTTGTTATTTCAAAGCAAACATCGGTTGCTAACTACCCTTTGCACGGTTTGCGCCTTCAGATCTGCCATCCCACCGCCACGGTCAACACTATACTGATCATGCTTATGTTTTCCCCATTTTATGATGACCACAATCAGCCTACGTGGTTCGTGTCGTAATAGCACTGCTCCACCCATCGAGCTAAACATGCTTAGTTGTATAAATTCATATATGATATTATTGCTGATATTAATAAAACTGAGAGATGTTTAATTGGTTAGCTAAATGTTCCTACTTTAGTTTCAAAATGCATGTGAGCCACATATGGAGAGACCGGAAAGAATAGTATTTCTCTGTGCGCTCTAGTTCATCATGGGTAGCCAACCGACATTGTATTGAAACACTTGTAATATCTTCAATCTGCTTTCTTGTCTGCTCTTCTTTAAGATGATACTCTTCTCTTGCGGTCGACTGGTCAGGTCGAGTTGTTCTCCCTTAGTATATTTTGAATATGTCAGGTCAGGTCGACTTGTTCTTCTTTACTATATGTTGAAGCTATCATCTGCGAAGTGTCATCACTTCTGGAGCTCTCATATTTTGAGGAGTAGGCCACATTATATTAATGCACACAAGAAATTACAGCATCCATGGCATCTTTTAAAAGAATTGCAGAGATAGCACAAAGGGGTTTATAGGGAGGCAGTATTGGATTAGAATCACTTCTGTATTACAAAGAAAATCTCACTTGTTTTTATGTTTTCATGCATGTCAGCTATTGAACATTATCAAAATGAATATGAGAATGGGCGCACGAGAGGAATATTACGGAATGATCCACTGGCTAACAAACTTGGCATGGTGGAGGATGGCCTATCTTATTCACCCATCAAGGTGCTTGATCTAACTTTGCAAAGTTGTATTGGTTTATTATATTTTGCATCCGACCTCTTGCATTTCTTCTACTTTGTTACACCATCTCGCTTAGTTTAAGCATCATATATGATTATATGCCATAACTATCCATTTTACGTACCTATTCCATTTGTCGTCACACTATGTTTTTTCACCAAATGTTGTTCTTTCGTGATAGATGTCCAAAAGGAAGAGGGTGAGTGCAGATCCTCAAGGAGTACAAACTAGGTATTTGGAAAAGTTAGTGGTACTGTTAAATCAGATAGATCAGCAGCCACAGTAAAACACAGGCCCAACTGTACCACACTTTACCCCTACTCCAAAGGGCCAAACCCTATTAGAACTGCTGGGAGCCCAGCGTCAGGTACTGTCTATGATATCAATTGAAAATTTGAACTCCTAAATTTTTGCTTGTGCCTTACCTTCTCTCTTGTATGAAAACTAATTTCAATTGAATCTCCTTGCTCAAAGGATCATACGATCTCAAAACAATAATGGGCTCTGCATTGCTCTTGTCAAGACTCTCTCTCCTTTGCCTTGTAACGTTGTACTTAATAAATTGCTATTTGATTATGTATCATCACCGCACTGAGCTTCATTATCCTCTGCTTCTTCCAATATTATTTGATCTATATTTACTCTTTGCAAAATGTAGAATAATGGCAACGCTTATAAAGAATTTTCTTTGGGGAATTTATTGAATTATCCTTCCATCAACATGGAGAAGGGCTTTGTCCAGCCCGTGTTAACATGTAATGTAAGTTCATCCTTCTCAAGCCTTCAAACTTTGTTCTAGTATAGATTTGGATAGGCATCATTGCCTCCACTGCTGTTTGCTTTGCTGTTTACATCTGATTGGATGTTTGCAACAACTACAAGTTTCAAATTGTAGTTGTAAAAACATGTTCCTTATGCAGAACAGATCCATTTATTTGCTTATATAATTGTGAAACCTGTTACGTGTCTCCTTGTTTCTCTTTCAGAGTCGTATCTCTTACGCCAGGCAGAACTTTAGGGAAGATAGTGAGCAAAACAATCTTGAGGACAGCGAGATGACCCCAAGGTCCTGTCTTGATGAAGATAGTGAGTTGAAGCTACTCACCAGCAGGTGTGAGACAACCTCTGTGTAGTCGCTGCCTCAATCAGTTCGACTTCTTCAGTCTCAACTTAAAGCGGAAAGGCTTGCTTCAGCTCAGCTCCGACTTGAAGTCAAAGATGCAATGAAGATGTCAGAGGACTGCCGTGCGCACCATCATGCCTTAAATCTAGTGTTGATGCATCTATCGTTGACACAACCGAGGTCTACTCAGCTTCTTCAACATTTTGTGGGGCCCGACCTGGCCAGGCCTAGTGCCTTCTGCAGTGCTCTCAGTTTTGTATATTCTTTTGTCGGCGCGTTTATTTGCACTGGGGGCGAACTTTGATGCCCAGTAGATGTAATATGTGTGATAGCCGTGATAGCCTAGCGTAAGTTGCTTGCTTATTTATTTCCTTGTTGTCTTGTTTATTTTTTTGCTTGTAGTCATTGCAGTTCTTTTTCCGCGGGTTGCTAGTGTCTACAATAACCTAAGTTATAAAACTAGGCCACAATAACCATGGGCTAATATTTACTGTAGTGACACTGGGCCTCCTATGGGCCGTAGAAACAGTGGGCCTTCTACAGGCCGTAGAAACAATGGGCCTTCTACGAGACGTACAAACAATGGGCCTTCTACGGCCTTATCATCAATGGGCCTTATACGGGCAGTATGATCGATTGGCCAAACATGGGCCAATAACAGGCCGCATTATGGCCGTAAATGGGCTAGAGTTGGAATCATCCGTTCATGGGCCGACAATAACGGTCCATCGTTAATAGGCCGTATTTCATGACGCTAAGAAAAAGGCCCAACATGTTAACGGACCACAAACGGGCCGATTTTAACCACGGGCTGAATTTGGCCCATAACCAGAAAATGACAGTAACGGGACGGAAGTAAACGAATGCTGGAAATGAGCCCAAGAATAAATGGGCTCTGAGTAGGCCAAAAGATAACATGGGCTGGAAACGGCCCAACGGAATAACGGGCCCTTAATAGGTATAAAGTGATACACTGTTCATTACGGGCCAGTTTCACCACGGGCCGTTAATGGGTGTAAAATAATACACTGTTCATTACGGGCCAGTTTCACCACGGGTCGTTAATAGGCCAAGAGTTACATAGGGCCTCATATGGGCCGAAAGACATCATGGGCCATACATGGGCCAGAAGTGAAAACTGAAGGAAATATGCCCTAGAGGCAATAATAAAGTTATTATTTATTTCCTTATATCATGATAAATGTTTATTATTCATGCTAGAATTGTATTAACCGGAAACATAATACATGTGTGAATATATAGACAAACAAGATGTCACTAGTATGCCTCTACTTGACTAGCTTGTTAATCAAAGATGGTTATGTTTCCTAACCATGAACAAGGAGTTGTTATTTGATTAACAAGGTCACATCATTAGTTGAATGATCTGATTGACATGACCCATTCCGTTAGCTTAACACTTGATCGCTTAGTATGTTAATGCTTTCTTCATGACCCATACATGTTCCTATAACTATGAGATTATGCAACTCCGTTTACCGGAGGAACACTTTGGGTACTACCAAACGCCACAACGAATCGGGTGATTATAAAGGAGTACTACAGGTGTCTCCAAAGGTACTTGTTGGGTTGGCGATTTCGAGATTAGGTTTTGTCACTCCGATTGCTCGGAGAGGTATCTCTAGGCCTTCTCGGTAATACACATCACTTAAGCCTTGCAAGCATTACAACTAACGAAAGAAGTTGTGAGATGATGTATTACGGAACGAGTAAAGAGACTTACCGGTAACTAGATTGAACTAGGTATTGGATACCGACGATCGAATCTCTGCAAGTAACATACCGATGACAAAGGGAACAAAGTATGTTGTTATGCGGTTTGACCGATAAAGATCTTCGTAGAATATGTAGGAGCCAATATGGGCATCCAGGTTCCGCTTATTGGTTATTGACCAAGAATAGTTCTAGGTCATGTCTACATAGTTCTCGAACCCGTAGGGTCCGCACGCTTAAGGTTTCGGCGATGCTTATATTATGAGTTTATGAGTTTTGATGTACCGAAGGAGTTCGGAGTCCCGGATGAGATCGGGGACATGACGAGGAGTCTCGAAATGGTCGAGACGTAAAGATCGATATATTGGACGACTATATTCGGAGTTCGGAAAGGTTCCAATGATTCGGTATTTTTCGGAGTACCGGAGAGTTACGGGAATTCGCCGGGGAGAAGTATTGGGCCTTATTGGGCCCTGCGGGAAAGAGAGAGAGGGCTGCCTAGGGCAGGCCGCGCCTTCTCAAGGCCTAGTCCGAATTGGACTAGGGAGGGGCCGCACCCTTCTTCTCTTCCCCTTCCTTCTCTCCTACTCCTACTAGGAAAGGAGGAGTCCTACTCCCTGGGAGTAGGACTCCCCCTTGCGCGCCTCCCTTGGCCGGCCACCTCCTCCTTGCTCCTTTATATATCTGGGGCAGGGGGCACCCCAGGAGACACAAGTTGATCTACGGATCTTTCCTTAGCCGTGTGCGGTGCCCCTTCCACCATATTCCACTTCGGTCATATCGTCATGAGCTTAGGCGAAGCCTCGCGCCGGAGAAGTCATATCGTCATGGGAGCTTAGGCGAAGCCTCGCGTCGGTGGAGCATCAACATCGCTACCACGCCGTCGTCTTGACGGAACTCATCCCCGACACTTTGCTGGATCGGAGTCCGGGATCGCCATCGAGCTGAACGTGTGCAGAACTCGAGGTGCCAGACGCTTGGTGCTTGGATCGGTCGGATCGTGAAGACGCATTTACATCAACCGCGTTGTTATAACGCTTCCGCTTTCAGTCTACGAGGGTACGTGGACGAACACTCTCCCCTCTCGTTGCTATGCCATCACCATGGTCTTGCGTGATCGTAGGAAAATTTTGAAATTGCTACGTTCCCCAACAGTGGCATCCGAGCCTAGGTTTTTATGGTTTGATGTTATATGCACGAGTAGAACACAAGTGAGTTGTGGACGATACAAGTCATACTGCCTACCAGCATGTCATACTTTGGTTCAGCGGTATTGTTGGACGAGACGATCCGGACCAACCTTACGCGTGCATTTTACGCGAGACCGGTTCCTCGACGTGCTTTGCACATAGATGGCTTATGGAAGACTGTCTCTCCAACTTTAGTTGAACCGAAAAGTGGCTACGCCCGGTCCTTGAGAAGGTTAAACGGAGTCTATTTGACAAACTATCGTTGTGGTTTTGATGCGTAGGTAAGAACGGTTCTTGCTCAGCCCGTAGCAGCCACGTAAAACTTGCAACAACAAAGTAGAGGACGTCTAACTTGTTTTTGCAGGGCATGTTGTGATGTGATATGGTCAAGACGTGATGCTATATTTTATTGTATGAGATGATCATGTTTTGTAACCGAAGTTATCGGCAATCGGCAGAGCCATATGGTTGTCGCTTATTGTATGAAATGCAAACGCCATGTAATTGCTTTACTTTATCACTAAGGAGTAGCGATAGTCGTAGAAGCAATAGTTGGCGAGACGACAACGATGCTACGATGGAGATCAAGGTGTCGCTACCGGTGACGATGGTGATCATGACGGTGCTTCGACGATGGAGATCACAAGCACAAGATGATGATGACCATATCATATCACTTATATTGATTGCATGTGATGTTTATCCTTTATGCATCTTATCTTGCTTTGATTGACGGTAGCATTATAAGATGATCTCTCACTAAAATTATCAAGAAGTGTTCTCCTCGAGTATGCACCGTTGCCAAAGTTCGTAGTACCCAGACACCACGTGATGATCGGGTGTGATAAGTTCTACGTCCATCTACAACGGGTGCAAAACAGTTGCACACACGGAATACTCAGGTTAAACTTGACGAGCCTAGCATATAACAGATATGGCCTCGGAACACGGAGACCGAAAGGTCGAACGTGAATCATATAGTAGATATGATCAACATAGTGATGTTCACCATTGAAACTACTCCATCTCACGTGATGATCGGACATGGTTTAGTTGATTTGGATCACGTAATCACTTAGATGACTAGAGAGATGTCTATCTAAGTGGGAGTTCTTAAGTAATATGATTAATTGAACTTTAATTTATCATGAACTTAGTCCCGGTAGTATTTTGCAAATTATGTTGTAGATCAATAGCTCGCGTTGTTGCTTCCCTATGTTTTTATATGTGTTCCTAGAGAAAATTGTATTGAAAAATGTTAGTAGCAATGATGCGGATTGGATCCGTGATCCGAGGTTTATCCTCATTGCTGCACGTAAGAATTATGTCCTTAATGCACCGCTAGGTGACAGACCTATTGCAGGAGCAAATGCAGACGTTATGAGCGTTTGGCTAGCTCAATATGATGACTACTTGATAGTTTAGTGCACCATACTTAACGGCTTAGAATCGGGACTTCAAAGACGTTTTGAACGTCATGGACCATATGAGATGTTCCAGGAATTGAAGTTAATATTTCAAGCAAATACCCGAGTTGAGAGATATGAAGTCTCCAACAAGTTCTATAGCTAAAAGATGGAGGAGAATCGCTCAACTAGTGAGCATGTTCTCAGATTGTCTGGGTACTTCAATCGCTTGAATCAAGTGGGAGTTAATCTTCCAGATAAGATAGTGATTGACAAAGCATTCTCTAGTCACCATCACTAAGTTACTAGAACTTCGTGATGAACTATAGTATGCAAGGGATGACGAAAACGATTCCCGAGCTCTTCGTGATGTTAAAATCGTGAAGGTAGAAATCAAGAAAAACATCAAGTGTTGATGATTGACAAGACCACTAGTCTCATGGAAAAGGGCAAAGGGAAGAAGGGGAACTTCAAGAAGAACGGCAAGCAAGTTGCTGCTCAAGTGAAGAAGCCCAAGTCTGGACCTGAGCCTGAGACTAAGTGCTTTTGCTGCAATGGAACTGGTCACTAGAAGCGGAACTACCTCAAGTATTTGGCGGATAAGAAGGATGGCAAAGTGAACAAAGGTATATTTGATATACAGATTATTGATGTGTATTTTACTAGTGTTCGTGGCAACCCCTCGGTATTTGATACTAGTTCAGTTGCTAAGAGTAGTAACTTGAAACGGGAGTTGCAGAATGAACAGAAACTAGTTGAAGGGGAAGTGACGATGAGTGTTGGAAGTAGTTCCAAGATTGATTTGATCATCATCACACACTCCCTATACTTTCGGGATTAGTGTGGAACCTAAATAAGTGTTATTTGGTGTTGAGCATAAATATGATTTGATCATGTTTATTGCAATACGGTTATTCATTTAAGTAAGAGAATAAATTGTTGTTCGCTTACATGAATAAAACCTTATATGGTTACACACCCAATGAAAATGGTTCATTGGATCTCGATCATAGTGATACACATATTCATAATATTGAAACCAAAAGATGCAAAGTTAATAATGATAGTGCAACTTATTTGTGGTAATCGCCGCTTAGGTCATATTGGTGTAAAGCACATGAAGAAAACTCCATGTCGATGGACTTTTGGAATCACTTGATTATGAATCATTTGATGCTTACGAACCGTGCCTTTTGGGCAAGATGACTAAAACTCCGCTTCTCCTAACAATGGAACAAGCTACCGACTTATTGGAAATAATACATACCGATGTATGCGATTCAATGAGTATTGATGCTCGTGGCAAGTATCATTATTTTCGACCTTCACAGATGATTTGAGCAGATATGGGTATATCTACTTGATGAAACATAAGTCAGAAATAGTTGAAAGGTTCAAAGAATTTCAGAGTGAAGTGGAAAAATCATCGTAACAAGAAAATAAAGTTTCTCGCGATCTGATCGCCAAGACGAATGATTGAGTTACGAGTTTGGTCTTCAATTAAAATAATGTGGAATAGTTTCACAGCTCACGCCATTCGGAACACCACCATGTTATGGTGTGTCCGAACGTCAGAACCGCACTTTATTGGATATGGTGCAATCTATGATGTCTCTTATCGGTTTACCACTATCATTTTGGGGTTATGCATTAGAGACAGCTGCATTCACGCTTAATAGGGCACCATCTAAACTGCTGAGACGACACCATATGAACCATGGTTTAACAAGAAACCTAAGCTGTCGCTTTCTTAAAAGTTTGGAGTTATGATGCTTATGTGAAAAGTTTTCACCGATAAGCTCGAACCCAAATCGGAGAAGTGCGCCTTCATAGAATACCCAAAGGTAACTATTGGGTACACCTTCTATCACAGATCCAAAGGCAAGTTTTTCGTTGTTAAGATGGATCCTTTCTAGAGAAGAAAGTTTCTCTCGAAAGAAGTGAGTGGGAGGAAAGTAGAACTTGATGAGGTAATTGTACCTTCTCCCTTATTGGAAAGTAGTTCATCACAGAAATCAGTTCAAGTGATTCCTACACCAATTAGTGAGGAAATTAATGATGATGATCATGAAACTTCAGATCAAGTTGCTACCAAACCTCGTAGGTCTTCCAGAGCAAAATCCGCACCAGAGTGGTATGGTAATCGTGTTCTGGAAGTCATGTTACTAGACCATGATGAACCTACGGACTATGAGGAAGCGATGATGAGCCCAGATTCCGCGAAATGGCTTGAGGCCATGAAATCTGAGATAGGATCCATGTATGAGAACAAAGTATGGACTTTGATTGACTTGCTCGATGATCAGCAAGCCATGTTAAATAAATGGATCTTCAAGAGGAAGACGGACATTGATAGTAGTGTTACTATCTACAAAGCTCGACTTGTCACAAAAGGTTTTCGACAAGTTCAAGGTGTTGACTACAATGAGATTTTCTCAAACCGTAGCGATTCATAAGTCTGTCCGAATCATGTTAGCAATTGCCACATTTTATGAAATCTGGCAAATGGATGTCAAAACTACATTCTTTAATGGATTTATTAAAGAAGAGTTGTATATGATGCAACCGTAAGGTTTTTTCAATCCTAAAGGAGCTAACAAAAATATGCAAGCTCCAAATGATCCATCTATGGACTGGTGCAAGCATCTCGGAGTTGGAATAAACGCTTTGATAGTGTGATCAAAGCATATGGTTTTATACAGACTTTTGGAGAAGCCTGTATTTACAAGAAAGTGAGTGGGAGCATTACAACATTTCTGATAAGTATATGTGAATGACATATTGTTAATCGGAAATAATGTAGAATTATTTGCAAAGCATAAAGGAGTATTTGAAAGGAGTTTTTCAAAGAAGGACCTCAAAGAAGTCAAGCATATATTGAGCATCAAGATCTATAGAGATAGATCAAGACGCTTGATAAGTTTTTCAATAAGTACATACCTTGTCAAGATTTTGAAGTAGTTCAAAATGGAACAGTCAAAGAAAAGTTCTTGCCTGTGTTGCAAAACGTATGAAATTGAGTAAGACTCAAATCCCGACCACGGCGTAAAATAGAAAAGAGAATGAAAGTCATTCCCTATGCCTCACCATAGGTTCTATAAAGTATGCTATGCTATGTACCAGACCTATTGTATACCTTGTCCGAATTTGGCAAGGAGTACAATAGTGATCTAGGAGTAGATCATCGGACATTGGTCAAAGACATCCTTAGTGAGGACTAAGGAAATATTTCTCGATTATGGAGGTGATAAAAGAGCCCGTCCGTAAAGGGGTTACGCCGGTGCAAGTTTTAACACTAATCTAGATGACTCGAGTCTCAATCTGGATACATATTGAAAGTGGGAGCAATTAGCTAGAGTAGCCCCTGCAAGAGCATTGTAGACATAGAATATTTGCAAAATACATACGGCTCAATGTGATGCACCTGCTGACTAAGCTTCTCTCACGAGCAAAACATGATCATCCCTTAGTACTCTTTGGGTGTTAATCACATAACGATGTGAACTAGATTATCGACTCTAGTAAACCCTTTGGGTGTTGGTCACATGACGATGTGAACTATGAGTGTTAATCACATACGTATGTGAATATTAGTGTTGAATCACATTATGATGTGAACTAGATTATTGACTCTAGTGCAAGTGGGAGATCAAGGAAATATGCCCTAGAGGCAATAATAAAGTTATTATTTATTTCCTTATATCATGATAAATGTTTATTATTCATGCTAGAATTGTATTAACCGGAAACATAATACATGTGTGAATATATAGACAAACAAGATGTCACTAGTATGCCTCTACTTGACTAGCTTGTTAATCAAAGATGGTTATGTTTCCTAACCATGAACAAGGAGTTGTTATTTGATTAACAAGGTCACATCATTAGTTGAATGATCTGATTGACATGACCCATTCCGTTAGCTTAACACTTGATCGCTTAGTATGTTAATGCTTTCTTCATGACCCATACATGTTCCTATAACTATGAGATTATGCAACTCCTGCTTACTGTGAGGAACACTTTGGGTACTACCAAACGTCACAACATAACTGGGTGATTATAAAGGAGTACTACAGGTGTCTCCAAAGGTACTTGTTGGGTTGGCGTATTTCGAGATTAGGTTTTGTCACTCCGATTGCTCTGGAGAGGTATCTCTAGGCCTTCTCGGTAATACACATCACTTAAGCCTTCAGAAGCATTACAACTAACGAGTTAGTTGTGAGATGATGTATTACGGAACGAGTAAAGAGACTTACCGGTAACGAGATTGAACTAGGTATTGGATACCGACGATCGAATCTCGGGCAAGTAACATACCGATGACAAAGGGAACAAAGTATGTTGTTATGCGGTTTGACCGATAAAGATCTACGGAGAATATGTAGGAGCCAATATGGGCATCCAGGTTCCGCTTATTGGTTATTGACCAAGAATAGTTCTAGGTCATGTCTACATAGTTCTCGAACCCGTAGGGTCCGCACGCTTAAGGTTTCGATGATGCTTATATTATGAGTTTATGAGTTTTGATGTACCGAAGGAGTTCGGAGTCCCGGATGAGATCGGGGACATGACGAGGAGTCTCGAAATGGTCGAGACGTAAAGATCGATATATTGGACGACTATATTCGGAGTTCGGAAAGGTTCCGAATGATTCGGGTATTTTTCGAGTACCGGAGAGTTACGGGAATTCGCCGGGGAGAAGTATTGGGCCTTATTGGGCCCTCTGCGGAAAGAGAGAGGGCTGCCTAGGGCAGGCCGCGCTTTCAAGGCCTAGTCCGAATTGGACTAGGGAGGGGCCGCACCCCTTCTTCTCTTCCCTTCCTTCTCTCCTACTCCTATTAGGAAAGGAGGAGTCCTACTCCCGGTGGGAGTAGGACTCCCCCTTGCGCGCCTCTCCTTGGCCGGCCACCTCCTCCTTGCTCCTTTATATACGGGGCAGGGGGCACCCAGAGACACAAGTTGATCTACGGATCTTTCCTTAGCTGCAGCGGTGCCCCTTCCACCATATTCCACTTCGGTCATATCGTCATGAGCTTAGGCGAAGCCCTGCGCCCGAAGAAGTCATATCGTCATGAGCTTAGGCGAAGCCCTGCGCCGGTGGAGCATCAACATCGCCACCACGCCGTCGTGCTCGACGGAACTCATCCCCGACACTTTGCTGGATCGAGTCCGGGATCGCCATCGAGCTGAACGTGTGCGTAACTCGGAGGTGCCGTGACGCTCGGTGCTTGGATCGGTCGGATCGTGAAGACGCATTTACTACATCAACCGCGTTGTTATAACGCCTTCGCTTTCACCACGAGGGTACGTGGACGAACACTCTCCCCTCTCGTTGCTATGCCATCACCATGGTCTTGCGTGATCGTAGGAAAATTTTGAAATTGCTACGTTCCCCAACAAAAACATGCTGGAATCATATTGGGTGGCCCAGATGACGCTACTGGGCCTAATTCGGATAGGGCGTAACGGGCCTTGGGTTAGCGGGCTGTAAATGGGCTATATGCGAACAGGCCGTTAACAGGCTTTACATGGGCCGGCCCGCCACCTTTTGACCAAGTCAAAAGGGCCAGCCTTTTCACAGGAATGGGCCTCTGTTGGGTCGTGCCACGTGTCGACGTATCATAGGCGCCTTCTGTCCAATGAGTGGATAACATCTGTCCCAACGGTGAGCCGACACATGTTTCCTCCATCCAATGATGATTTTACACATGGAAAATCCACATTGGTCTGTGACGCCCGGATAATTAGGCTACAGTAATCCCACGTTAACGATGCCACGTCACCACAGTTACTGTTGTTAATCTCGCTTTAGTTCAAAACCGATGCAAATTCAAAAATTGAGTTAAAGGCAAACAACAAAAGTTTTCAAACTTTAAAACTAAAATGTTCTAGAGGTGACAAATAATACATAGGTAATTGTGGTGGAGAAACCACACCTTTATAAAATGTTTAAACACTCTAAAATGAATAAAATAGTAGCAATAACAATTATGTAAATGCTTTTAAACGATAAGCAATTACAAACTATTATGTTTAGGTGCCAAATTAATTGTGGCAGTGGTATAATTCCTATTACTAATTTAGGGATCATTTTGTACTTTACAAAACTAAAATGCAATGAGGAACAAAATAAAATAGTAGCTATCCTTTTGATAGAAAATAAAAGAAATAAAAATTACGTAAAAGAAACCCTCCTTTTCCCCACTGGCCTCAACCCCGCTGCCCACTCGGCCACCCCCACAGGCCGGCCCACCTCTCCCCGCATAACCCCCACCACCCACAAACCCTAGCCCCGGTCCAACCCTCTTCCCCACGTTCCCCACTCCCCACTCCTCCGCCCTCTCCTCGCACCGTTTCTGGATCGAGGGGCGATCCCCCCGACCGCGCCACGCCGACGCTCCGGATCATGGCTCCTCAGCGGCTGGCCCATCCATGGCCGCCCAATCAGCCGGAACCACGTCGCCGCCGCCCGGAGGATCACCTCGCCGGAGCTCCCCCCGCTGGATCTGGATCGGCACCCGAGCCGATCCCCGGTGCCCGCGCTCGCCATCGTTCGCCGTCACCATGCCGGACCCCGTCGCCCGCCTCCTCGGCTGCCACCTCGCTGCTCCGCTTTCTCCACCAACCACCTCGAGCCGCTGCCTCCCCGTCCGCTCACCGTGAGCCCCGCGCCTCCTCTTTCCTCTCGTGCTCGGCCTCCTCCCCTAGCTCGTTTCGCCATCACACCGGCGCCCGTCCGCCGCTGACCACGATGGTCGCTCCCAGCAGCCCTCCTCCTTCCGCGCACGGTCCCGCGCCGTGGCTGTGTGCTGCTGCTACTACGGCTCTGCCGCCCCCCCTTGCGACCACCGTCGCTCACCGCCTTCGCCGCTTATCGACCCGTGCCTCCCTTACGCTCGGCCACGCCACGCCTTGCCTTGCCCCACCCCGGGTCGGGCTCGCCTTCGACGGGCGACGCCGGTGCTCAGAATCTGAACGCCCGCTAAGGCTCTCACCGAGCCTTTGACATGGGGGCCCCGCATGTAACGCTTTTTAAAGGAATTAATAAAAATATAATAGTAAGTAAATAATAATAATTAATAATAATAATAATTAAACTATTAATTAAATAATAAAACAATTAACTAACTTAATTAAACCTAATTAGGTTAGCCTAATTAATTAACCAACCTAACTAATCTGTTACTTAAACTAATTAACTTAGTTAATTAGCTAATTAATTAGTATGACAGTGGGGCCCACCCCTCCTAATTAATTTTGATCAGTTAATTAATCCGATTAATTAAAATGTGTCACTGACCAATGGGACCCACTGGTCAGGTTGACTACCAACCTCGTTGATCGCCGATGTCAAGATGACATCATGCCGATGTCATTAAATCATTTTCAATTAATTAAATAATTAATTAAATCCTAGAAATTAATAAAATCTTTAGAAAATCATATCTTTTAATCCGTAACTCGGATTAAAATATTTTCAACATGAAAGTTGCTCGTAATCCATTTAGACGAACCTGACACGCAGCTCGCTCGTCCACCACACACCCCTAACATATCAAACTTCGCAACTTCCCTCCTGGCTCCTCCAAAACGCGGAACCCCGGGGATACTTTCCCGGATGCTTCCCCCCTTCACCGGTATCACCTCATACCGCGTTAGGGCACCCCTAGCACCGTTACTTGTCTTGTCATGCTCGAGATGCATCTGTTTCCATGGTATTCATTGTTTCTTCCCCATCTTCTCTCTGGTAGACTATGAGACCGACGCCATCGCTGCGCCAAGACGACTACGGAGTCGACGACCCCTCTCTCTTGCCGTGAGCAACCAGGCAAGCCCCCTTTGATCACCAGATATCGCCTACTCTTCTCTATATTGCTTGCATTAGAGTAGTGTAGCATGTTATCGCTTTCGCTTAATCCTAATCTTTGCATAGCTTTGTCCTTGCTACTCATGTTGTTACCTTTTACCGCTATCCCATCGCTTAGTATAGGATGCTAGTGTTCCATCAGTGACCCTACACTCTTGTCCGTTTGCCATGCTATACTACTGGGCTGTGATCACTTCGGGAGGTGATCACGGACATATACTATATATTTTACACTATTACATTACCTGTGATACTGCTCGGAGATGGGGCCGAAAGGACAGGTGGCTCCATCCCGGTAGAGGTGGGCCTGGGTTCCCGACGGCCCCGATCGATACTTTGTGGCGGAGCGGCAGGCAGGTGGAGACCACCTAGGAGAGAGGTGGGCTCGCCTGGTCAGCGTTCTCATGGATACTTAACACGCTTAACGAGATCCGGGTATTTGATCCGAGTCCGCCATTTGGTCTATACGCACTAACCATCTACGCTGGAGTAGTTATGGGTATCCCGTCGTGGTATCAGCCGGCACTTCGTGACGCCGATCGAGCGGGCGCTACCGGATTGACCGGAACGCCTGTTAGCCTAGGTTCCGCTTCCGCCGCCCACGCAACGTGTGTGTGCATTGGGCGATGGGCCTGCACTTCGCGGCGCTTAGGTTTAGACCGGCGATTGGCCTCTCACAGTTGTGCCTAGGTGGGGCTGCGACGTGTTGATCTTCCGCGGCCGGGCATGACCCAGGAAAGTGTGTCCGGCCAAATGGGATCAAGCGTGTTGGGTTATGTGGTGCACCCTTGCAGAGAAGTTTAATCTATTCGAATAGCCGTGATCTTCGGTAACAGGACGACTTGGAGTTGTACCTTGAACTTATGACAACTAGAACTGGATACTTAATAAAACACACCCTTCCAAGTGCTAGATACAACCCGGTGGTCGCTCTCTCTCGTGGTTACGAGGAGGGATCGCCGGGTAGGATTATTGCTATGTGATGCTACTTGGAGGACTTCACCGCTCTCTTCTACATGTTGCAAGACGGAGGCTGCTGAAGTGTAGTCTTTATGTGATTAGATACCCCTCTTATTCTCGGCATTCTGCAGTTCAGTCCATCGATATGGCCCTTTACACATATATCCATGCATATGTAGTGTAGCTCCTTGCTTAGTACTTTGGATGAGTACTCAAGGTTGCCTTGTTCCCCTTTTCCCCTTTCTTTACCCGGTTGTTGCGACTGCACGATGGAGGCCAGGAGCGACGCCACCGGCCGATGACGACTACTACTACACCTGAGGTGCCTACTACTTCGTGCAGCCCGCTGGCGAAGACCAGGAGTAGTTAGGAGGATCCCAGGCAGGAGGCGTGCGCCTCTTTCGATCTGCATCCCAGTTTGTGCTAGCCTTCTTAAGGCAAACTTGTTTAACTTATGTCTCAGATTCAGATATTGTTGCTTCCACTGACTCGCCTATGATCGAGCACTTGTATTCGAGCCCTCGAGGCCCCCGGGCTTGTATTATGATGCTTGTATGACTTATTTTATTTGTAGAGTTGTGTTGTGATATCTTTCCGTGAGTCCCTGATCTTGATTGTACACGTTTGCGTGTATGATTAGTGTACGATTGAATCGGGGGCGTCACAATTTGGTATCAGAGCCGACTGCCTGTAGGAATCCCCCTTCCACACTCCTTGGCCGAAGTCGAGTCAAGACTTTACAAAACTTTTACTAACTTGGCTGTGTGGCCCATGGGCCCACGTCGCCATTGGGTGGTACTAGGATCTTTTACTCCTCGACCTTTACTCCGGGACTCTGATCTCTCTTCTATTCGGGTTAAATAAATTTTACTAAATCTAACATTAGGATCTCGTTATCACTTTCACCCGGAGAGCCTCTTATTACTGATGATCGTCTGCTGCACGTGAAGACCCTGAATATACTCTCCGCTATTAACCCGAGAACTTGTGTTCATTGCGTTTGCGATTCCCTTCCACCGTCAACCCTTATGGATAACTACTTGCAGTTGTTATTCTTACATTCATCCCCAGTTGGTCTTGTTATTACAAGATACCCCGAAATTCTCTCTAATGTTCCAAGAATACTTTGTGCCTATTGCCTTGCAGTTCTTTGCTACGTGAATACCCCTACGGATAATTTCTCGCCCCTATCAAGTATCCGTTCATCCCCAGTTGTTCATGTGTTTCACAATGGTCTTCGAAATACTATTCAATCCTCCAAAAATCCTTAGTAGCTTATTGCTCTGCAATACTTGTCTGCTTACATTATGGATGCTCCCATATCACTAGCAATATTCATTAGTATCTTTTGACACCGTCATTTTGATCCTATTGATCACATGTGTGCGAACGCACACAATCATTCTATCAACCCTTCTAAATTATCCTTCCTACCGCACGTCATTTTGAACATGAGCTGGTTCTCGACTCAAACTATCTCGTCAATTGTGCCTCCGGTATATTCAATTGATCCATCCTTGATCGAGCTGCCCGCTTCGATCTTTTGTTTTGGAAATCATAATTCCTTTGCATTTAAGCTTTGAATTATTCAGATGATTCCATAACCTGTTGCATTTGCATTCCTTCCTCTTCTGGTTGAGTATCGATACTCACATCAGATCCTTTGTGGACCATCAAGTCCTTTGTTGGTTTGTTATCCGACAATGTCCTTCACCTTTGATCACTTTGTGAGTTCTTCCCCTGATACATAATGCCTTTGTTAAGTTGTATCCTCTGCTTGGCCAACCATGCTCTGCTTTCGGGCTTGTGTTATTTACTCTTGAAACTTGTGGTATGTGTGTCTAAGAAGCCCCTATGGGTTGAACATATGCCTTCTCTAAACCGCGTGAACCCGAAAGTTTTCACGAGTCATACTCTTCTGGTGCTTCGCCAGATAAAATTTCAACACTGCAACTTCATCGAACGCGAGAAGTGAATGAAAGGTTATGCATTGGAGAAGTGGGAGTCGACCTTGAACTTTGTGTTCATGCCCATGGACACGATGTAGATCTTATCGTGGAAGCTTCTCTTAAATTAAATATTCCCTTGGTATAATTTCATCTTATATTTGGGATCTGGCCTTTTGCATCATGGTTCCGACCATGTTCTCCTTTAAATACCATTTCTCGTACAAGTTTAAGAACTTGTCTTCTACAGAGCAATACCCTAGCCCAACCTCTACTTGATCTGTCGTCGAGTATTACCCCCTGGTATCTCGAGATTATCATGGAACTGCATAACCTCTTATGAGTTCTTCATCAAGTACTACATTCTCACTGATTCCAATTTTTCACGGGCTCTGAGTTTTTAAACACTCAAATACACCAATAACTGAATCGAGTCTACACTACGGTTCAACAACTCTTCAGTAAGCTTCTATAAGTACGAGTTTGTACCCGATCACGCCATTCCTAGCCTGTTTGACTATATCATTGTCGTGATGATTCTAACTGTGCTACCTGGTCCTTATTCTCGGAGCACCAATTTGCGACGATAGCTAAGCTTACGTCGATTTTCCTCGTCATACCCTTTCACCTTAAACAACAAGCTTGAGTTCGAGTTTGTGTCGTAACCAGGATCCAATAACCTTTCGCTTCATCATTCCTTTGACTTGATGTCATCGCCGATCGATTACACCTTCATGAAATCTCTCGACAAAGGGGTCGTGATCATCAACATTCTGAGCTCTTCCAAAATATCTATTGAATTCTTGATGGGAAATACCATCCTTGCCCCTCGATTGTTTGTATTATCATTGGCCACGTTATTGCCTTCCCTCCAACACAAACTTGTTAGTGTTTTGTGTCGTACCTTGAGTTCCTTACTGCCTAGCATTGTCCTTCTTTACCTTGAAATATTACCACCTTTTATGTCAAGAATGTGGTGAGAATTTCACCACCTCTTAAGAATTCTTGGTATGGTGAAACTTTTCACCATCACCATTCTTCTTGGGTCCTTGTGTTGATTCCAACCGGGGGGCCAACAAGTGAGCGGTGCTGTTTGGATTCTGCCCTTCTAGCAACACTATTGCTTTGAAGTTAATGGTCGGCCGTTCATTCTTAGACTATTGATTATTGAATCATATTCGACGCGTTGGTCGTGCAACCCAGCCCATATTTCGGGTGCACCTCTCATCCAATGTTTAACTGTGTATGTTCTCCTCGAGCATACACCATTTTATCATTTGATCCAACAAATGTTATCTCCTTGTTCACATAACTGTGGAAATCCACCTTTTTAGAAATCTCGAGGATTCTCGCTGATTCCATCAGCTACCCCCTCATCCTCTCCTTGATTTAATGATGAGCTCTTGTTTCGGAACTTGCTCCCATAGTTCATTTCTCGAGAATTTTACAATGTCATCTTGTCAATTGTATTACACCTTTTCCTCTTAGGCATCCTGAGTCTGAGGTATTTTGACACCGATTAGATCTGAATCTTGGTCAGATATGATGGTTGGAACATATTTTCAAGAGTTATAACAATGGTCCTTATGTGACCCGGTAAGGTGATGTCGTGCCTACCACACCTGGCCGGAGGCCCTATTGTTATGATATCCTTTTCAGTCAGGCTATCCTTTCTTCCATGAGGAAATTGTAAGACTTATACTATAAGTTCTTCCTGATGGACCCTTTTTGTTTCCAAAGTCTGAACTTTGCTTGAAGACCATGCAATGCTATCTCGAAGCCAGTCTATGGTACTCCGATGTTTCAACAAGAACATTTGAAGCCCAATGCTAAACGTTTCTTGCTCAATTATCCAAACACCGCTGTATGGATAATGTCATGAAAATTTCTCTCCCCTCACCTAGAGGCTTTTCTACTTAATATCATGTCATGGTTATCATGTTCTGCTTGTCCTTAGGAACGATATACCCCTGACATATGTGTTTAAACACAGTTTTCTTTCCATTGTTCTGTTTAATCTGATGATCACATTTTCCTTTCCATTGTCTTGTTTAACATTTCTCGTGATTTATATGATCTAAGCGGTAATGATTCGCTGCTTATATAAACACCTCAGTTGTACAACTCTGTCAATAAGACCCTGTTACTATTGTTGATGACATCCCGATAACCACCGATGGATGAGAACTTTGCCTTTTGGTCCGCCTTGTTCAACGAGCAGGAAAATGGTTCTCTTCGTCCCTCGCCCTTGGTATCAATGTTGTCGCCAACATAACTGAGAGGCTACCCTCTGACATGCCTTGCTATCATGACCGTGCAAGATGTCAACCCCCCTTTCTACTTTAACCCACATGGTGGGCCCATAACCCACAGTTCCACAGGATCGAAACCTGACTCTCCTGTACAACCCTGCTTTCTAATGGTTATTCTCCATGCTTGGCTTCAGATTTAATTCATGTGCCACCTTCCTAGTTCTCTATTCTGGTATCGACGCAATACTTACTCTCGCTACTCGAACCCCTTTCTCACTCAGGTTCAGACTTCGAGCAACTATCTATCTGCTTGGGACCTCTTATTGTACCTTCGTACCTTACTCTCGAGGTATTTTATATGTTCAACTCAAGAGATAATCTTATGCTCATTCATGGGTTATCCTTAGATTGTTTCCCTCACAAGCATTCAGCCGTAGTCAAGCTGCCCTTACCTATTCGTGAACACGTTGGAGTTCACGAAGCAAAGGCGACTTCATCATGATGACACAAGCGTAGAAATGAAGACATCAACGTAATGGATTGATCTCTTCGAGAAGAGCAAGTCGGTATGAGAAGACCCGCTAGATTCGTTACCAAACCTTCCCCCTTTCACTACCTCTTAAATCTCGGGACGAGATTTCTTGTAGTGGAGGAGAATTGTGACGCCCGGATAATTAGGCTACAGTAATCCCACGTTAACGATGCCACGTCACCACAGTTACTGTTGTTAATCTCGCTTTAGTTCAAAACCGATTCAAATTCAAAAATTGAGTTAAAAGGCAAACAACAAAAGTTTTCAAACTTTAAAACTAAAATGTTCTAGAGGTGACAAATAATACATAGGTAATTGTGGTGGAGAAACCACACCTTTATAAAATGTTTAAACACTCTAAAATGAATAAAATAGTAGCAATAACAATTATGTAAATGCTTTTAAAACGATAAGCAATTACAAACTATTATGTTTAGGTGCCAAATTAATTGTGGCAGTGGTATAATTCCTATTATAATTTAGGGATCATTTTGTACTTTACAAAACTAAAATGCAATGAGGAACAAAATAAAACAGTAGCTATCCTTTTGATAGAACATAAAAGAAATAAAAATTACAGAAAAGAAACCCTCCCTTTTCCCCACCGGGCCTCAACCCCGGCCCACTCGGCCACCCCCACAGGCCGGCCCACCTCTCCCCGCATAACCCCCACCACCCACAAACCCTAGCCTCGGTCGAACCCTCTTCCCCTCGTTCCCCACTCCCCACTCCTCCGCCCTCTCCTCGCACCGTTTCTGGATCGAGGGGCGATCCCCCCGACCGCGCCACGCCGCCGCTCCGGATCGCGGGCTCCCTGGCGCGCGCGCTCCATCCATGGCCGCCCGACCCGTCGCCGGAACCACGTCACCGTCGCCCGGAGGATCACCTCGCCGGAACTCCCGCCGCTGGATCTGGATCGGCACCCGAGCCGATCCCCGGTGCCCGCGCTCGCCCGTCACCACACGGACCCGTCGCCCGCCTCCTCGGCCGCCACCTCGCTGCTCCGCTTCTCCACCAACCTCCTCGAGTCGCTGCCTCCCCGTCCGGCTCACTTTGAGCCCCGCGCCCTCCTCTTTCCTCTGTGCTCCGGCCTCCCCTCCCCTAGCTCGTTCGCCACTGTCACCGGCGCCCGTCGCCGCGCTCGACCACAGTGGTCGCGCTCCCGCGCGCGCCCTCCTCCGTCCGCGCACGCTCCCGCGCCGTGGCTGTGTGCTGCTGCTACTACGGCAGTGCCGCCCCCCCCCTTGCGACCACCGTCCCTCACCGCGCTCGCCTCGCCTACCGACCCCGTGCCTCCCTTACGCTCGGCCACGGCCACGCCTTGCCTTGCCCCCCCACCCCGGGTCGGGCTCGGTCTTCGCACGGGCGACGCCGGTGCCCGTAACCCGAACGCCCGCTAAGGCTCTCACTGAGCCTTTGACATGGGGGCCCCGCCCAGAACGTTTTTTTAAAGGAATTAATAAAAATATAATAGTAAGTAAATAATAATAATTAATAATAATAATAATTAAACTATTAATTAAATAATAAAACAATTAACTAACTTAATTAAAACTGATTAGGTTAGCCTAATTAATTAACCAACCTAACTAATCTGTTAATTAAACTAATTAACTTAGTTAATTAGCTAATTAGTTAGTATGATAGTGGGGCCCACCCCTCCTAATTAATTTTGATTAGTTAATTAATCTGATTAATTAAAATGTGTCACTGACCAGTGGGACCCACTGGTCAGGTTGACCGATCAACCCTGTTGACTCGATGTCGACATGGCATCATGCTGATGTCATTAAATCATTTTCGAATTAATTAAATAATTAATTAAATCCCAGAAATTAATAAAATCTTTAGAAAATCATATCTTTTAATCCGTAACTCGGATTAAAATATTTTCAACATGAAAGTTGATCAGAACGCATTTAGACGAACCCGGATACGCAGCTCTGTTGGCCCACCACACACCCCTAACATATCAAACTCGCAACTTCCCCCTCCGGCTCCTCTGCCAGAAAACGGGGAACCCCGCGGATACTTTCCCGGATGCTTCCCCCTTCACCGGTATCACCTCATACCGCGTTAGGGCACCCCTAGCACCGTTACCTGTCTTGTCATGCTCGAGATGCATCTGTTTGCATGGTATTCATTGTTTCTTCCCCCTCTTCTCTCTGGTAGACTACGAGACCGACGCATAGCTGCCAAAGACGACTACGGAGTTGACGACCCTCTCTCTTGCCAGAGCAACCAGGCAAGCCCCCTTTGATCACCGGATATCGCTTTGCTCTTCTCTATACTGCTTGCATTAGAGTAGTGTAGCATGTTACTGCTTTCAGTTAATCCTATACTGCTGCATAGCCTGTCCTTGCTACTACTATTGTTACCTTTACCTGCTATCCTACTTCTTAGTATAGGATGCTAGTGTTCCATCAGTGACCCTACACTCTTGTCCGTCTGCCATACTATACTTCTGGGCTGTGATCACTTCGGGAGGTGATCACGGACATATACTATATACTTTACACTGTTACATTACCTGTGATCTTTGTTCGGAGATGGAAATTTGAAAGGACGGTGGCTCCATCCCGGTAGAGGTGGGCCTGGGTTCCCGACGGCCCCGACTTATACTTTAATGGCGGAGCGGCAGGGCAGGTTGAGACCACCTAGGAGAGAGGTGGGCCTGGCCCTGGTCGGCGTTCATGATACTTAACACGCTTAACGAGATCTCGGTATTTGATCCGAGTCCGCCATTTGGTCTATACGCACTAACCATCTACGCGGGAGTAGTTATGGGTATCCCGGCCGTGGTATCACCGGCACTTCGTGACGTCGGATCGAGCGGGCGCAAGACCGGATTGGATCGAACGCCTGTTAGGCTAGGTCTGCTTCCGGCCGCCCACGCAACATGCAGGTGTGCATTGGGCGATGGGTCCATACCCCTGTGCGCTTAGGTTTAGACCGACGTGCTGGCCTCTCTGTTGTGCCTAGGTGGGGCTGCGACGTGTTGATCTTCCGCGGCCGGGCATGACCCAGGAAAGTGTGTCCGGCCAAATGGGATCAAGCGTGTTGGGTTATGTGGTGCACCCCTGCAAGGAAGTTTAATCTATTCGAATAGCCGTGATCTTCGGTAACAGGACGACTTGGAGTTGTACCTTGACCTTATGACAACTAGAACCGGATACTTAATAAAACACACCCTTCCAAGTGCCAGATACAACCCGGTGGTCGCTCTCTCTCAGGGTTACGAGGAGGGATCGCGGTAGGATTATTGCTATGTGATGCTACTTGGAGGACTTGATGCTCTCTTCTACATGTTGCAAGAGGGAGGCTGCCGAGCGTAGTCTTGATGTGATTAGATACCCCCCTCTTATTACGGCATTCTGCAGCTCAGTCCACGGATATGGCCCTTTACACATATATCCATGCATATGTAGTGTAGCTCCTTCCTTGTGAGTACTTTGGATGAGTACTCACGGTTGCCTTGTTCCCCCCTTTCCCCCTTTCTTTACCCGGTTGCTGCAACCAGACGATGGAGCCCAGGAGCCAGACGCCACCGTCGATGACGACTACTACACTGGAGGTGCCTACTACTACGTGCAGCCCGCGGACGACGACCAGGAGTAGTTACGAGGATCCCAGGCAGGAGGCCCGCGGACGACGACCAGGAGTATTATGATGCTTGTATGACTTATTTTATTTGTAGAGTTGTGTTGTGATATCTTCCCGTGAGTCTCTGATCTTGATCGTACACGTTTGAGACTTCTTGAAATATTATATTGGGGTGCCTTGGGCATCCCCAAGCTTGAGATTTTGTGTCTCCTTAATTCCTTTTATATCTCTGTTTCCTAAATCTCGAAAGCTTCATCCGCACCAAATTCAACAAGAACTCCTGATATAAGTTAGTATAAACCAATGCAAAAACCTTATCATTTTATACTGTAACAAATCACAAAAATTATTATTAAACATTGCATACTAAATGTCTCTGCATATTTAATACTCCTATCCTCAAATAGAATCTTTAAACAAGCAAACATATGCAAACAATGCAAACATAACAGCAATCTGCCAAAACAGTATAGTCTGTAAAGAATGCAAGATTCATCATACTTACCTAACTCCAAAAATTATGATAAAAATACTAAGCTGTAGAAGATTTATCATAGCTCATTATTAAAGAAAATTCAACATTATATCATTCTCTGGCTATTCTAGGGAATTTTTGCAACAGCGGTAAACTTTCTGTTCTCAAACAGCAACATGTACACTAGCAAAATAAGCATGGTAAAGGCTATCCTTGACATTTTTATTGAAAATATAGATGCAAAAAATTATTATAAATAACAGAAATCTAACACTAACAAAATAGAATGACGCTCCAAGCAAAACACGTATCATGTGGTGAATAAAAATATAGCTCCAAGTAAAGTTACCGATGAACGAAGACGAAAGAGGGGATGCCTTCCGGGGCATCCCCAAGCTTAGGCTCTTGGTTGTCCTTGAATATTACCTTGGGGTGCCTTGGGCATCCCCAAGCTTAGGCTATTTCCACTCCTTATTCCATAGTCCATCGAATCTTTACCCAAAACTTGAAAACTTCACAACACAAAACTCAACAGGAAATCTCATAAGCTCTGTTAGTATAAGAAAATAAATCACCACTTAGGTACTGTTGTGAACTCATTATAAATTCATATTGGTGTAATATCTACTGTATTCCAACTTCTCTATGGTCATACCCTTCGATAATACTCATAGATTCATCAAAATAAGCAAACAACACATAGAAAACAGAATCTGTCAAAAACAGACCAGTCTGTAGCAATCTGTAACTCTCGAGTACTTCTGGAACTGTAAAAATCCTACAAAATTAGGAAGTCCTACGAAATTGGTGCGCAAATCCATATAAAAAATAATCAGATCAAAAGCACGTTTCTGTGAATTATCAAAACTAATTTACTGGGTGCAAAAGTTTCTGATTTTCAGCAGGATCAACACAACTATCACCATAAGCTATCCTAAAGGTCTTACTTGGCACTTTATTGAAACAAAATCTGTAAAACATGATTACTATAGTAGCATAATCATGTGAAAACACAAAAACAGTAAAGATAAATATTGGGTTGTCTCCGAACAAGCGCTTTTCTTTAATGCCTTTCTAGCTAGGCATGATGATGACAATGATGCTCACAAAAAAAGATAAGAATTGAAACATAACGGGAGCATCATGAAGCATATGACTAGCACATTTAAGTCTAACCCTATTCCTATGCATTGGGATTTTGTGAGCAAACAACTTATGAGAACAATAATCAACTAGCATAGGAAGGTAAAACAAGCATAGCTTCAGGATTTTCAACACATAGAGAGGAAACTTGATATTATTGCAATTCCTACAAGCATATGCTCCTCCCTCATAATAATTTTCAGTAGCATCATGAATGAATTCAACAATATGACCAGCACCTAAAGCATTATTTTCATGATCTACAAGCATAGAATATTTACTACTCTCCACATAAGTAAAATTCTTCTCATTCGGAATAGTGGGAGCATCATAAGAGACTTGAATACTATAAATTGTTTCCACATTAAAAGAGTAATGTTCAGAAAAATGGTAATCATAATCATGACAAGTTTTATAAATATAATCATCACTACTTTTTATAGCATAAGTTTCATCATAATAATCATCGTAAGTAGCAACTTTGTTCTCATCATAATCGATTGAAACCTCTTCCAAGATAGTGGAATCATCACTAAATAAAGTTGACACTCTTCCAAATCCACTTTCATAAATATTATAAGATTCAACATCCTCCAAAATAGTGGGGTCATTACTTCCTAAAGTTGACACTCTTCCAAACCCACTTTCATCAATATAATCATCATAGGTAGAAGACATGCTATCGTCATAACAACTTTGCATATCAAAACTTGGGAGGCTAAAAATATCATCTTCATTAAACGTAACATCCCCAAGCTTGGGACAAACATTAATTTCAGCAAATATATTCTCAAATAGTTCATCCTCATCAAACATAACTTCCCCAAGCTTGGGCATTTCATATCATAAGCATAATAACTCTCATCATTAATAGTATGGATAGCACCAATAGTATAGCAATTATCATCATCATAATGAGTAGTAGGAGCAACATCATTTGGGAGAGATACCTTTCTACCTTTGTTGCTCTATCTTTTCTTTTTCTTCTTCACATTATGTGTGGGTTCATCCCTCTTTTTTGAGCTCCTTATTGATGAGATTGGTTGAATAGAAAGCTCCTCCTCGTTACCTAATTCATCATAAGAAATAATTGGAGGATATTGGGAAGTCTCTTCCCTTCCATTAATATTCTCTTCATCTTCTATTTTCTTTCTTTTCTTTATGTAATTGGCAATATAATGATTTTTAATGCAATTCACCACACAATACATATAAATCTCCTCTAGATCAATATCAAGGAATTTCTCAATGTTAAATTCTGGAATAAGCTTAGTTGCACGTTTCAATTCTTCATATCCCAAAAGCAAACTAAGTTCATTATGATGCGCAAGAGAAATCAATTCATCACAATTTTTGGACATGATTCGATCATGAAACAATGTTACATTGGAGATTCAAATGACCATGTTCATTGCAAAGTTCACAAGTACGACGGATATATTTTAAATTTTCAGCACTAACATTAAGCCTTTCTTGCAACCATTTAGTTTCTAAATTCTTATGCCTCTTGCAATATCTATTTTCCCTATTTGGTGAGTACTTTCAAACCCAATGTACTCCACAAAAATCGACATGTTTATAGGAGACATTTTCATCATAACTAGTGCAATCATCATTAAAAGCGCAATCATCATTAGTACTATGGATATTCAAAGAGTTCATAATAACAACATTGCAATCATGCTCATCATTCAAAGATTTAGTACCAAGCATTTTAATGCATTCTTCTTCTAGCAATTGAGCACAATTTTCCTTTCCATCATTCTCACGAAAGATATTAAAAAGACGAAGTGTATGAGGCAAACTCAATTCCATTTTTTTTGTAGTTTTCTTTTATAGACTAAACTAGTGATAAAACAAGAAACAAAAAGATTCGATTGCAAGATCTAAAGATATACCTTCAAGCACTCACCTCCCCGACAACGGCGCCACAAAAGAGCTTGATGTCTACTACACAACCTTCTTCTTGTAGACGTTGTTGGGCCTCCAAGTGCAGAGGTTTGTAGGACAGTAGCAAATTTCCCTCAAGTGGATGACCTAATGTTTATCAATCCGTGGGAGGCATAGGGTGAAGATGGTCTCTCTCAAACAACCCTGCAACCAAATAACAAAGAGTCTCTTGTGTCCCCAACACACCCAATACAATGGTAAATTGTATAGGTGCACTAGTTCGACGAAGAGATGGTGATACAAGTGCAATATGGATGGTAGATATAGATTTTTGTAATCTGAAAATATAAAAACAGCAAGGTAACAAGTGGTAAAGTGAGCATAAACGCTATTGCAATGCGTTGAAACAAGGCCTAGGGTTCATACTTTCACTAGTGCAAGTTCTCTCAACAATAATAACATAACTGGATCATATAATTATCCCTCAACATGCAACAAAGAGTCACTCCAAAGCCACTAATAGTGGACAACAAACTAAGAGATTATAGTAGGGTACGAAACCACCTCAAAGTTATTGTCGGTGTCAAAACCGGCGGATCTCGGGTAGGGGGTCCCGAACTGTGCGTCTAGGCGGATGGTAACAGGAGACAAGGGACACGATGTTTTTACCCAGGTTCGGGCCCTCTCGATGGAGGTAAAACCCTACTCCTGCTTGATTAATATTGATGATATGGGTAGTACAAGAGTAGAAATACCACGAGATCAGAGAGGCTAAACCCTAGAAGCTAGCCTATGGTATGATTGTTGTTCCTCCTATGGACTAAAAACCCTCCGGTTTATATGGACACGAAGAGGGCTAGGGTTACACAGAGTCGGTTACAATGGGAGGAGATCTACACATCCGTATCGCCAAGCTTGCCTTCCACGCCAAGGAAAGTCCCATCCGGACACGGGACGAAGTCTTCAATCTTGTATCTTCATAGTCTTGGAGTCCGGCCGTGATGATAGTTCGGCTATCCGGACACCCCTAGTCCAGGACTCCTCGGTAGCCCCTGAACCAGGCTTCAATGACGCATTTAGTCCGCACGCAGATTGTCTTCGCATTGCAAGGCGGGTTCCTCCTCGAATACTTCATAAAAGATTTTGAACACAAGGATAGTGTCCGGCTCTGCAAAACAAGTTCCACATACCACTGTAGAGAGAATAATATTTGCACAAATCTAATCTGCTGACGTATTCCGCAGCGTGACATCACGCCATGGCCAAGCCTTTATTCCTTTTACTGTCCCACCTTAGCACGTTTAGCGAGGCGGTTTCCTTGGCACGTCTTGTCGAAGCAGAGATCGTGTCCCCTTATTTCGGGATTCTCACCAATATGGCCGTGGGTAACCCAATCGTGCCTGTTGGTATGTCTCCCCAATCGAAGGCGAGTTCCAAACGGTCACGGGGAGGGCTCTTGGTATTCAACCCCTTTATAAAGAGACCATGGCTCGACTCCTTTCTTTCAATCTCAATCAAATCCGCCCCTCACCTTGAGTTCCAACACCCAAAGCTCTAGATTCAGGCGCTTCGGACCTCCGATGATATCCGGCTCCGCCCTTCAAGGCCGGTGGATGCCTTCCTCTGTTACGGAAGAAGACATGCGAAAGCTAAGAGATGCCAGGTATCTAACCGGCGAAATCTCGCATAGGCTGCCTGCTCAAGGGCAGGTTATTCCCACTCCCAAGCCTGGTGAGAGCGTGGTGTTTGCGTCTCACTTCCTTCAGGGGCTAGGCTTCCCGAAGGACCCCTTCGTGAGGGGGCTCATGTTTTATTACGGGCTGGAATTTCACGACTTAGCTCCAGAGTCCATCCTCCATATCTCATCGTTCATTGTCGTGTGCGAGGGCTTCCTCCGTATTACTCCACACTTCGGATTTTGGCTTAAGACCTTCAAAGTAGAGCCGAAGATGATCGAGGGGCAGCACGCAGAGTGCGGAGGTGCTGTTATAAGCAAGAATGCCAACGCCCCATGGACCGAGGGCCTTTTTCAAGAGGAGTTCAGCTTATGGAAACGAGAGTGGTTTTATATCACAGCTCCCAGGGGCACCAAATGGGTGGCGCCACCTACCTTTCGCTCGGGTCCCCCACCACAGCTAGCGTCATGGGTCAATAAAGGGCTTAACTGGGGGCCGTCCAAGGACGTGCCCTTGTTGCAGGGCCACGTTCGAGATCTCCTAGAAAGAGATATCAATCTGGCCATAGTGACATAGGTTTTGTTGATTCGCCGCATCCTGCCCTGCAAATGTCGCCGCCTCCGCTGTGGGAGTTTAATCCGGAAGGACCACGAGCCCTCCAACATTTTGTGGGCGCGACGCCAATGGAGATGTACAAATTGTTCTTCGGATCACAAGCAATGTGTCTGGACTCGTCCGAGGACGCAGGTCTGAGCTGCAACCGCCCGGATACTCAAGTAAGTAGCCATGTACCCGGACACGTTATCCGTATATTTATCATAAAATTGCCCTTAAAAGAGCTATCCCTTAAACAGGAGTGGATAGCGAAAGCAAATCTTATCAGGTGTCCGGCCCCCCTCCCTGAGACTACGCCGGATCCCGTGTTAACCAGGATGCTGGAGGTTGCGCCTTTGGAAGAAGGCGAAGAGGGGAACAAGGAAGCTACCACCTCCGTGAAGGAGGCTGTCAGGAAAGGAGGAATCGAGAATTCCTCTAACCAGGGGAAGAAGAGGACCGCCTCTAAAGACCCGGAGGCCATGGTCTCAAAACGGGGGAAGAAATCTTCGTCAGAGGGTCCGGCGCCGGGGGGTGCCTCGGTCGAATTGCGACCCCAAGGGGACCAGCTCTCCACCGAGCCGTAAGTAAAGAGAGGGGTTTTAAAATGAAAGACACCCCTGCTCTATTTCTGAGGAAGATAACCGAAGTTTTACCTTGTAGTTCGGATCTCAGCCCTTCTCAGCAGAGCTCATCTTCAGGGGATCCTCGTCCGGAGATGATGGAGAGCGGAACGCCTCGCCCTGCCGTACTGCCTTGCGAGGCGGGCAACCCTGAGGTGTCGTCACGGAGGGTTTCTCCGAATCCGGCAGGGCCGGAAGGCAGTTGTATGGCCCCCCAAGGCCTTCCATGTCCGGCCTTCGAAAAAGGCCATCGGACGAGTCCGGCACCTTCCGGTGCACGGTCGGAGGAGCTGAAGGATCTTCTCGGGTGAGCGTCTATCTCAGAAGAACACCGTGCGTTGATGGATACGGTGATTGGAAGGATTTCATCCACGGAGAGCGGGTTGTACGAGGCCGTCAGGAGTTTACTGACAGGTTTTGAGGTACGCGAAATGATGTACCTTTTGACAGATCCGCATATATAAGATGCGCCCTGTATAGATAGTAGCCCCTGAGACTCTGTGCGTTGTCAAAAATGACGGCGCACCGAGGATCATAATCCCAGGTATAATATGTCGCCTTTCCTATGTAGGTGGCGAAGTGTCCGGTGGCTAGCCGGACTGATGAATTTGCCGAGCTAAAGCGGCAACTTGATGTGGCAGATGCCGACATCGCGCTTGTCAACAAGCGGCTGGACGAGGCACAAGGTATATAATTTCTCCGGAGACACCTGGTGAGAGGAGCTTGATGCCCGTACCTTACAACATGTGTGCTTGATGCAGATGGTGCTGCTGCCATGGAGAACCTTCGGGCGGAACTTGCCCAAGCCAAGGAGCAGGCCAGGAAAAGCGATGCGGCTGCCATAAATGCGGTTGAAGAGCTGAAAGCCGAATAGGCTGCTCACTGCCAAAGCAAGAAGGAAATGGCCGAGATGGCTGTAAAGTTGAAGAATGCTGCCGACCGCTGCAAGCTTCTTGAAAAAGAAGATCAGGTGGCACATAAGGACCTAGAGAAGGTCACTACCGAGGCCAAGGATACTCACTCTGTGATGAGAGCTATCAAGGAGGAGCTACATCAGGCATGAGATATCACGGCTGGAAAGCCCTTTATGCCGCGGATGAGGTTTGGGGATCCTAAATATGCTCCGTTGGACTGGCAGTGGAGTGTGGAGAAAACTTATCTGGACTTGGCGGCGAGTGCCGCGGACGCGGCTGAACACTTCCGCGATCAAAAGGACCACGAAGTGGACAAGCTTTTTTTGTCGCAGTTCCACAATCCAGAGCGCCCACTTCCATTAACTGATCATTTGGCCGCATGGGCGGAGCTGAATAGGTTATCCGGACTCGCCATGAAGTATGTCGTGAGTCATCTGTGGCCGAAAAGGCCCAAGCCGAAGAGTTATTTTAGCTTGGTGCAGTAGTTCCTCAGTGCGGTGCCGCATATTGATGCAATGAAGAGGTCAGCGTGCATAGAGGGTGCGCAGATGGCTCTTGCCCTAGAATTTGATTGCAAATAGTTGCACAAGCATTCATGCATCTTAACTTTAATTGAAATCTTTAAATGGGGATGTTCAAACCCTTGCACCACTTGAATCAACTAGGTTCAACTAAAATTTGCATTCAATAAAACCAAAATGATCCGTATTGATATTTGGTATTTTTGGCAAGCGCTTTGTTCCAAACCAAAAATAATGAACATTTTTAAGGAATTATTTTGGGCATTGAATTTAAATCAATATTGTATTTGTATTTGGTTTTATATTCTTAATATGTGGAATATAATTTCAGATAACTCTGAAATAATTTATGTGCCTTTGGATAATCCCACTGTGCAATATAAAAATATTCAGAGGAACATTGTCACTGTTTTCAATTTTTTTGGAGTTCAAAACAGTGGCAAAATGAATTAATAAAGGAAAACAGAACATAAATAAAACAGAGCAGGGAAACCTACCTGGCGGCCACTTACCTGGCCCAGCCCACCAGAGCTGCCACCGTCTCCCACCTCGCGGTAGAAGGACGCGAGGCGTGTGGCCACCGCGCGTCGGCACGCGCCCGAGCCACCTCCTGCTTCCCTTGCACCTCTCCCCACTCCCCCCGTGCTCTTTCCCCTCCCCTGTCTCTCCCCCTTGCGCGCAGTCCGAGCGCTACCGCCGCCGCCGACGAGCAACACCGCAGCCAACGCCTCTCCCTCGTCCTCCCGAGCAGCCCAGAAGCTCCGCCACTCCGTCCTCGACCCCCTCACCGAGCCACGCCCTGCCAGAAGCCCCCGAACATCCTCACCGGGCTCGTCTTCAACCTCCCGACGGCGAGATCGACTTTGTCGCCCTGCCAAATAAAATCCTTCCCCGGGCCCGCTTCAACGCCCTCTGCACTCGACGTGAGCTCCTGCTCCTTCCCCCCCTCCCCGTTTGCTCTGCTGCACGCCGTAGCCGCCACACCGCGCTCGCCCGCACGCGCCGCCGCCTGAGCTCCTCGCTGCCGAGGCCACTGCCACTCGAGCTCGAAACCGAGAGCATCACCGCGCTCAGCGCGTCACCACGGGGCCGTAGCGGCCATATGTTGCTCCTGTTGTGCCCTGCAGCGTCGAATCCGTCGACATCCGAACTCCGGCGCCGCTCTGTTGGTCGGTGCCGTCGACTCCGACCACCCTGCCCCCTCTCGTGTGTTTCCCTGGATGTGGCTCACGCCCAGTAGCCCGTAGAGCCAAACCGCGGGTCGAGAGGACGCCGGACGGCGAATCCCGAGCGCCTCCGCCGCGACTTGAGGTCGTCGGCGGCCTAACCTCGGTCGTGCCGACGTGGCACGTCGTTAGTGGCTAATGACGCCACTAACTAAACCCCAAGGATCACAGACACATGGGTCCAGGCCCTAATTAGCCTCAGTTTTGTTTTAGTTTAGATTAGATTAAAACCCAGCAGGACCCACAAGCCAGAGTTGACCGTGCTAACGTGGCAGTTGACCGGGCCCACATGTCAGCGACACAAATGACGCCGGGTGACTGACCACTGGACCCCACTAGTCAGGTTTGACCTGGCCTGGCGCCATTGACCCGATGACGTCATCATGACGTCATGCTGGCGCAGTATTGATTTTCTGGATTTAAAATAATTCAGAAAATTGCAGAAAATATCCAAAACTTCAAAAATTCATAGTAATTCAACTGTAACTCCAAATCAAACAAGTTATATATGAAAAATGATCAGAAAAATATAATCTGTCCATCTGTACTAGTTTCATGCATGTCAGAATACTTTAACCTCTCTGTTTAAGTGAAACAAGCTAATACATTAATATGACTTCATGTCATGGGCTTTCATTTGAATCTTTGATTCAAATGAACTCAAACTAACCTGTTTAGAATGCATTAGCCAAAACACACCCATACTGGCATGTCATAGCATGCATCATATTGTTGCATATTGCCATGTGATGATTGTGTTCCGATGTGTCTTTCATGGTAGGTTCTGCCTCCGAGGATACCCGCGAATATCCGACTGAAGGGCAGTATCCTACTACGACTCCGTCAGGCAAGCAAAACCCCCTTGTTCATTCCGATACAATCCCACTCTCTCGCTCCTGCTCTCTTTTACTGCATTAGGACAACAACGAATCATACATTACTTTGTGGTAGTTGAACCCCTTATCCTCTGCATGACCTGTCATTGCCACAGTAAATAGATGAAACCCACTAGCATGAGTAGGAGTTGTTTGAGCCCTGTTGTGCCTACTCATTCATGCTTGTTTGTCATGCCTGCTACTACTTAGAGTTGAGTCAGGTCTGATTCATTGGGAATGTATCGGAGGTGTGTAAACATGTCCTACTGTTGAGAGCTAAGTGTGTGAACACGATTTGGTAAAGGTAGCGGTGAGAGGCCATGTAGGAGTACATGGTGGGTTGTCTCATTGAAACCGTCCTCAGGACCTGAAGTTACGTGTTTGTGATCCATGAAACAGTTACTACCACGCATTGGGCCCGAAACCAATGGACCCTCTCGGATTCTTAACCACCCTTGTTCTCTGTCCAGGAGTTGCAACTAGTTTCTGGTGTTTGTAGGATATGTGTTGGAAGCCGTGCGTAGCGCTGACCCTAGGGGTGGGCTATGATGCGGTAGATACACCATGGCCCGGTGTACCGAGCGCCCGTTTGGTGTCTAGGGAACCCTGCACACATCATTCGGGGCCGTATGTGGAAACCTCGGCCGGACTCCCTGCGGATGGAACCTGAATAGGCGATAAACCTGGACTAGAGACTTGAGTGTTTAGGTAGGCTGTGGCCGACACCCACGTTGGGCTTCCGCTTGAAGGTTGCCGAGTACATGTCGTGTAAATGGCGGTAAGTGGTGAGAGCGTGTGTGATGAAGTACACCCCTGCAGGGTTAACATCATCTATTCTAATAGCCGTGTCCGCGGTAAAGGACTTCTGGGTTACCTATAACAGTTCATAGACAAGTGAAATTGGATACTCTAAAATGCGCAGGATAAGCGTGAGTGCTATGGATGGCATTCTCGTAGGGAGACGGGAGCGGGTCCATAGTAGTGTATTGATATGGTGAATATGTGGACTCGTGTGCGCCACGTCAAAAGAGTTACTTGCGGTCGTAGTTCAGGATAGCCACCGAGTCAAATCTGGCTTGCTGCAGTTAAACTCCTCCACCCCTTTGTTGATACCGATGCATATTTAGTTAGTTCTGATGTAAGTCTTGCTGGGTACATTTGTACTCACGTTTGCTCTATTTTATGTTTTGCAGAGAGACGTCAGTCTCGCTAGTAGTTCTGCGTGTTCTTCGACGTTTAGCTTGATACCTCAGCTACGATCTTGTGCCCTCGGCAGGATCTAGTAGATAGTCAGGCTTCTCAGCCTTTTTCATTTATAGTTGTCTGTACTCAGACATGTTAAGCTTCCGCATGTGTTTGACTTGTATGCTCTGAATGTTGGGTCATGAGACCCATGATTGTAATATCTCGCTTCTCGGAGCCTATTGAATAAATACTTTGAGTCGTAGAGTTATGTTGTGATGCCATGTTGTATTTACACATATCGAGCATATTGTGTGTATGATTGAAATGCTTGGTATGTGTGGGATCCGACAACCTAGTTGTTTATCCTTGGTAGCCTCTCTTATGGGGAAATGTAGTCTAGTGCTTCCTTGAGCCATAGTAGTCCGCTACAGCCCGGTTCATCGGAGTCCCGCTAGCCCAAAGACTACTATTCGTGACACTTGATCGGCGGCATCTGTTCACTTCGTTCCTGTGTCTGTCCCTTCGGGGAAATGTCACGCGGTGACATCCGGAGTCCTGCCTAGCCTGCTACAGGCCAGGTTTCCGGAGTCCTATTAGCCCAGTGCTACAGCCAGGATTCATACGTTGATATCCGACATGCTCGATGTGATTCATGTATGCCTGTCCCCATGGGTTAGTGCCGCTTTGGGTTCACGACTAGTCATGTCGGCCCGGGTTCTCTGTCATATGGATGCTAGTGACACTATCATATACGTGAGCCAAAAGGCGCAAACGGTCCCGGGCCATGGTAAGGCGACACCCGTGGGAATACCGTGCATGAGGCCGCAAAGTGATATGAGGTGTTACAGGCTAGATCGGTGTGACTTAGAATCGGGGTCCTGACAGCTTTGGTATCAGAGCCTGACTGCCTGTAGGATTACCAAGCCAAACCGGTCGAAGTTGTGTCTAGAAATGCTTTAGTTATGTAAGGGAATTGATTGTGGAAGGGAATGTAAGGCTCTTTTTACTCCTTATACCTCTTGGCCTTCTGATCTAAGTCATCCTCTTCTCTTCTACGGGGATTAAGAACTAGGCTTCTCATCTATCTATTAGGATGACGTGTTACTAATCCATAGACTTTTAAGATTGTTGGTTTTACGCCCCAGTTCAGTTTCTACTACTTCCGTATGTTCATAGCTGGTCTCAGAACCTTGTTATTGTGATGTTGAGTGGCCATGCCACTATTTTGCAGGATGTCTCAAATCATTTTGAGCATTTACAGCCATTATGTTGTCCGAGTCATCCCAGGTTTCTAAATAGTCTGATGCATTTGCAAATCCCTTCTCTCCGTTTCTAATGTTCATTTGGGCCAGATTAATCACACAATTTAGTGTGTTGAGGTACTCCGCTGCCTCGGCATATATGTTGGAGCTATTAATATGAACCTAGGTGTTTTAGGGAGTCATCTAGTAATCTATCCATGCTTTATATTCCTAGTGTGATGATTCTGGCCATTATTGTCGAAAGCATCCCGTGATGCCATTTAGTTAGTAGGCATTCTATTTCTGAACTCTTAAGCCCACGATTCACTCTACTTATCTCGTGTTGATAGTGTTTGCTAGTTCCTTTAGGATATTAGTAACTTTGCGATAGTCCTTGAGGTCCGTGGTATTTCCTTCTTCCAAATACTATGAACTACTTATGGCAGAAGTTCCTCTTTGAACCAAAGATCACAATAAGAGTGCTCTTGATGAGTTCCTCGTTCTACATTGTTTTTTTACTGAACACTATAGGGAAAGCCCCAACAGCCTTTTATTGACTTAACAAGCATAATTACAATGATTACAAATGCTACCAGAAGTAGCAAGAGAAAAAAGGAAAAAAGCTAAAATAAAACAATTACATTTAAGGAGGGAGAAAGGAGACCCATCTAATCAGGTCTTCCTTGTATCTCATCTTAATTCTATGAGAGAGTAAAAACATATCATTCATAGAAGCTCCTCTCCACCTATTAAAACTTGGCCTTTCCTTGCGAAAGACCTTTCCATTCCTGATGATCCAAATGTTCCAGCAAGCAGTAAAGACCACTTCAGGAAAGAAAGGATGAGCAAAATTCCTCCTTCCATTGAGCACAATCTGACTCATGTCATTCCCAGCTTCCCACTCAATCTGGAGATAGTTCCAAACCCTCTGACTGAAATTACAATTGAAGAAGAGGTGATCTCTATTTTCCCTGGTGTGAGTGGGACAAAGCACACAATTGATCCCATCATCTATATGCCAATGCCTTCTTTCCACCATATACTTGGTGTTAAGCCTATCCATTATTAACAACCAAGCAAAGACCTTAATCTTCATGGTACAACAACTCCTCCAAATCCAAGTCAAAATAGGATTAAAAGTATGATGAATGAACCTGGATACATAAAACTGCTTAGGAGTATAGGGTTTGTCAGATCCATGCCAAGACCAAACATCCTTCAAATCAGAGTCCCTTTCATGGTGCAGCATAAGAGATTTCAAAACCAAGAGCTCATTGTGCGCCTGCTCTGAAAGTGGAAGATGGAACCAAGATATCAGGTCCAGGGCAGAAAATCCATCCTTGACTGTAACCAGAGCATCTTTGACAAAAGAAAATAATCTGGGAAACCTGTGCTGCAAGGGCAAAACAGAATTTCCAAGCTGCCATTTATCCCGCCAGAAAAGAGCAGTGTCCCCTTCATTAATGTAACACCCCAAAATTTTAATCTTGTTTTGTTAATTAAAATTTTGCCAGGAAATTAAAACTTTTATTTTCTGGGCTCCCTTTTGTTTTTTTAAAACATTTCCTTCCTTTTTATCATGGAGTTATTTCCTTTAGTGAAAACTTTTCAAATATGTTATTGGACTTGTTTATCCTCTCAAGAAAAATCTTTTCTTTTCATCAGAGGAATTAATTATATAATAATCTCCATAATCTTTATTTTCTTGAAAAATGGTTTCCCATGGTTTTATGGTCCTTTTCGAACTACAACCCTTTTATAAATCCATTCAAAAATCCCACCAAAATTTGGAGTTGTCGTATGGAGTATTTGAACCAATTTTGTGCAAAAATATCTTCTGCCCATTGAATATTTTGAGCTCTACACCATATTTTCAAATCTGGTCCAGTGAGCAGTTTTACACTACAACCTATTTAATTATTCCTTTCTAGCTTCCACCAAAATTATGGGAGGTTAGTAGCAGCCTATGATTCAACTTTATGCAAAAACCCAGTGATGTTATTTGCAAATTTTGAGTGAATCAACCTCTTTTTCATTCTGGACCAGCCTTGTGTTTTCTACTGCAACCCTTTTCATTCTTGCTCTAGTGACCTTGCGCTTTCTCCTGCTTGTAGTCAACCCTACAAAACTCCTAAGTCCAGGAGCATGCACTATTTGGGACATTTTTGGTCCATGTAATGGTGCCATTTACTCCCTGCCCAGAATTGAAGTTTTTCAAAACTTGCACTAGCAAGTTTCTTCATTTGGCAAACTAACCTCACCACCCTTTCTTTCATCTAAAGAGACCCCACTCTGGGAGATTTGGCCACTCCAAGTACTGCCTAGGAGCTTTTGGCATTTTGTCAAACACCTTGAGAGCATGGACAGATTTGGCAGGAGTTTTTGACATTATGGACTTGACCCCTGACCACACCAGCAATGTCCCATGGATTTTCCCTAGCCTATAACCCCACCCTTCTAACCCTCTTGTCGTTTAGAGCCCCCTAACTTGCCTTAACATTACATCGAGCACGTTAAAATGCGTGCTCTGGCACGCCCAGGCGCGAGCTGCAGCGTTTCTGCGATGCCAAGACCGAGCCGGGCGTCTCGCCCGCACTCACTACGGTTCGTGGCCGACCGCATCCAAAGACGCCCACGTCTCCTGCTCCTCCCCACGAGCACCACAACCCTCGCCACGTCTCCGGCAGGCCAGCAGCTAACCGCCAATGCCGCGACAGCCCCTGCAATGGCCAGTGCCGCCCGAGCCACGCCCGCTCGCCAGCTCGCCCTTGGAGCAGTACCCACTCGTCCGCTAGCTCCTGCCGCCATCCCCAGCCTCGCCATGATGCCTGCAAGCTACAGAACGTCGGTCGCCGATGAGCTCATCCACTGCCGCCGCGAACTAACGTGGAAGCGCTATAAAAGGAAGCCCCTCGAGCCCTCCGAGCACGGAAGCAGCCTCAAAATCACCCCCCTCGTTTCCCCATGGCAGCCAGTCGACCCGGGGAGGTTCTCTTCCCCGTCTCCGGCAACTCCTGCCGCCACCACAGCCCCGGCCATTCCAGCGCCACCAGGACCTCCCCCTCTCCACTCTCTCCACCAAAATCTCTCTCTTCCTCCCGTGAACCTTTCCCCCTGCTCGATTTTGATCGGGAACCACCTCAGCCCCAAAACCACTTTGCTCCCGAGGTCTCCTCCGCCGCGAAACTCACCGTCGGCGACTCCCTCCACCCCCGCCGACCCAACGACCACCGGGAGGACCGCCCCGGTCTTGCGGATCCATCCTGACCCTCTGGAGCCCGCGGGGAGCAGCCGTTCGCCGGCGTTGATCGCCGTCGCCTCGCCTCCGTTCGGGCAGAGGAAGAGGAGGGAGAGATGGACTGGTCAAACCTGACCAGTGGGCCCCCTGGACCCACTGTCAGTGACCCCGCCCCAGTCCATGTGGGTTAAGTGAAGACGTAAATCTCAAAGTACGTCTTCGACGTGTACCGGTTCGAAGCGTTTTCTTTTCTTTTTCTATTTTATTTAAAAACCAGGCATTTGACTAAACTTTGACTGGCTATAACTTTTTAAATATAACTCCAAATGAATTGATTCTTTTTCCTACCTCTCTCAAATTTAATCTAGTTTATTTAAAGATTTATTTGAAAATGTTTCAAAACAACTTTTTGTGCTGTTTTGAGTTTGTGTGTTAATTCAAATTTATTCAAAATAGGACCTTGGAGAGAGAGAAGAAAACTTCCAAAAGTTTTGGAGTGCACCCTGCCTTTCCACACCTTGAAGGCAAGCATTCTGAACCCTGGCATAACTTTTTGCATGAAGTGTTTGACACGATTATGGCACCACCTCAATACGTGGTACCAGTTATTTTATGTGGTAATGTGATCGTTTGCATAAATGCTTATTCGAAATTTCCTTGCTGTTGGAAATAGTCATGCTTGTGATAATGGTCATCCTCGTATGCCTTTCATGCCTACCGGAAGGAAGGCGGGAAAGTCTCTGTCTTGGGTAGACCCAAGCTTGTCCCTAGTTCCTCGTCGAGACGAGTGTGTCCGGCATGGCATGAGAGGTATGATGAGTGGTGATTCTATCTGTTGGATGAAATATATTCGTTATGCTAATCATGCAGGGAATACTTAAACCTCTTGAGTCGACCATAGATCGAGTCTTGTTCCAGTAACCCCCATACTTGTTTCGTACTACCACTTGTCCACGCCATACGTGAAGTGCGGTTCGATAAGTTGTCAACCCCTTTCCTAGCACACACCGTACAGAGAGGCCATGATGGAAGATACTGGAGGCATCCGGTAGGCATGCCATCTGACCCGGGGGCATGGGTGTTTTGGTTGTAGACGGAGGGGCAGCTCCCCTAGTTTGCGCGTGGTATAAATTTTGTGATCCCATGCTACGTCGAGGTTGTAGCCTCCCCACTTAGAGTTTTGCTTAACGGGTGTCGCGGGTGATTTCCAGACACCGGTAAGTTAAGCTGGTGTGTGCAAGTTAGGTGTGTTTTCAACTAAAAGGTCGTAGAAGGAATTAGTCCCGATGGACTAAAGAAATCCGTTGTTCGTGGGTAAAGAGTACATCCTCTCAAAAGATTAAACCTATTCGAATAGCCGTGTCCTTGGTTAAGGATAACAGTCTGGGATGGGTCAGGTGTCGGTCTTAGTGTCGGTCTTCGGAGGAGAAACTGTTAAACCAGAACTGGGATCGCAACTTGAGCCTTGTAATGATTATGTTTATTATTTGTTATGGACTAACCCGTTATATTATTTGAATTAATGAGCATCCCTGGGATGGTCCTACCTCCTGGATATTCACTGTGTTTTTTATAAGCCCTTTATGTGGTGTCGCCGAGATGCCCGATTGTGGCATTTATTTTATAAGCCCTTTATGTGGTGTCGCTGAGACGCCCGACTGTGGCATTTATTTTATAAGCCCATTATGTGGTGTCGCTAAGACGCCCGACTGTGGCACTTATTTTATAAGCCCTTTATGTGGTGTCGCCGAGACGCCTGACTGTGGCATTTATTTTATAAGCCCATTATGTGGTGTCGCTAAGACGCCCGACTGTGGCATTTATTTTATAAGCCCTTTATGTGGTGTCGCCGAGACGCCCGACTGTGGCATTTATTTTATAAGCCCATTATGTGGTGTCGCTAAGACGCCCGACTGTGGCATTTATTTTATAAGCCCTTTATGTGGTGTCATTTGAGGCCTTGGATTGTGGCATGCTTGTTATTTATTTTATAATTTTAAACACTACTATGTTATTGCCTCCATAAATAACTTGCTTGCATGCATCGTAGCTTTTACTATTTTTGTGGTAGCGTCTTGATCATAAAATATTTCAGTATGGACTTACCATTGTTATATTATACTGTGTTCATAATGTTTGCAGTACATTCAAAGTACTCACCGGCTTGTCCACAGCTATTGTCTTGGCCAGATTTCTTGCATCGAGAGGAATGTTGCGGAGTCAGCCCCGGAACTAAGCAACGACGATAGCAGCCTCGCGAAGATAGGAGTTAACCTGGTTAGCTGTTCCCGTGGGAAATGGAGTCCCATATACACTGTTGATCCACAATCCGCTTCCGCCATCGACCACTAGAAACCATTTGTTGTACTCACAGACCAGAATGGTCTTGTACCACATATTTTGTGTATTTTTCTTGGAATTTCTGTATCAAGTTGGTGCCTCATCGATTATGATAATCCTGGGGCTGGTGAGCACGACGGCCATTTTCTGGGATTTATTACCCGGAAAACCGGTCGCCACAGACTTGGTATCAGAGCCAGGCTGACCATTGGCTAATCCTATCTTAGTCAGGTCAATAAAACTTAGGCAAACCAACCCACCAGACCATAACCGAACCCCAGCCAAGCTTCTCGTGCAAGATAGCCACACAGTGACCCGACATCTTTTGGCAGTCGGTGCCCAACCTATCAACCTAGCTTGTCTATCGCGCACCAGTGACCAGCACCTAAGATGTCTCATTCGCAAGCGTGCGAAGGAAGGCTTCGTTCCCTTTTACTATAAAAAGGGCACGCTAGCCCCAACCCAGCACAGCAGAACCGCTAACCGAACCGAGCCACAATGCCTGGTCCCGTCATGCACAACGAGACCACAGCAACCAACCTTGGAGGCTTTGTGACCATACTCGCAAACCTCACCCGTCGTGCCTATGCGTTAGAAGAGACACCAGAATATGTTGTGTACCAAGGACCCATGAGTGGTGAGAACCGTCAATTCTGGGCCACTGTACACATCTACGGTAGGGGTCTAGCACCCGAGCGCCCCTACAGGTTCACCGGAAGAACAACTTCCTTTGAGCCACAAGCCATCCAACTAGCTGCTCGAGAGGCTATAGTTCATCTCCGGCATCTGTCGCCCAGAGTTAACTGTCGCTCATTCCACTACTACCCCAGACGTGAAGGGTATGGCAGACCACCCCAAGTTGCCAACGAAGATCACGAGACGGATCCTGCGTTGTTGCACCTAGTGCGCTATGTAGGTGCACTAGAGGAACTGTTCGATCAAATCACCATTGATCTGATCGCAGCTCGTGGAGAGCTGGTTCGTCGAAACCCGGCGAGAGAAGGAAACGAGCCAGGCACCGACAACCCAGTCGTACTGTTCGGACACCCGATCGAGACCCTGAGGTCAGCCCCAGCCGTTAGCCAAGCACTACAAGAAATATGTCAACTTATGACCACCACTATTGGTGACTGAAAGGTCACAAATTTCCATTTATGACCTTTTTGTGACCAAAAACATAAGGTCAAAAGCTGGGCGTCGTAAACTGACTATAGCGACCTTTCTTCTGGAATGGTCGCAAACGTTTATGACCAAAATACGTCTACTGTGGCATTTTGGTAACTAGCAACCTCCCCAGGCCACGTAGGCATCCAGCGTGGCAATCTGATGTGGCCCAAGATTCAGCCCGGTCCAATTCGATTTTCTACATGGGCCGAGCCCATTAATTCAGCCCATTTATTGTTTTTTTCTTGCAATTTGGGTAAGCTACACGGGCCAGGCCCTATAATTCGGCCTTTTTATTTCTGGGTTGTGGCCCTTTTTTTCCTTTTTCAAATGGGTCCCAATTGTCAGGTTCTGATAAGCAGGTCCCAAATGTCCGATTCTAGTTTGTGGAACTTTGTTGTCATGGCCATGTTCCTCATATTTCAATATGCCAATAATTAAACAACCAATATTTAAATCAAAATAGACAGAAAACAGGTGTAACAAGCCGATTCTAATATACAAATGCGATCAATCTGTTACATCAACAAGAAGCAGCAATCTGTTACATCAATCAGAAGCAACAATCTGTTACATCAACACATACAAATGCGATCACAGTATAACAAACTCTACAGGTGTCTTTTGACAGCTTCAAGTGGCCCTTCATGGCGGCAGGAAGATGGTTCCTATCACCCTTCATGGGCATCAGAGTGATGCAGCTGAACGTGGCAGGGAAAAGGATTACCTGCAAAAGCCAAATTTATACAAGATATCAGCCTTTCAGTCATGCAGAATATCAGAGACACATGCTTCATCACTACAGGGCATGGAAACGTAAAATGCATTTTTTTTACAAAGGGCTTACAATTGCAAATTTACTATCCACAAAATTAAATTAGAAAAAACAAATAAGACAGTGAGGTGCAAAAGATGTCAGCCTTAGTGTTTCTACTTCCTACAACTGACCGAGACCATCTTTGTTTCAACCTTTTGTAGAACACACTTTGTTCTCTAACGATATATATTGAGCATGCTACAGCAGAAGCTTGAATTTATGGTTTCTATACTTCTACATTATACATCCTCAGTAATATAGACCAGTTTGTTAAACTTCAGAGGTTGAGATCAAGGCCTGTCAAGTATATCATATATATGCATTAAAAAACAAGGCCATATGGACCAATGCATCATAATTATCAGTTTAAACATCAGCAGAGGAATTAAGTAAACTATTGTGCTGGATCACTATCATTATTGTTCCATAGAGTTTATGTGTACATTCTCCACTAATTCATGAGGATTGATGCAATGGATGCTGGCTTGGCAACCATAGTAGTTTAGGCACAACAGTGTAAACCCACACAAATGCTACTAATTCCATCATATCAAGGACCATTTTATCAGGTCCATGTGTATACTACTCACTACAAGAAGCAACATGACAACAGTATCACCATGATCATCAAAAAAGGAACAACTTTTCCTCTGCTCAAGCCAGCCTCAAACAACACCATAGCAATCAAAAATTCAAATAATGAACCAAGACATGTCCAGAACAATCCAAAGTTTGTTGTGCACGTGAGATGAGATGAGATGACATGACATGAGCTCACCACATCAAGTCATGTGGTTGGAGGAGTAGGGAGCAGCCATGAGGCCTCGTCATCCACCTGCGGGAGCAGCAACAACTCGTCCAAATCAGATCTAAGCAACCTGCACAAAAAACAAAACAAATCAAACCAAAGGCAGGAATCACAATGAGACAGGAGAAGGGATTCTATCCCAAGATAGCAACCCGAAAAACAAAAAACATGATTAGGGAGCTGGTACATAAGAAAGGAATTCATGCATGAATGACATATACAACTTAAAAATCAGGATATGAAATATTATTAGAATTGCATATTAGATGGCTGCAAGATAACTGTTGCTTCATATAAAGTAACTAGAATTAGCACCCAACAGCTAGATAGCATATGGTGCAGAAACTAGTTTCAACTAAATGGGTCGTCCAAATTGGAGGGTAACTCACTTCATTATCCAGAACATTATGAGCAAGTGTTGGTTCCAACTCAAGCACAAATGTACGCAGAACTGGAAGCCTGCCTTAAGAATCCCAACATTTTAACTACATCACCATTCGCCTCAAAACAGAAAAAGCACACGAGGCCCCCCACCACACAGCAATCTTAACGTCTTTAGGCAGCAACCAAATTACAGACCAGTTAATTTTTAGGCCAGCAACCAAATTTTCTTCATCCAAATTCATGACATAGAGCAGAGTTGTGTAACAGCTAGCTAACCAGTGGAACTCATGTAGTATTGTTTCTGTTCATTCAGTTAACAATGGCAGAGTAATTTTAGGCAACCTTGAGTACCAAATGACATTGTCTCTTAAAATTTATCTAATACCAGTTAACATATGCATGCAACTGTAAACATGACCACGTAGAGCTACTAAACAGGCATGGAATGGGAGAGGCAACGCCAGTTGGTGTGGTCGTCGATGACGAGGCCGGCGGCGGCCGTTGGCGTCGATAGTAGTCAACCCGACATCCTAGTGCTCGAGTGACGACGGATCTGGGAGCGAGAACGGACGAGGTGAGTAAGAGAGCGGAGATTTGGGATTATCCAAATGAGGAAAGTGGAGGGACTCACCTGAACCGGTGGAGCAAGTGACGAAACTGAACCGGTGGTGCTCCTCCTAGGCCGCCATGGATGATCTGATGCCCGCGGGATCTTCTCCATGGCCGGCCCCTTCCTTCCCAAAACCAGATCGGGTCTCTTCACGAACATGCAAGAAAATGGGCGCATGCATCAGATTTAGGGAGGGGGGAGGGGGCGAGATGCAGGAGAAGAGAAGGGGAGGAGCAGGGATGCGTACCACTGCCTTGCTCGATCTGGGCCGCGTAGAAGCACGCGTAGGTCATCTCCCGACGCTCGAGCCTGCCCTCCGTCAAGGACCGGGTCAAAGAAGCCCTTGACCTCGACGACGGCGCTGCCGGATCTGGGAGGGAGCGCCGTCGATGCTGGCCTAGGGCCACGGGGAAGCGAAGGATCGGCGGGGAGTAGGAGGCGGTTCAGGCGGGGGAAGGCGGGGAACGAGCGCATCGGCATCGGGGAGGAGGAGGAGGAGGGGCGGGTGAGCTGCTGCGGGTGGCCTAATGGGGGATGACCACCGGGCGTCGAGGGAACGGAGCAGGGGAGGGGGTGGATCTGGCCGCCGCCATGGCCATGGCCGTGCCATGCGGCTAGGTCTAGGTCATGAGTGAGGAGGGAGCACGGATCCGACCGCAGCCGTGGGAGAGAAGGGAAGGTGAGGGGTTGACGGCGGCCGGGGTTGGGGGAGAGGAAGGAGGATGGTGGCGGCGGCGGCTGGGTGGTTGGGGATCGAGAGATTGAGAAGGAGCGAGAGGGTTGAGCGGTGGCGGCTGTGGGACGAGAGGGGAGAGTGGATCGGGGGAGAGGTGGGGATCCAGAAGTTAGGGTTTGGGTCAGAGGGTAAGGGGGCGAGGGCTGCCGTTGGATCCAGAAGCATCCAACGGTGGTTGACGCATGATCCGCGTGATATACCTATGGACCAATCACAGCGCACCAAATAATTTGAAGATCTTTTGACCATATAAATTGGTCATGACTGATTACATACAAATTTTTCATTCCATTTTTCAATGGTCAAAATGGGTTTTGCACAAGTTTAAATGATGTCATATTTTGCACAAGTTTACATCTTAGATTGGCAAACAACATTGACAAAGGGTGTTTACATTTTCTATGCACAGAAAATTCAATTTCCATTTTTCGAGTGCCCGAAATGAGTTTCTTTGTGAAGGACCTACCATATATTTGTTGCATAATTGGACCGAATCATTTTTATAAAATACTAGGCCATATTTAATGCACAATTGACAAAATGGTTGGGTGTAAAAAATTTTGATCCACCTCTCGTGAAAAAGGCAAATTTCCGCCAATTCAGTTGGAAGCGGGTCAAATTTGAACTGCAGCTGCCTCATAGTTTGCTATTTATTTTTTTTCAAAAATCATTTCTAGGTACATAAGTATCTATTTAATCATATAAACACCAAAAAAATTCCAAGATTCAACCACTAACTAGGAACGGTCATTCCCGCCGTTTTGACCGCATTTTGAAACGGGCATAAAAAATTCAAAAAAATAAAAAAATTGGGAAACCTTCGCATTGTGTCATCATATGTGGCCAAGTTTCCAGGAAAAATAACAAACTTGTAATACGGCAATTATTTTAAAAAAGTGTTCTCAGAAATGAGCTATCAAGTGTGAAGATTCATGGCTTTCAAGCCAAATGATCAATCTTATGGCCACATTCATGGCATAGTTTGTTAAAATGATCTCATATTGTGCACAAGGGTGCATATTGGAATGGCAAACAATGTTGCCTAAGGAAGTTTTCATTTTCGTTGGACGAAAAAACCATTTTCCATTTTCCGAGTGCCCGAAAGGAGGTTTTTTTGTGAAGGAACTACCAAATAATTGTTGCAAAATTGGACCAAATCATTTTTATAAAATACTAGGACATATTTAATGCACAATTGACAAAATGGTTGTGTGTCAAAAAATTTGATTCACCTTTGGTGAAAAAGACAAATTCCCGCCGATTCAGTTGGAAACGGGTCAAATTTGAACTGCAGCTGCCTCATAGTTTGCTATTTATTTTTTCCAAAAATCATTTCTAGGTACATAAGTATCTATTTAATCAGAGAAACGCCAAAAAAATTCCAATATTCAACCACTAGCTAGGAACGGTCAAGCCCGCCGTATTAACCGCATTTTGAAACGGGCATAAAAATAAAAAATAAAAATTGGAAAACCTTCGCATTGTGTCATCATATGTGGCCAAGTTTCCAGGAAAAATAACAAACTTGTAATACGGCAATTATTTTAAAAAGTGTTCTCGAAACGAGCTATCATGTGTGGAGATCAATGGCTTTCAAGCCAAATGATCAATCTTATGGCCACATTCATGGCATAGTTTGTTCAAATGATCTCATATTGTGCACAAGGGTGCATATTGGAATGGCAAAAATGTTGCCTAAGGAAGTTTTCATTTTCGTTGGACTTAAAAAACCATTTTCCATTTTCCTGAGTGCCCGAAAGGAGGTTTTTTTGTGAAGGAACTACCAAATAATTGTTGCAAAATTGGACCAAATCATTTTTATAAAATACTAGGACATATTTAATGCACAATTGACAAAATGGTTGGGTGTCAAAAAATTTGATCCACCTCTGGTGAAAAAGACAAATTCCCTTGATTCAAATTGAAAGCGGGTCAAATTTGAACTGCAGCTGCCTCATAGTTTGCTATTTATTTTTTCCAAAAATCATTTCTAGGTACATAAGTATCTATTTAATCAAAGAAACACCAAAAAAATTCCAATATTCAACCACTAGCTAGGAACGGTCAAGCCCGCCGTATTAACCGCATTTTGAAACGGGCATAAAAAATAAAAAAAATAAAAAATTGGAAAACCTTCGCATTGTGTCATCATATGTGGCCAAGTTTCCAGGAAAAATAACAAACTTGTAATACGGCAATTATTTTAAAAAAGTGTTCTCAGAAATGAGCTATCATGTGTGGAGATCAATGGCTTTCAAGCCAAATGATCAATCTTATGGCCACATTCATGGCATAGTTTGTTCAAATGGTCTCATATTGTGCACAAGGGTGCATATTGGAATGGCAAACAATGTTGCCTCAGGAAGTTTTCATTTTCGTTGGACGAAAAAACCATTTTCCATTTTTCGAGTGCCCGAAAGGAGGTTTTTTTGTGAAGAAACTACCAAATAGTTTGCTATTTATTTTTTCCAAAAATCATTTCTAGTGCCCGAAAGGAGGTTTTTTTGTGAATGGCAAATAATTCAGCTGGAAGCGGGTCAAATTTGAACTGCAGCTGCCTCATAGTTTGCTATTTATTTTTTCCAAAAATCATTTCTAGTTACATAAGGACCTATTTAATCATAAATACATGGTTTGGTGGCGTCGTCGAGGTTTGGGCGGTGGCCGAGGGCCCCAACTCTAGAGCGCCAGAAACTTCGCATGCCACCAAGGCGTGGTCACTGGCGTGACCGTGGCATTACCATGTGTTCTAGGCGGCCTAGGCATGTCTAGTGGGTTGGGCACTCCCCAGGTTGGTGCTAGGAAGAAAATTACAATATAAGATTCTCACGAGGAGACCAATCGATGCTCAAACATGAATTAGCAGCCAAGTGTTTGATTAGCGGTACGGGAAATGTACATGGCTAATGGGCGTGAGTTTTAGCTGAGGATGATCAGTTACTAAGAAGACCGTTTTCACAAATTTTCAGCTCAAAAGGAGGAGCCTAGGTGGTACTTGCTTTGGAAACCACCACATTGGACATAAATACGAATGTTGAAGCTCGGCTCAAAATAATGAATGGATTGAGCTGGCATTTGGTGGAGGATGGTTATTTGGGCATAGGAAAGCACTGTAGAAAATGGATACTATTTGGACATGCCAAAGTGGTACTTCCTTCACAAACTGTTACTCACGAGCAGAATAGGAAAATGAATATTTTTGAATTATTTTTGAACTAGGCAAGGAAGGTTTTTACATATTTGACGAAGATATGACCCAAAGAATTTATGAGATTTTTTTTTGAATTTTGGGAATGACAGTAATATAGGTTGCTTCACAACCTAGGGCAAAAACTGCCACATGGACATGACACATAGGCAAAACTGATGAGGTGGCGCCTAGTCATAGCAACCCACCACAATTTACAAGGCTATGACCATCAATATTGGTCGTTAACAACTAGAAATAAGGCAGCGGACTAGCGCTGTTAGCTTTATGACCATTTCATGTAAGGAAATTATGACCTTCGACCAAAATGGTCGCAATGGTTTAGGGTTTGGAGCCCCTCGAACAGCTTTTGACCAATTGGTCTCAAATGGTCATAATTCTATGACCAATTCTTCCAGGGTCACTGACAGAAGGTCATAAGTTGACATATTTCTTGTAGTTAAGGTGCTTTGATGACCCCAGAAGTGCTTCGTCGCCTCTTGGGTGCACACTCCAACGGGGTTGTGGTCAACAATCCCCGCGATGGTCATCATCACTACCCCGAGCCTGCAGCCCCTCAACCCGCTCCAGCTAATTCCGACGGTGAGGCCCATGGAGAAGCCTCGACATCCACAAGACACGCCCGCTTGGATGTAAACGAGGTAGACTAAGTCAACCAAGTGGTGTCGAGTCCTAGTGTATCCTCGCTTTGTAATCGTGTGACCTTGTAATAGACGCCGCCTGTCGTCGTGCCTCTATTTTAAATAGTAGCCTTGCATGGATATATTAGCATGCAATATGATTTTTCTATCCCAGGCACAACTACCAGAACCACCCCGACAAACCCCACAGTGATACGTCACTTTGGTGAGATATGTATCTGTGGCTTTGACCCCGACCCTTGGAGCTGACCCGGCTAATGCATTACCATTCTCCACGGTAATATGACCCAGCTCCAGTGCTATATAAAGGCCACCGCGTGACCTTGCCAAGCATCCCTCGCCTTGCGGACCCTCCCCTCAACCATTTCTTGCCATGTCGAGCCCTAGTATTTATCTGAGAACCCCAGATGCAACCCCGGGTAGTTTTGTCAAAATATTGTGGGATTTTACCTGCAGTACCATGGGCGCTACCCAGCCACCCGATGACGAGCTGTTCAAATCAAGGATCACCCCTTCCACCTCGAGATACTGGGCAGCAGTGCACATCCCTCCTATAAACCCAAACCAAGACCCAACGGAAGTCTCCTTCGTGGGGAAATCTATGCCGACCCCAAAGATGGCATACGAGGCGCTTGCTCACCTTCGATTCACGGTACCCTATGCCAGCGAACGAGGGTATATTTACTTTCCGAGCCGTGCAGCACCCGGAGGAGTAACATCTTTTCCCGGTGGACGAACTGAGAGAGACCCAGTCCTGGCCAACCTCGTCCAGTACGTCATCGCTCAAGAGCGTTTAACCCAACGCGTGATGGGTTATCTCCAGGATCTCACGGATTTAAATCCTCAGATCGCCGTTGGCAAATCACTGAGGCCCGACCAGGAGAGGCACATTCATCGTCTGGTCAATCCACTTTCCCCGATAGAAGAAGAGTGTATCCCGATGCAGAGACGTTTTCGGGACCCGGTCGATTACTGCTTTTCATTTTAGACGTCACTGCTATGTTCATTGCTGCAACATTTGTTTGTGTGTTGTAACTTATGCGTGGTACCCCGAGTTTGCGCGGCGAGCAAATCATTTAGTTTCTGTTAATGTGAGTAGCTCTGTTGCGGTTTGACTCTAGTGTATTACTGTTTTCTCTCGCGAAAAACCCTGGAGTGAGATCTGTTTTCCCTGAATTGCTGCATCATATATCTTCTCATGACATGGATTTTTTTTCATTCACGCAACACCACCACCACTCGATCACATACACTACTTGCAAAATCTCGTAACCGTGGAGTAATGTGTTTTCAATTCAGCTCTTAGCAAATCTCGAGGACGAGATTTTTCTTAAGGGGGGTAGTGTTTTAACACCCCAAAATTTTAATCTTATTTTGTTAATTAAAATTTTGCCAGGAAATTAAAACTTTTATTTTCTGGGCTCCCTTTTGTTTTTTTAAACATTTCCTTCCCTTTTATCATGGAGTTATTTCCTTCAGTGAAAACTTTTCAAATATGTTATTGGACTTGTTTATCCTCTCAAGAAAAATCTTTTCTTTTCATCAGAGGAATTAATTATATAATAATCTCCATAATCTTTATTTTCTTGAAAAATGGTTTCCCATGGTTTTATGGTCCTTTTTGAACTACAACCCTTTTATAAATTCATTCAAAAATCCCACCAAAATTTGGAGTTGTCATATGGAGTATTTGAGCCACTTTTGGGCAAAAATATCTTCTGCCCATTGAATATTTTGAGCTCTACACCATATTTTGAAATCTGGTCCAGTGAGCACTTTTACACTACAACCTATTTAATTATTCCTTTCTAGCTTCCACCAAAATTATGGGAGGTTAGTAGCAACCTATGATTCAACTTTATGCAAAAACCCAGTGATGTTATTTGACAATTTTGAGTGAATCAACCTCTTTTTCATTCTGGACCAGCCTTGTGTTTTCTACTGCAACCCTTTTCATTCTTGCTCTAGTGACCTTGTGCTTTCTCCTGCTTGTAGTCAACCCTACAAAACCCCTAAGTCCAGGAGCATGCACTCTTTGGGACATTTTGGTCCATGTAATGGTGCCATTTACTCCCTGCCCAGAATTGAAGTTTTTCAAAACTTGCACTAGCAAGTTTCTTCATTTGGCAAACTAACCTCACCACCCTTTCTTTCATCTAAAGAGACCCCACTCTGGGAGATTTGGCCACTCCAAGTACTGCCTAGGAACTTTTGGCATTTTGTCAAACACCTTGAGAGAATGGACAGATTTGGCATGAGTTTTTGTTTACATTATGGACTTGACCCCCTGACCAGACCAGCATGTCCCATGGATTTGCCCTAGCCTATAACCCCACCTTGCTAACCCTCTTGTGGTTTAGAGCCCCCTAACTTGCCTTAACATTCTGTCGAGCACGTTCCGTGCGTGCTCTGGGCACGCACAGAGGGCGAGCGGAGCACGCGTTTTGCACGTGCCAAGACCGAGCCACCGTGTCTCGCCCCGCACTCACTCTGGTTCGTGGCCGACCGCAGCCAGCACGCCACGTCTCCTGCTGCTCCCCACGAGCACCACAACCCTCGCCACGTCTCCGGCAGGCCAGCATCTAGCCGCCAATGCCGCTCGACAGCCCCTGCAATGGCCAGTGCCGCCCGAGCCACGCCCGCTCGCCAGATCGCCCTTGGAGCAGTACCCACTCGTCCGCTAGCTCCTGCCGCCATCCCCAGCCTCGCCATGATGCCTGCAAGCTACAGAACATCGGTCGCAGACGAGCTCATCCACTGCCGACGCGAAACGACGTGGAAGCGCTATAAAAGGAAGCCCCTCGAGCTCTCCGAGCACGGAAGCAGCCTCAAAATCACCCCCCCCCCCCTCATTTCACCGTGGCAGCCAGTCGACCCGGGGAGGTTCTCTTCCCCGTCTCCGGCAACTCCTGCCGCCACCATAGCCCCGGCCATTCCGGCGCCACCAGGACCTCCCCCTCTCCACTCTCTCCACCAGAAGCTCTCTCTTCCACCCGTGAACGTTTCCCCCTGCTCGATTTTGATCGGGAACCACCTCAGCCCCAAAACCACTTTGCTCCCGAGGTCTCCTCCGGCGCGAAACTCACCGTCGGCGACTCCCTCCACCCCCGTGTAACACCCCAAATTTTCTGGCCAAGTTTTTGATATTAAAATTTTTGCCAGGAGTTTTAAATTTTTATTTCAATGGATTTTCAAAACTCCTCTTTTATGATTAAGGAGTTTTGCATCTTTTCCCAAGTGGAGCTTTCCAAAATATATGGGACTTTTATGCCAACTCTCTATAACATTTTCTTAATCAGTGGATTTATTTATTAGATCATTTCATCCTGAGCTTCATTCATTAAAATGGATTGTTTTAGATTTTGGAGCTCTGTACTACAACCATTTGATAGAATCACTTAAAATTTCAACCAAAATTTGGAGATGTCATGAGATGTCTCTGAATCAATTATGTGCATTAATAAAATTATTTCATTGCTTATTTTGAGTTTTACACCTGTTTTGCTTCTCTGATCGAGTGGGCATTTTTGCACTACAACCCATTTAAATATTTCCCTAGAGCCTCCACCAAAATTATGGGATGTCAGTAGTAGCATGCCATCCAACTTTATGCAAAAACATAGTGACGTTCTTTGGAAATTTGAGTGCAACAGCGTCTTTCTCATTTTGGACCAGACTTGTGTTTTCTACTACAACTCTATTATTTCTTGCCCTAATGACCTTGTGTTTACTCATGCTTGTAGTCAACCCTGCAAAACCCCTAAGTCCAGGAGCATGCTCTATTTGGAACACTTTTGGTCCATGTAATGATGCCACTCACTCCCTGCCCAGAACTGAAGTTTTGCAAAACTTGCACTAGCAAGTTTCTCCCTTTTGCAAACTGACTTCACCACCCTCTCTTATATCCATAGAGACACTGATCTGGAGAGTTTGGCCACTCCAAGAGCTACCTAGGTGCCTTTGGCATTTTGTCAAACACCCTATGTGCATGACCAGTTTTGGCATGACTTCAAGTTTACTTGGTGAACTTGATCTCCTGGCCTATCCATCGTGCCCCTTGATCCCCTTGCTAACCTTAGCCTAGCCTGGTTCCTTGCCAGCCTCACCCAAGCCTTTAGCAGGCCATGGCATTTCATCGAGCACCTTTCGTGCGTGCTCTGGGCGCGCCCAGAGCGTGCGTTTGGCACCCGCATGCACCCGAGCCGCCGCGTCACACCCCGCACTCAAAACCCGGCCCCAGCCAGCTCGCCGTGTCCCCTTGCACCGCCACGCCACCCGACCACCCCTGGCACCCCACAGCGCCACTGCCAGGATGGCCGTGGCGGCTAGCTGCCAGCCGCTAGCAGGCCCGTCCGTGGTCGGCGCCGCCAAAGCCACCCCAACTTGCCACCTGCCTCCTGGAACAGTGCGAGCTCGTCCGCAGCCTCGTCCGCTAGCGCTCGTCGCCGCCACGTTGCCCAAGTTACAGGGAGGCGGTTCGCCGTCATCCTTATCGTCGGCCACCCCAGAACCGACCTCCACCACGTATATAAGGGCCCCTGAGCTCAACCGAGTCCTCGAGCAACCTCATATGATCCTCCTAGTGTTGTCGTGGCCAGCAGTCGAGCAAGGGAAGGCCTTCTTCCCCGAGTCCGGCCGGTTCGGTCGCCGCCAAACCCTGGCCGATTCCATCGCCACCAGTGCCTCTCCCTCTCCACTCTCTCCACCAAGAACTCTCCCTTCCTCTCGCGAGCACAACCCCTCGCTCAATTTTGGACGCAGACCACCGCAGCCCCAAACTCACTATCCACCCGAATGCCCCCTCCGCCGCGGAGCTCGCCGCCGGCGACTCCCTCCACCCCTGGCTACCCTACGACCACCGGAAGGACCGCCTAGGAGTGGTGGATCCATCCCTGCACTCGGATGCCCTCGAGGAGCCGCCTAACGCCGGCGAAGATCGCCGGAGTCCCCGCCTCCGTTCGGCCAGAGGAAGGAGAGGGAAGGACACTGGTCAAACCTGACCAGTGGGGCCCCTGGACCCACTGTCAGCGACCCCCGTCCCAGTCCATGTGGGTTAAGTGGAAGCGCATTTTCAAAATGCGCCTTCGACGTGTACATATATTTCGAAACGTTTTCCTTCTGTTTTTATTTTTAAATATCAGATTTTGACCAAACTTTGACCGGCTGTATCTTTTTTGAAAACAACTCCAAATGAATTGATTCTTTTTGCTACCTCTCTCAAATATTGTCTAGTTTATTTTAAGATTTATTTGAAAAAATTTCAAAACAACTTTTTGTGCTGTTTTTATTTTGTGTGTTAATTCAAATATATTATTTTAAATAGGGTTTTTGAAGATTTCATGATGATTTGGATGCACCCTTCCTTCCCATGACCTGAAGGCAAGCATTCTGAACCCTTGTGAAATGTGTGTGTGTGTTGCATTAGCACGGTGACAACACCACCCCGACACGTGCATACGTCATTTTATGTGAGAAGGTGTTCCTACTCATGAGTGCATGTTAACAGGTCTCATGCAAATGAAGTTGAGATGATTGTGATTGAAATCACCGACATATGCCTTTCACGTATACCGGGAGGAAAGCCGGGAAGGCCCTTGTCTTGGGTGGACACGGTCTTGCCCCTAGTCCTCCGTCCATACGGACGTGTCCGGTATGACATGAGGGGGATATGTCGTGTGGTGTTTCTATCTGCTGTTTGTAATATATGCATTGTTATACTAATCATGCAGGAAATATTACAACCTCCTGAGTCGACCGTAGATCGAGTCTTGTGCCAGTAACCCCCATAATTGCTTCGTAATACCACTCGTCTCTACACCAAGTAGGGTACGGTTCAGTAAGTTGTCAACCCTTTCCTAGCACAAAACCGTATAGAGAGGCCGTGGTGGAAGATACTGGAGGCATCCGGTAGTCATGCCACCGGGTCCGGGAGCATGGGTGTTTCGGTTGTAGCCGAAAGGGGATAGCTCCCCAGTTTGCGCGCGATATAAATTTTGTGATCCCATGTTACGTCGAGGTTGTGGCCTCCCCACTTAGAGTTTTGCTTAACAGGTGTCGTGGGTGATTCCAGACACATGTGAGTTAAGCTGGTGTGTGCAAGTTAGGAGTGTTTTCAACAAAAAGACCGTAGACGGAATTAGTCCCAATGGACTAAAGGAATCCGTTACTCGTGGGTAAAGAGTACACCCTCTGCAGAGATTAAACCTATTCGAATAGCCGTGTCCATGATTAAGGATTACAGTTTGGGATGGGTCATGTGTCGGTCTTAGTGTCGGTCTTCGGAGGTGACACTGTTAAACCTGGAAGCACGATTGTGACTTGTGAAAATTTATGATTACTAATTTGGATGTGAACTAACCCGTGATATTTTTCTGGTATTATCGAATATCCCTGGGATGGTTCTACCTCCTGGATATGCATTGTGGCATTTCTTTTAAAGCCCTTTATGCGGTGTCGCTAAGACGCCCGACTGTGGCATTTCTTTTAAAAGCCCTTTATGCGGTGTCGCTCAGACGCCCGACTGTGGTATTTCTTTTAAAAGCCCTTTATGCGGTGTCGCTCAGATGCCCGACTGTGGTATTTCTTTTAAAGCCCTTTATGTGGTGTCGCTCAGACGCCCGACTGTGGCATTTCTTTTAAAAGCCCTTTATGCGGTGTCGCTCAGACGCCCGACTGTGGTATTTCTTTTAAAGCCCTTTATGCGGTGTTGCTCGGGCCTTGTTGTAGTTTTTCTTTTAAAGCCCTTTATGCGGTGTCGCTCAGACGCCCGACTGTGGCATTTCTTTTAAAGCCCTTTATGCGGTGTCGCTCAGACACCCGACTGTGGCATTTCTTTTAAAGCCCTTTATGCGGTGTCGCTCAGACGCCCGACTGCGGCATTGTTCTGGTTTATTTATAAGCCCTCTATGCGGTGTCGCTCAGACGCCCGATTGTGGCATTTCTTTTGTGTTATTTACTTCATGAATTTTATACTACCATATTATTGTATATCCATAATAACATGCTTGTACGCATCAGAGTTTTGCTTATCTCATGTGACTAACGTCTTAAACATAATATATTTTCAGTACATCATTGTTAAATCATGCCTGTGTTCATTGTGTTTGCGAGTACATTCAAAGTACTCACTCGCTTGTCCCTGGCTATTATCTTGGCCAGATTTCATGCTTGGAGAGGAGCGTTGCGGTGACAGTCCCAGAACCTAGGCAACGGTGATCTCAGCCACGCGAAGATAGGAGTTATCCTGGTCAGCTGTTCCTGTGAGAAATGGAGTCCCATAGACGAGGATATTTCATAACCCGCTTCAGCCATCAACCTTTAGTAAAACCTTTTGTTGTACTCACAGGCCAGAATGGTCTTGTACTACATATATTGTATTTTGCTTGGATTTTCTGTATCAAGTTAGTGCTTTATCAGCTAACAGTTATCCTGGGGTTGATAAGCACAAGGACCATTTTTTCTGGGATTAGCACCCGGAGAATTCGGTCGCCACAGACTTGGTATGAGAGCCAGGCTGACCATTGGCTAATCCTATCTTAGCCAGGTCAATAAACTTAGGCTAATAACCCACTGAGCCATAACCAAGACCTCAGCCAAGCTTCTCACACAAGATAGCCACATAGTGACTCGACGCTTTCTGCGGCCGATGCCCAACCTATCATCTAGCCCGTCTATCACCCACCAGTGACCAGCACCAAAGGCGTCTCATTCGCAAGCGTGCGAAGGAAGGCTCCGTCTCCTTTTTCTATAAAAAGGGACGCGCTCGCCTCAACCCAGCCCAAAGACAGCCGCTTATCCCAAAACCAAGCCACCATGCCTGGTCCCGTAGTACACCATGAAACTACAGCAACCAACCTTGGAGGTTTTGTGACCATACTCGCAAACCTTACCCGTCGTGCCTATGCGTTAGAAGAGCCACCCGAGTATGTTGTATACCAAGGACCGATTAGTGGCGAGAGCCGTCAATTCTGGGCCACTGTACATATCTACGGTAGGGGTCTGGCACCCGAGCGCCCCTACAGGTTCACCGGAAGAACAACTTCCTTTGAGCCACAAGCCATCCAACTAGCTGCTCGAGAGGCTATAGTTCATCTCAGGCACCTGTCGCCCAGAGTTAATTGTCGCTCGTTCCACTACTACCCCAAGCGTGAAGGTATGGTAGACCACCTCAAGTTGCCAACGGAGACCACGAGACAGACCCTGCATTGCTGCATCTAGTGCGCTATGTAAGTGCACTGGAGGACCTATTCGATCAGATCACTATTGATCTGGTCGCAGCTCGTGGAGAGCTGGTTCGTCGAGCCCCAGCAACGGAGGAGATCGAGCCCAACGCCGGCAATCCAGTCGTGCTGTTTGGACAACCAATCGAGACCCTGAGGCCAGACCCAGCCGTCAGCCAAGGTGCTTTGATGGCCCAAGAAGTGCTTCGTCGCCTCCTGGGAGCACACTCCAACGGGGTTGTGGTCAACAATCCCCGTGACGGTCATCATCACTACCCCGAGCCTGCAGCACCTCAGCCCTCTCTCCAAAGAAATTCCGACGGTGAGAACCGTGGAGCAGCCTCGGCGATCCACAAGAGACGCCCGCTTGGATGTAAACAAAGTAGGCGAGACACTCGAGTAGTGCCGAGTCGGTGTATCCTCGCTTTGTAATTCTGTGATTCCTTAAATTAGCGCAGCCTGGCATCGTGCATCTGTTTTATATAGTAGTTTTGCATGGATGTATTAGCATGCAGTGTGATTTCTCTATCCTTGGCGCAGCTACCCAAAACCGCCCCAACAACCCCCACAGTGATACGTTACTTTGTTGAGATGTGTGTATCTGTGGTTGACCCGAGCTGAGCCGGCAGATTCTTTACTTTTACCACGGTAAAAGACCCAGCCCCGGTGCTATAAAAGGGCCACCGAGTGACCTTGCCAAGCACCTTCACCTTGTGCACCATCCCCACAACCATTTCTTGCCATGCCGAGCCCTAGTATTTATCTGAGGACTCCGGATGCTACCCTGTAGATTTGTCAAGATATTGTGGGATTTTACCCGCAGATACCATGGGCGCTACCCAGCCACCCCAAAGACGAGCTGTTCAAATCGAGGATCACCCTTCCACCTCGAGATATTGGGCAGCCATGCACATCCCGCCAGAACCCAAACCAAGACCCTGAAGTCTCCTTCGTGGGGAAATCTATGCCAACCCGGACATGGCCGTAGAAGCTGATGCGTATGAAGCGCTTGCACGCCTTTGATTGGCGGTACCCTACGCCCGTGACGAGGGTATTATTATTTTCCGAGCTGCAAAGACCGGAGGAGTAACATCCTTTCGGTGGGCGTATTGAGAGAGACCAGTCTTGGCCAACCTCGTCAATACGTCATCACGCTAAGAATGTTTGACCCAACATGTGATGGGTTATCTGCAGAGCCTCATGGATTTAAATCCTCGAGATCGCCATCGGCAGATCATCGAGCCCGACCAGGAGAGACACATACATCGATCGGTCAATCCACTCCTCCGATAGAAGAAGAGTGTATCCTAGTACCGGAAACGCTTTCTCAAGACCCGTCCAATTACCGTTTTCAATTTAGATGCACCGCTGTATTTATTGTCGCATTTTTATTTATGTGTTGTAACTTATGCTTAGTACCCCGAGTTTCGAAACGAGTGAATCATTAATATAAGCAGCTCTGTCGCTTTTGGACTTTAATGTATTACTGTTTTCCCTCGCGAGAAATCCTGGAGCGTGATTTCTTTTTCCTGAGTTGCCGCATCGTATGTTTTCTCACGACATAGATCATTTATTTCACACAGCCCCAAGGCAGCAGACTCACCCCCACAATTACACGAACACATACACTGCTTGCAAAATTTTGCAACTGTGTTGCGTCTAACTAAGCACCTCCGGACAACAGTTATCACCGGCACACCCACCTACTCGTCATGGCCACCGCGGCGCGAGCCAGCGATCGGCAGCGGCGTCCACGACGATCGTCGAGGATCATCAGCGCACAGGAGCACCGAGATCCCCAAAGACCGCAAACCAGCCCTCCGCACAGCAAGATCACGTACCAGTCCGGCGCCGCCTCCGCCATTAGCGCCTCGTCTCGAGCTCCGGCAATCGGAAACAGAGGAGAAGAAGAGAGAAGGAGGAGCGAGGCCAGGTGTGAGGACGAAGAGGAGAACGCCGCGGTCGTTTTAAAAGCACGAACTCGGTTTACGGTGGGCGAGGTCCACCAGCGCCGCTCGTCGCCTCGACCGCCCGGTGTTGAGGAGGCGAATCCATGAAAGCAAAGGCCGGACTTCATGAGGTGAGTGCACGCTGCACCGGCAGCTAGCACGCCACGCACTACCACGGTACGGCCTTGGTACCCTACGCGCTAGGCGTCGCCGGTGGAGAAAGCGTAGGGAAGCGCGCGGGAGAGAGGAAGAAGAAAGAACCGGAGGAAGGAGAAGAGGCTGACCATGGGCCCGGGTCCACCAGTCAGCCAGAGAGAGCACTGTGCTCTCGGGTGCGACCAGCGTATTTTAAGATTTAGGATTTATTCTAAATTTTGTCCAGTGTAGAAATCGCTAGTTTTTTTTGCCACAACCGTGGATTTTTCCCCCACACCGCGCCAGTATCCCACACTGTATTTTTGCATCACTTATTGCTCTCACTATGGCCGCTTTCGTTTTAATTCGTATTCGTTTAAATTTTAACTCTTTGCAAATCTTGAGGACGAGATTTTTTCCTAAGGGGGATAGTAGTTGTAACACCCCAAATTTTCTGGCCAAGTTTTTGATATTAAAATTTTTGCCAGGAGTTTTAAAATTTTATTTCTATGGATTTTCAAAACTCCTCTTTTATGATTAAGGAGTTTTGCATCTTTTCCCAAGTGGAGCTTTCCAAAATATATCGGACTTTTATGCCAACTCTCTATAACATTTTCTTAATCAGTGGATTTATTTATTAGATCATTTCATCCTGAGCTTTATTCATTAAAATGGATTGTTTTAGATTTTGGATCTCTGTTTGTACTACAACCATTTGATAGAATCACTTAAAATTTCAACCAAAATTTGGAGATGTCATGAGATGTCTCTGAATCAATTATGTGCATTAATAAAATTATTTCATTGCTTATTTTGAGTTTTACACCTGTTTTGCTTCTCTGGTCCAGTGGGCATTTTTGCACTACAACCCATTTAAATATTTCCCTAGAGCCTCCACCAAAATTATGGGATGTCAGTAGTAGCATGCCATCCAACTTTATGCAAAAACATAGTGATGTTATTTGGAAATTTGAGTGCAACAGCGTCCTTTTCATTTTGGACCATACTTGTGTTTTCTACTACAACTCTATTATTTCTTGCCCTAATGACCTTGTGTTTACTCATGCTTGTAGTCAACCCTGCATAACCCCTAAGTCCAGGAGCATGCTCTATTTGGAACACTTTTGGTCCATGTAATGATGCCACTCACTCCCTGCCCAGAACTGAAGTTTTGCAAAACTTGCACTAGCAAGTTTCTCCTTTTTGCAAACTGACTTCACCACCCTCTCTTATATCCATAAAGACACTGATCTGGAGAGTTTGGCCACTCCAAGAGCTACCTAGGTGCCTTTGGCATTTTCTCAAACACCCTGTGTGCATGACCAGTTTTGGCATGACTTCAAGTTTACTTGGTGAACTTGATCTCCTGGCCTATCCATCGTGCCCCTTGATCCCCTTGCTAACCTTAGCCTAGCTTGGTTCCTTGCCAGCCTCACCCAAGCCCTGTAGCAGGCCATGGCATTTCATCGTGGTCGGCGCCGCCAAAGCCACCCCAGCTTGCCACCTGCCTCCTGGAACAGTGCGAGCTCGTCCGCAGCCTCGTCCGCTAGCGCTCGTCGCCGCCACGTCGCCCAAGCTACAGGGAGGCGGTTCTCCGTCGTCCTTATCGCCGGAGGCCCCAGAACCGACCTCCACCGCGTATATAAGGGCCCCGGAGCTCAACCGAGTCCTCGAGCAACCTCATATGATCCTCCTAGTGTTGTCGTGGCGTGATCGAGCAAGGGAAGGCCTTCTTCCCGAGTCCGGCCGGTTCGGTCGCCGCCAAACCCTGGCCGATTCCATCGCCACCAGTGCCTCTCCTCTCCACTCTCTCCACCAAGAACTCTCCCTTCCTCTCATGAGCACAACCCCTCGCTCAATTTTGGCCGGAGACCACCGCAGCCCCAAACTCACTATCCACCGAATGCCCCTCCGCCCGCTGAGCTTCGCGCCATGACTCCCTCCACCCCCGGCTACCCTACGACCACCGGAAGGACCGCCTAGGAGTGGTGGATCCATCCCTGCACTCGGATGCCCTCGAGGAGCCGCCTAACGCCCGCGAAGATCGCCAGAGTCCCCGCCTCCGTTCGGCCAGAGGAAGGAGAGGGAAGGAGACTGGTCAAACCTGACCAGTGGGGCCCCTGGACCCACTGTCAGTGACCCCCTCCCAGTCCACGTGGGTTAAGTGGAAGCGCATTTTAAACATGCGCCTTCGACGTGTACGTATATTTCGAAATGTTTTCCTTCTGTTTTTATTTTTAAATATCAGATTTTGACCAAACTTTGACCGGCTGTATCTTTTTGAAAACAACTCCAAATGAATTGATTCTTTTTGCTACCTCTCTCAAATATTGTCTAGTTTATTTTAAGATTTATTTGAAAAAAATTCAAAACAACTTTTGTGCTGTTTTTATTTTGTGTGTTAATTCAAATATATTATTTTAAATAGGGTTTTTGAAGATTTCATGATGATTTGGATGCACCCTTCCTTCCCATGACCTGAAGGCAAGCATTCTGAACCCTGGCGAAATGTGTGTGTGTGTGTGTTGCCTTAGCATGGTGACAACACCACCCCGACACGTGCATACGTCATTTTTATGTGAGAAGGTGTTCCTACTCATGAGTGCATGTTAACAGGTCTCATGCAAATGAAGTTGAGATGATTGTGATTGAAATCACCGACATATGCCTTTCATGTATACCGGGAGGAAAGCCGGGAAGGCCATTGTCTTGGGTGGACACGGTCTTGCCCCTAGTCCTCCGTCGAGACGGACGTGTCCGGTATGGCATGAGGGGGATATGTCGTGTGGTGTTTCTATCTGTTGTTTGTAATATATGCATTGTTATACTAATCATGCAGGAAATATTACAACCTCCTGAGTCGACCGTAGATTGAGTCTTGTGCCAGTAACACATACTTGCTTCGTACTACCACTCATCTCTACACCAAGTAGGGTACGGTTCAGTAAGTTGTCAACCCTTTCCTAGCACACACCGTACAGAGAGGCCGTGGTGGAAGATACTGGAGGCATCCGGTAGTCATGCCACCGGGTCCGGGAGCATGGGTGTTTCGGTTGTAGCCGAAAGGTGGTAGCTCCCCAGTTTGCGCGTGGTATAAATTTTGTGATCCCATGTTACGTCGAGGTTGTGGCCTCCCCAATTAGAGTTTTGCTTAACAGGTGTCGTGGGTGATTCCAGACACATGTGAGTTAAGCTGGTGTGTGCAAGTTAGGAGTGTTTTCAACAAAAAGACCGTAGACAGAATTAGTCCCAATGAACTAAAGGAATCCGTTACTCGTGGGTAAAGAGTACACCCTCTGCAAAGATTAAACCTATTCGAATAGCCGTGTCCATGGTTAAGGATTACAGTTTGGGATGGGTCAAGTGTCGGTCTTAGTGTCGGTCTTCGGAGGTGAAACTGATAAACCTGGAAGCACGATTGTGACTTGTGAAAATTTATGATTACTAATTTGGATGTGAACTAACCCGTGATATTTTTCTGGTATTATCGAATATCCCTGGGATGGTTCTACCTCCTGGATATTCATTGTGGCATTTCTTTTAAAGCCCTTTATGCGGTGTCGCCAGACGCCTTGACCGTGGCATTTCTTTTAAAAGCCCTTTATGCGGTGTCGCTCAGACGCCCGACTGTGGCATTTCTTTTAAAGCCCTTTATGCGGTGTCGCTCAGACGCCCGACTGTGGCATTTCTTTTAAAAGCCCTTTATGCGGTGTCGCTCAGACGCCCGACTGTGGCATTTCTTTTAAAGCCCTTTATGCGGTGTCGCTCAGACGCCCGACTGTGGCATTTCTTTTAAAAGCCCTTTATGCGGTGTCGCTCAGACCACCGACTGTGGTATTTCTTTTAAAGCCCTTTATGCGGTGTCGCTCAGACGCCCGACTGTGGTTTTTCTTTTAAAGCCCTTTATGCGGTGTCGCTCCGACGCCCTATCGTGGCATTTCTTTTAAAGCCCTTTATGCGGTGTCGCTCAGACGCCCGACTGTGGCATTTCTTTTAAAGCCCTTTATGCGGTGTCGCTCAGACGCCTGATCGCTGACATTGTTCTGGTTTATTTATAAGCCCTCTATGCGGTGTCGCTCAGACGCCCGATTGTGGCATTTCTTTTGTGTTATTTACTTCATGATTTTTATACTACCATATTATTGTATATCTATAATAACATGCTTGTACGAATCAGAGTTTTGCTTATCTCATGTGACTAACGTCTTAAGCATAATATATTTTCAGTACATCATTGTTAAATCATGCATGTGTTCATTGTGTTTGAGAGTTCATTCAAAGTACTCACTGGCTTGTCCCTGGCTATTGTCTTGGCCAGATTTCATGCTTGGACAGGAGCATTGCGGTGGCATTCCCATAACCTAGGCAATGGTGATCTCAGCCACGCGAAGATAGGAGTTATCCTGGTCAGCTGTTCCTGTGGGAAGTGGAGTCCCATAGACGAGGATATTTCATAACCCACTTCTGCCATCAACCTTTAGTAAAACCTTTTGTTGTACTCACAGGCCAGAATGGTCTTGTACTACATATATTGTATTTTGCTTGGATTTTCTGTATCAAGTTAGTGCCTTATCAGCTAACAGTTATCCTGGGGTTGATAAGCACAAGGACCATTTTTCCTGGGATTAGCACCCGGAGAATTCGGTCGCCACACCCCGCCGACCCAACGACCACCGGGAGGACCACCCCGGTCTTGCGGATCCATCCCGACCCTCTGGAGCCTGCGGGGAGCAGCCATTCGCCGGCGTTGATTGCCGTCGCCTCGCCTCCGTTCGGGCAGAGGAAGAGGAGGGAGAGATGGACTGATCAAACCTGACCAGTGGGCCCCTGGACCCACTATCAGTGACCCCGCCCCAGTCCACGTGGGTTAAGTGAAGACGTAAATCTCAAAGTACGTCTTCGACGTGTACCGATTCGAAGCGTTTTCTTTTCTTTTTCCGTTTTATTTAAAAACCAGGAATTTGACTAAACTTTGACTGGCTATAACTTTTTAAATATAACTCCAAATAAATTGATTCTTTTTCCTACCTCTCTCAAATTTAATCTAGTTTATTTTAAGATTTATTTGAAAATGTTTCAAAAAAACTTTTTGTGCTGTTTTGAGTTTGTGTGTAAATTCAAATTTATTCAAAATAGGACCTTGCAAAGAGAGAAGAAAACTTCCAAAAGTTTTGGAGTGCACCCTGCCTTTCCACACCTTGAAGGCAAGCATTCTGAACCCTGGCATAAGTTTTTGCATGAAATGTTTGACACGATTATGGCACCACCTCAATACGTGGTTCCCGTTATTTTATGTGGTAATGTGATCGTTTGCATAAATGCTTATTCGAAATTTCCTTGCTGTTGGAAATAGTCATGCTTGTGATAATGATCATCCTCGTATGCCTTTCATGCCTACCGGAAGGAAGACGGGAAAGTCTCTGTCTTGGGTAGACCCGAGCTTGTCCCTTTCCTCGTCGAGACGAGTGTGTCCGGCATGGCATGAGAGGTATTATGAGTGGTGATTCTATCTGTTAGATGAAATATATTCGTTATGCTAATCATGCAGGGAATACTTAAACCTCCTGAGTCGACCATAGATCGAGTCTTGTTCCAGTAACCCCCATACTTGTTTCGTACTACCACTTGTCCCTGCCATACGTGGGGTACTATTCAGTAAGTTGTCAACCCCTTTCCTAGCACACACTGCATGAGAGGCCATGATGGAAGATACCGGAGGCATCCGGTAGGCATGCCATCGACCCGGGGCATGGGTGTTTCGGTTGTAGAGGAGGTTGCTCCCCTAGTTCTTGTGGCGGTATAATTTTTGTGATCCCATGCTACGTCGAGGTTGTAGCCACCCCACTTAGAGTTTTGCTTAACGGGTGTCGTGGGTGATTTCCAGACACTGGTAAGTTAAGCTGGTGTGTGCAAGTTAGGTGTGTTTTCAACTAAAAGGCCGTAGACGGAATTAGTCCCGATGGACTAAAGAAATCCGTTGTTCGTGGGTAAAGAGTACATCCTCTGCAGAGATTAAACCTATTCGAATAGCCGTGTCCTTGGTTAAGGATTACAGTCTGGGATGGGTCAGGTGTCGGTCTTAGTGTCAGTCTTCGGAGGAGAAACTGTTAAACCAGAACTAGGATCGCAACTTGAGCCTTGTAATGATTATGTTTATTATTTGTTGTGGACTAACCCGTTATATTATTTGAATTATTGAGCATCCCTGGGATGGTCCTACCTCCTGGATATTCACTGTGTTTTTTTTATAAGCCCTTTATGTGGTGTCACCGAGACGCCCGACTGTGGCATTTATTTTATAAGCCCTTTATGTGGTGTCGCTGAGACGCCCGACTGTGGCATTTATTTTATAAGCCCATTATGTGGTGTCGCTAAGACGCTCGTTGGCATTTATTTTATAAGCCCTTTATGTGGTGTCGCCGAGACGCCCGACTGTGGCATTTATTTAATAAGCCCATTATGTGGTGTCGCTAGGACGCCCGACTGTGGCATTTATTTTATAAGCCCTTTATGTGGTGTCGCCGAGACGCCCGACTGTGGCATTTATTTTATAAGCCCATTATGTGGTGTCGCTAAGACGCCCGACTGTGGCATTTATTTTATAAGCCCTTTATGTGGTGTCGCTGAGACGCCCGATTGTGGCATGCTTGTTATTTATTTTTATAATTTTAAACACTACTATGTTATTGCCCCTCCATAAATAACTTGCTTGCATGCATCAGAGCTTTTACTATTTTTGTGACTGACGTCTTGATCATAAAATATTTCAGTACGGACTTACCATTGTTATATTATACCTGTGTTCATAATGTTTGCGAGTACATTCAAAGTACTCATTGGCTTGTCCCTGGCTATTGTCTTGGCCAGATTTCTTGCATCGAGAGGAATGTTGCGGAGTCAGCCCCGGAACTAAGCAGCAGCGATAGCAGCCTCGCGAAGATAGGAGTTAACCTGGTCAGCTGTTCCCGTGGGAAATGGAGTCCCATATACACTGTTGATCCACAATCCGCTTCCGCCATCGACCACTAGAAACCATTTGTTGTACTCACAGACCAGGATGGTCTTGTACCACATATTTTGTGTATTTTGCTTGGAATTTCTGTATCAAGTTGGTGCCTCATCAGTTAACAGTAATCCTGGGGCTGGTGAGCACGACGGCCATTTTCTGGGATTTATTTCCCGGAAAACCGGTCGCCACAATTAACGTTGACCCATGTGACTTCCCTGAATTGATCCAAGAGTTTAAGGACATCCTTCCACCAAAAAGATCCACATGGTGCAGTTCCTTGTGGGACAAGTTCATGATAATATGAGTTCCAAATGAGATGAACCCAAGGAACATCAGCCTTGTTGAGGAACTTGTTCACATGTTTCAGTAGAAGTGCCACAATTTGAAGGCCAAGATCAAGAATACCTAGCCCTCCTTTGTTTTTGGTTCTACAGATCAAATCCCAAGCAGCTAGAGAAGGACCTGGTTCTTGCCTATTTTTCCTCCACAAGCACTGCCTTTGAATTCTCTGTAGTTGCTTCAAAATACCAGGGGCAATGAGCAAACTGCAAAGGAAGAAAATGGGTAGAGAGGATAAAGCAGAGTTCAAGTACTGCAGTCTTCCTCCCTGAGCAAGAAAAGATGAACTAGCAGACATTCTCCTCTCCATACAAGTAACCAGAGGCAGCACATCAGACATTGCAGGCTTGGTAGTTCCAACAGGCAGACCAAGATATGTAAAAGGCATCTTGCCCACTTGACAACCAAAAAGGGATGCCAATCTGAGAGTTTCCTCCTAGGAAACATTTATTGGGATCATGGAAGACTTATGGTAATTAACCTCCAGGCCAGTGGACTGAGAAAAATCAGCAACATTTTCTTGAGAGCCAAGAGCTGAGCATCATCAGCAGGTACCACAATCAAGGTGTCATCAACATATTGCACAATTGGATAGTCCTTGTCATGACAGGGAATAGGCAGCTTAATTTCCCCTATGATGTGCATATCATTAACCACAGACTGCAAGAGATCTGCAGCAAGAACAAAGAGAAGGGGAGAAACTGGGTCTCCTTGCCTGGCACCTTTTTTACAAACAAATTTTTTCCCAGACACACCATTGAGCAGAACAGAGGAAGTCCCAGAAGACAAAAGAGATCTGACCCAACCAATCCATTTGTCATTAAAGCCCTTGTGCCTCATGATTTTAAAGATAGCTTCATGTTCAATGGAGTCAAACGCTTTCTCAAAATCAAGTTTGAGAATTAAAATTGGCCTTTTGGACTGGTGACACTGATGCAGATATTCCAAAGTCCATCCAATGCAGTCTTGTATTGTCCTAGACTTAATGAAACCATACTGGTTTTTATGGATGCACATCATTATCAATTCCTGAAATCTATTGGCCATCATTTTAGACAAAAACTTAATGCCCATGCCAGTCAGAGAAATAGGCATGTAATCTCCCACCACTTCAGGTGAAAGTTTCTTAGGAATCAAGGTGATGAAAGACTCATTGATGTTCTCCAAGGTGGCTTTGCCATCATAAAACTCCTGGGCTAAAGCATAAAACTCATACTTAATAATATGCCAACACTTCTTGAAGAAAAGGCCATTGAATCCATCTGGCCCAGGGGCTTTATCAATTGGCATATGTTTGACCACCAAGTCCATTTCCTCAATTGTAAATGGATTTGTCAAAACCTCAAGGCCAGGTACATGTTTAAGCAGAACAGGCAGATCAAAACCCATAACAATTCCTCTTGAAACTCCCATCCTTCATTTAAAAGCACTCCAAATCATACCTTCCATTTGAGAGTGATCAGAAATAACAGCACCATCATGTTGTTGCAAACTAGCAATAGAGTTTCTTCTGAACCTCTCAGTAGCCATTGCATGGAAAATTTTGGTGTTCTCCTCACCCACTTTGATAGATCTAATAGTGCATCTCTTCTTCCAGGAAAAAAACTGAAGGTGCAACAGATTTTCCAAATGCAGTTTGACAATTTTCCTAAAGTTAAATTCCTGCCTAAAAAGAGGCCTGGTTTCCTCCAAGTTATCAAGCAGTAAAATGACCTTGTTGCAGTTAGAGATGAGCAGCTTCATTTTGGAAAAATTAGTTTGCCATCTCTTTAGATCCTGCCTGAGGGATTTCAACTTATCAGCAATGATAGCAGAGGAGTGTGTTTTATTAGATGGTTTGCTCCAAGATTTCTGCACACACTCCAAAAACCCTTCCATGTGCACCCAGTAATTCTCAAATCTGAAGATGTTACACTTAGGAATGGAAGTCTTAATAACCACAACACAAGGCACATGGTCTGAAGCAGTTCTAGCTAGAGGCAGAGCTTCAGTAAAAGGATAAATAGATATCCAGTTAGTGGAGGTAGAAAACCAATCCAGCTGCTCAAGCAAAGGGGAATCTTGCATGTTAGACCAAATATAAGACCTTCCTTTAAGTGGCAATTCAAGCAAATCCAGATGACCAATAATTTCACTGAAGATAAAAATGTGATTGACATCCCCCCTGGTAAATTTCTGTTTTCAGAGGACCTGATGAAATTAAAATCTCCAATGTCTAACCAATTATCATCAATTGGAATATGCAAATTATATAACCAGGACACAAAATTATCCCTGGCTTCCCCCTGACAAGGCCCATAGACAGAAACTAAAGACCACTGCTCATTATCTTGTTTAGAGCTAAACGCACCACAACAGCAAAGGGTTGTATTTCCACCAGCACACCAGACAACACAACCGAATTCCAGACCACCAGAAGCACCCACAGAAGGTGCAAAAGCAAAAGTATCAAATTGCCGAGGGCAGAATGCCCTAATTTCCCTTATATCAAAGGTTTCACATTTAGTTTCCTGGAAACAAGCAACAGCACACTGGCTTTCCTCAATTTTCTGCTTAACAACACGCTTTCGAGCAGGTGCATTAAGCCCTCTTACATTCCAACAGAGCACACTCCAATTCTTGCAATGATAATCACTCATAATAACCATATAATGAATGATAGCAAAAGAGCACTACATAGTAGCACCACAGCACATAAAATCCCAACAAGCAAGAAAGTTTCAGGCTTAAGTTATTACAAAGCTTAAAAAAGACCAAAAGACCCAACAGCAGGGTCATCATAGGGGCATGGCAGACCCCATAATTCCAAAGAGTGCTAAACATCTCCACCAGACGTGCTGTCAGCTGCAGGATTAGCCATAAGCTTATCCACTGTGAATTGGTCATCCGGAATCTGCAGATCTCTGCCAATGTCTTGGATCACCCTAATTGGAGTTGGTGGGGGCACATTAGAAGAAGAACCTGGACGGGGCGATTCATCAAAGAGTGGCTTGCAACGAGGCGTCTTCTTCTTTGGCTGCTGCTGGAGCTCCTGAAAAACAGGTTTGAAGCCATCCCTTTTAACTGAGCCACGCGTGCAGTGACGAACTTCAGTATCCACAATTGGCATTGGAGCTAGGGTCTTGCGACGTCGCGCTTTCTTTTTGTCACACTGTGCAGAAAAGGAAAAGACCTCATCGGATTGATCCAACGTAGCAATAGGGAGAGAGGTTTGGCTCTCCTGAACAGGAGCAGATACACTAGAGTCCACAGGTTCAGGGACAGAGCCGTCAGAAATTGCAGGTTCAGGAAAGAGGGCTCGCGCAACAGGTCTGGTCTTGCTGGCAGTTTTCACATCAATCAACTGCAGATGGGAGACAGGTTGAACATCATCAAAGGCAAGAGCCCAGTTCCTCTTGGACAGAACAATCTGCTGCAAATCCACCAACGGCATCTGCACAGGGACCTCATAAACAGGACAACACTTCATTAGAGACTCAAAAGTGTGCTTCCATGCCAACTCCGGTGGCAAAACAGGTCCATAAACAACCTTGACAAATGCAATAACAATGCGATCGTATTGGATAATAGGGGGCTGATATGGCACAATAGCCCACTCATTAACATCAAGAAACTGCTCAGGAGAGTCCACCAGCTGAACTTCAGACTCTGACTGCTGCATTGAATTGTCGATAACAATCGACTCTTGGTCCTGAACCACAGGCTCTGGGTTGAGCTCTCCAACATGGTCGGCCTGAACATCACCCCAGTGCTCATGACCCCAATTATCTAGATCAACCTGATTGTGCATTGGAGGAGGAACTGGCGGGAGGTCATTCCATCCAATAGCAGGATACGGAGGAAGCACAAAATTGTGATTGTCAGGGAACAGAGCACCCGGAAGAGGATGTGGATTACCATCAATTGGCATTGGGTCTTCATCTTTAGGCATTTGGTGCGCAAAGTTGGCACCTAGGATATAACAGGGTGCAGTCCAAGAAACCTTTGCTCCCCCATAAGCAGCATAATCCGTGAACACCACATCTCGTGGGACCAATATATCTTCAGGGAAAGAAGCAAAAACAATGGATCTAACCATATAAGGATCATCATGAACCCAATGCTGAAACTTCCCAAAAGTGTTAACAACAGCGCGTATATTTTCAGTATTACGGACATCAAGAGGGATTCCCAGAAACATCAAGCAGCCATCACGAAAACCATGTTGTCCCCAAAAGCCTGCACCCTCATCATGCTTATGAAATCGAACGAAAGTGTCATTGCCAAGAGGCTGCGGTGGCAATTGCAGCAGAGGAAAACGAACCCCAGCATCCCTTAACTCGAAAAAACCAACACCACAGACCCATGGCTGCGCAGATCGAACCTTAACCCCACGATGCTCCAAGAAGTCGACCACCGCCTCTCGAGCAGCTCCCACCTGATTAGGAGGAGGCAGTGGCATCACTTCCGCCACCATGAACTGCTCATGCTGCTTCACAATGGGGGACGACGGCGAAACAAAGGTCCGGGGTACATGATTGGCACCACCATCGATGATGTGATGACCCGCCGGCACGTACCGCAGAGGATCAATGGCGAAGACCGCCATGGGCTCACAGGAACTTGACGCCGGAGCAGACTCAGGAGGTGGAGGAGTCGCCGGAGGTGTGGATGTTGGGGTTTTTGGTGCAGGAGTAATTGGACTAGACAGGGCAGGCCTGTCAAAGGTGGTGGTGGCAGACTCGAGACCGGTATCGGGAACCGGAAGAGGCGGCTGATATTTTGGCCTCCAAAATAATCCGTTGGCAGTTGCAATCTTCGCACAATCCTGCTTACGATGGCCCACACGCGTACAAGACTCACAAACAATATCAAGAGGACAATTGTTTTCAAATGACCAGATAAGGAGCACTTTGGACAAGTCAAAACTTCTTCAACCATATTATTAATCATAGATTCAAATGCAACATGTGCCTCCTGAGACCCCGGAATAATCTGAGGTGAAGAAAACGGGCCCGGCCCAATCGGAGATGAGGAAAGATCCATACGAAGCGGAGAGGGCCTGTCAGGCGAGGGCCCATCATGGGCAATCAAAGCAGAACAATCCGACCCATGCAAACAATGTGGCGGATCATGAGGAGGAAGATCGCTCAACCCGCGACGACGTTGAATCACCGACGAGCTCACCGACCCAAAGATGATCGGAGGCGAAGCAACAGTCCATTGCAAATCAATAGGTTTTGGGGGATGAATAACCACACGCTCAGCAGAAGGAATGTGATAACCCGCATCCTCAGATGCAACAATACACTCCGCCAAGGCATGATAACGATAGCCCTTGCAAACACTATAAATTTTAAACGTAGCAAAAGATAGCTTCTTGCGAGCAGCAGATCCCGACTTAAGAGCAGATTTTACTGGTGGATTATGCATAGCTAGCATGCCCAATGCAGCCCTACGTTTAGAAGGACTAACCAAAATCCACTCAGCATCACATTCTTTCTTCCAAATCTTAAACTCACGAACCCAATTGGGTCCCCAATTTCCCCACAAATGAAAGTAACATTTAAACTGAGGGCAGGAGAAAGAACGTGAATCCACAATGTAGAACCCCACATCTTTGCAAGAAACATTGAAGCTGAATACCTTATCACCAATGGTTGAGACCAAAAAATCACTGGCAGATCCACCCAAAGCAGATTCCAAAGCCGCTGCCACTGAATCCTCTGTAAGACGAAAATCATGCCACTGAAAGAAACCACTAAGGTGAAGGATACCAAATTCTCCATGGGGTGCACTATGAGACCCGAAACCTTGTAGATCTCCTCAGCAAAAACTCTACCCTTGGAGAAGTCCAAGCCAAGGGTAGATCCAGAGTAAGAACCCATCACAAAGGGCATAGGAAGAGAGATCCAAGAGCGCCGAGGAAGATGATCGGAACCAAATACCAAATCACAGGAAGGAGGAAGAGATCGCCGGTGACCTAGGGTTTAGGGGTGGGTGGGTGGGTGGGTGGGCGGGCGCCATCAAAAATTCGTTCTACATTGTGAATCTGCCAGTTCTACATTTCCTGCATGGGTTATCCGGAAGAAACCTGTTGAACTTGATTCGACATACTAACCTATGCATCCACAACTCAGAAAGTTATATGTTCCTCGAGTTGTTCCTCCTTAGTTGTATTCTGACCCCCGTCTATCAATTGATAGTCAGGAGTAATTGTGCATCCGTGTTATCGATGCTTCTTATTCTTGTGGTCCGTCAAGCCATTGTAGTTCAAAATGACTAGGAGAAACAAACTCCAGTACCTTGTCCATTTCTAGGATTTGGTCAAAGTAGTTGTACTTCGTATATCAAAATACCAATCCAACTTTTGCTCTGTTCTACCTTGGAGTGTTACCATCTTTATGTCAAGAGTGTCATGAGAATTGCACCACCTCTTATGAATTCTTGATTTGATGATATTTCTCACCATCATTATTCATTCCTCGGTCCCGTGTTGTTGTAACCGGAATGCCGACAAGTGAATTGTGGTGTGTGAAATCGATATGCCTAGCAACCCCCTTGCTTGGTAGTTAATGGACAATATTCTCATTCTTAGCGTGTTGGTTATTAAATCATCATCCTAAGATTGATCGTGCTACCTAGTCCTTATTTCTGGGGCACTCTTGATCAATGAGTTAGGATTATTCAATCCCTTGCTTATTTGATCATATTGTCTTGCTCTGAAAAGCAAGATTGTTCTCGAGCTTAGTAACATATCGGTGGTTCGTGATTTTCTGAATATCTTCTCGGAAGTATTACCAGGTTGTCCCCTGACTGATATGTTGAGCTCGTGATCAAGTTGGTTTCTTGTGAACCGCCTGTTCTCCAAGAATCTGTGTTGGATATCCCTGATCTAGTTGGTTGAGCTAGACAACAACTTGGAGAGTTGGAAGATGAAAGCTTGTCCCGCTTAGTTCATGTTAAGGGATATCCTTTTATATGTGTGTGTGTTGAAGAAAGATGATATCCTCATCAATTGGTCCTCGTGATCAGTGATTGGATCTATCATCTTATCCAATCTTTGATTTGAGTATGGGTTGTCATCAAATCAAACCAGAACCAAGGATATTCATCATGGTGTCTTACTCGTGGTTGATTCCTCGGGCATAGACCGCTATATCTTTTGGTCTGACCAATGCTATCACCGTGTTCACATGATGGTGGAAGTCCAGTGATATGGAAATTCTGATGAGTTATTGTTGAACCCATCAGCAGCATTTTGTCTTCCCCATGATTCATGTTGAACATCAAGCTAGTGTTGGAAACTTTTGTAAGCATTATTTTCATGTCCCGTTCATGAAGTATACGTTTGGATCAAAGTAGCGACTTCCTCTAAGTTCACGTGCAATCGATGCAAGTTGCCGCCGTGAATTTGAGAAAGCTTGTTTTTGCTTCCTATGGAATCATCCCAAGTCAGTCATGCATGTGCGAAGTATACATGGTTTGGAGACTTGCAACCTTCATTCCACATGTATCCCTAGCACACCAAGCCACTGATTGATTTGTTCAAGGAAAAGAAGTTGTTGTGCGAATACTAGTTCGTGCACAAGACTTCGATATCCTCGTTGATGGTGCCCCACCAGAACTCGGTAGTGTTTTATTATAAGACTACTACGTGGTTATGCTTGTCTGGGACAGTGTGTCCACATGTATGTAGCAGAATCAGCTCATGTTTTGGAGCTTGCTATCTTAGTTCATTTCCGAGAATCTCGCAACTCCGTCTCATCGGTTTGTGTTGCAAACTTTCTTTTCCAGACATGCTGTCTGAAATATCATGTTTCCAACCAGATCTGAATCTCAGGCAGATATGATGGTTGGAACCTTCCCAACATTTGCATGTTGTTCCCAGCTTGCACCCCATCGTGCCAATTTTCTATGGGATGTCCTTATCAGCAGTTGATGTCCAGGATCATCTTTAAGGTGGTCATGTCATGGGTCCCATTCATTTCCGGTGATAAGCAAAAGTCATTCATTGCGTTGTCTTCAACAAGCTAGTCCACATCGTCCATTCTAGCCCGAGTGTGTCGTTCTCCCGAACTCCCTCGAACGATCAATTGTGATTGCCTTAGGCTGGCATAAAGAGTTTCAATGATATTTATATCAAAATTAATTCGTGTTGCCACTTAAGGGAATAGTTCTTCGAGTCACCTTCCCCAAGGTGCCCCGTTACGGGATCTTGGCAATTACTTCCTCGCCACCTTGACACCATCCACCATCTTTCTAAGCATGGAATTGTTGCCCATCAAATCAAACCCCGTCGTTTGTTCTTCCATCCCTCTCGATGTGTTTTGTGTCTCAACTCGAGATGTTTCAAAACATCTCATTCCGCGAGTTGAGATTGTATAGTTTGATCTTTGAGAAGATCAATCCTAGTAGAGCTCCTTTCCGTCGTCATCGCATGGATGAAGATCTCAAAAGCGAGGATGTCAAGATCACCGTATGCAATGAATCAACAACCTTATGAGGTGCAACCTGGATCGTGAAGATTGTGTTGGTCTTGTGCCCCTCATCTTCTTACCTCACGTCTTGAATCTCAGGACGAGATTCTTGTTTAGTAGGGGTGAGTTGTCACAGCCCTAGAATTTGATTGCAAATAGTTGCACAAGCATTCATGCATCATGTCTAACTTTAATTGAAATCTGGAAATGGGGATGTTCAAACCCTTGCACCACTTGAATCAACTAGGTTCAACTAAAATTTGCATTCAATAAAACCAAAATGATCCTTATTGATATTTGGTATTTTTGGCAAGGGCTTTGTTCCAAACCAAAAATAATGAACATTTTTAAGGAATTATTTTGGGCATTGAATCTAAATCAATATTGTATTTGGATTTGGTTTTATATTATTAATATGTGGAATATAATTTCAGATAACTCTGAAATAATTTATGTGCCTTTGGATAATCCCACTGTGCAATATAAAAATATTCAGAGGAACGTTGTCACTGTTTTCAATTTGTTTGGAGTTCAAAACAGTGGCAAAATGAATTAATAAAGGAAAACAGAACAGAAATAAAACAGAGCAGGGAAACCTACCTGGCGGCCACTTACCTGGCCCAGCCCACCAGAGCCGCCACCGTCTCCCACCTCGCGCCAGAAGGACGCGAGGCGTGTGGCCACCGCGCGTCGGCACGCGCCCGAGCCACCTCCTGCTTCCGCCGCTTCTGGAACCAGCCCCGAGCGCCACGCGGTCTCCTGCTTCGCTTGCACCTCTCCCCACTCCCCCTGTGCTCTTTCCCCTCCCCTGTCTCTCCCCCTCGTGCGCAGTCCGAGTGCTGCCGCCGCCGCCGCCGAGCACCACCGCAGCCAACGCCTCTCCCTCGTCCTCCGGAGCAGCCCAGAAGCTCCGTCACTCCGTCCTCGACCCCCTCACCGAGCCACGCCCCGCCAGAAGCCCCCGAACGTCCTCACCGGGCTCGTCTTCAACCTCCCGGTGGCGAGATCGACTTCGCCGCCCTGCCAACTCCAATCCTTCCCCGGGCCCGCTTCGACGCCCTCTGCACTCGACGCGAGCTCCTGCTCCTTCTCCCCCTCCCTGTTTGCTCTGCTGCACGCCGTAGCCGCCACACCGCGCTCGGCCGCACACGCCGCCGCCTGAGCTCCTCGCTGCCGAGGCCACTTCCACTCGAGCTCGAAACCGAGCACATCACCGCGCTCAGCGCGTCACCACGGGGCCGTAGCGGCCATATGTTGCTCATGTTGTGCCCTGCAGCATCGAATCCGTCGACGTCCGAACTCCGGCGCCGGTCTGTTGGTCGGTGTCGTCCACTCCAACCACCTTGCCCCCTCTCGTGTGTTTCCCTGGGTGCGGCTCACGCCCAGCAGCCCGTAGAGCCAAACCGCGGGTCAGGAGGACGCCGGACGGCGAATCCCGAGCGCCTCCGCCGCGACTTGAGGTCGCCGGCGGCCTAACCTCGGCCGTGCCGACGTGGCACGTCGTTAGTGGCTAATGACGGTTTTGTTTTAGTTTAGATTAGATTAAAACCCAGCGGGACCCACAAGCCAGAGTTGACCACGCTAACGTGGCAGTTGACCAGGCCCACATGTCAGCGACACAAATGACGCCGGGTGACAGACCAGTGGACCCCACTGGTCAGGTTTGACCTGGCCTGGCGCCGTTGACCCGATGACATCATCATGACGTCATGCTGGCGCAGTATTGATTTTCTGGATTTAAAATAATTCAGAAAATTGCAGAAAATATCCAAAACTTCAAAAATTCATAGTAATTCAACCATAACTCCAAATCAAACAAGTTATATATGAAAAATGATAATAAAATATAATCTGTCCATCTGTACTGGTTTCATGCATGTCAGAATACTTTGACCTTTTTGTTTAAGTGAAACAAGCTAATACATTAATATGACTTCATGTCATGGGCTTTCATTTGAATCTTTGATTCAAATGGACTCAAACCAACCTGTTTAGAATGCATTAGCCAAAACACACCCATACTGCCATGTCATAGCATGCATCATATTGTTGCATATTGCCATGTGATGATTGTGTTCCGATGTGTCTTTCGTGGTAGGTTCTGCCTCCGAGGATACCCGCGAATATCCGACTGAAGGGCAGTATCCTACTACCACTCTGTCAGGCAAGCAAAACCCCCTTGTTCATTCCGATACAATCCAACTCTCTCGCTCCTGCTCTCTTTTACAGCATTAGGACAACAATGAATCATCTGTTACTTGCTGCGGTAGTTGAACCCTTATCCTCTGCATGACTGTCATTGCCACAGTGAATAGATGAAACCCACTAGCATGAGTAGGAGTTGTTTGAGCCCTGTTGTGCCTACTCATTCATGCTTGTTTCTCATGCCTGCTACTGCTTAGAGTTGAGTCAGGTCTGATTCATCGGGAATGAATCCGAGGTGTGTAAACATGTCCTACTATTGAGAGCTAAGTGTGTGAACACGATTTGGAAAGGTAGCGGTGAGAGGCCATGTAGGAGTACATGGTGGGTTGTCTCATTGAAACCGTCCTTAGGACCTGAGTTCTGTGTTTGTGATCCATGAAACAGTTACTACCACGCATTGGGCCCGAAACCAATGGACCCTCTCGACTTCTTAACCACCCTTGTTCTCTGTCCAGGAGTTGCAACTAGTTTATGGTGTTTGTAGGATATGTGTTGGAGGCCGTGCGTAGCGCTGACCCTAGGGGTGGGCTATGATGCGGTAGATACACCGTGGCCCGGTGTACCGAGCGCCCGTTTGGTGTCTCGGGAACCTCAAGACACATCGTTCGGGCCGTATGTGGAAACCTCGGCGGACTCCTGCGGATGGAACCTGAATAGGCGATAAACCTGGACTAGAGACTTGAGTGTTTAGGTAGGCTGTGGCCGACACCCACGTTGGGCTTCCGCTTGAAGGTTGCCGAGTACATGTCGGTAAACGGCGGTAAGTGGTGAGAGAGTGTGTGAAGAAGTACACCTGTAGGGTTAACATCATCTATTGAATAGCCGTGTCCATGTAAAGGACTTCTGGGCTACCTATAACAGTTCATAGACAAGTGAAAGTGGATACTCTAAAATGCACAAGATAAGCGTGAGTGCTATGGATGGCGTTCTCGTAGGGAGACGGGAGCGGGTCCATAGTGGTGTATTGATATGGTGAATATGTGGACTCGTGTGCGCCACCTCAAAAGAGTTACTTGCAGTCGTAGTTCAGGATAGCCACCGAGTCAAATCTGGCTTGCTGCAGTTAAACTCCTCCACCCCTTTGTTGATACCGATGCATATTTAGTTAGTTCTGATGTATGTCTTGCTGGGTACATTTGTACTCACGTTTGCCTATTTTATGTTTTGCAGAGAGACGTCAGTCTCGCTAGTATTTCCGCGTGGACTTCGACGTTTAGCTTGATACCTCAGCTACGATCTTGTGCCCTCGGCAGGATCTAGTAGATAGTCAGGCTTCTCAGCCTTTTTCATTTATAGTTGTCTGTACTCAGACATGTTAAGCTTCTGCATGAGTTTGACTTGTATGCTCTCAATGTTGGGTCATGAGACCCATGTTTGTAATATCTCGCTCCTCGGAGCCTATTGAATAAATACTTTGAGTCGTAGAGTTATGTTGTGATGCCATGTTGTATTTACACATATCGAGCATATTGTGTGTATGATTGAAATGCTTGGTATGTGTGGGATCCGACAACCTAGTTGTTTATCCTTGGTAGCCTCTCTTATGGGGAAATGTAGTCTAGTGCTTCCTTGAGCCATAGTAGTCCGCTACAGCCCAGTTCACCGGAGTCCTGCTAGCCCAAAGACTACTGCTCGGGACACTTGATCGGCCGGCATGTGTTTCACTTCACGTTCTGTCTGTCCTTCGGGAAATGTCACGCGGTGACATCCGGAGTCCTGCCTAGCCTGCTACAGCCCGGGTTCCCGGAGTCTGTTAGCCAGTGCTACAGCCGGATTCACACGCTGCTGACCGACATGCTCGATGTGATTCATGTATGCCTGTCCCCATGGGTTAGTGCCGCTTTGGGTTCACGACTAGTCATGTCAGCCCAGGTTCTCTGTCATATGGATGCTAGCGACACTATCATATACGTGAGCCAAAAGGCGCAAACGGTCCCTGGCCATGGTAAGGCGACACCCGTGGGAATACCGTGCATGAGGCCGCAAAGTGATATGAGGTGTTACAGGCGAGATCGGTGTGACTTAGAATCGGGGTCCTGACAGAGCCCCATGTGTTCGACGTTGAGTTTGCTGGATTGCTTGAAGACCCAACAATCTCTGTGGGTATGAGTTGCAGGCTTCCCGAGAGTACTGTGGATTTGTCATATTTTGTCCAAGATTTTGTTTAGGTTAGATAGCTCGTCCCTGTTATCCTTGAGGGGCAGCTTTTTCTGATTCTGCCGAGAGCTTTTGAATCCGGCGTTGACTGCCGGTTTGCTCTTGGGCTGTTTCCTTGGTCAGTCTTTGGTCCTTGCTACGTCGCGGTTTCCGTTTCCATCCCTAACCCGGATGTACTTGGGTCAGCTGGTCTTGCTTCTTGCCAACTAGCTATCCTCTCCTGCGCAAAAAGCGGGTCATGAGGCTTGTTAATGCAGCCATTGTTCTTGGCTTTTCTTGGCGAGGTGTCTGGCGAGCCATTCGTCTCAACAGCTGTGTTTGAAAGCTGCTAAGGCTTCGGCGTCCGGACAGTCGACTATCTGGTTCTTTTTAGTAAGAAATATGTTCTAGAGTTTCCGGGCTGACTCTCCGGGTTGTTGAGTTATATGACATAGATCGTCTGCATCCGGAGGTCGGACATAGGTCCCTTGAAAATTTGCCCGAAAAGCATCCTCGAGCTCTTCCCAACTTCGATGGTGTTTTCGGGAAGGCTTTCAAGCCAGTGCCGGGCTGGCCCCTTGAGCTTGAGGAGTAAGTATTTTATGGCGTGGAGGTCATCTCCTCTAGCCATGTGTATGTGGAGGATATAATCCTCAATCCAGACTCCAGGGTTTGTTGTTCCGTCGTATGCCTCTATGTTTACGGGCTTGAATCCTGCTGGAAATTCATGGTCCAGCACCTCATCGGTGAAACATAGGGGGTGTGCGGCACCCCTATATTTGGGTGTGCTATGATGTTCGGATACTTGTTGCGTTGCATTGCTTACTAGAGCTTGCTTTCTTGGCCCGTAGATACATCTGGTTGGGCCGTATTTTTGATGTGAATCCTTGTGCGGATCGCGTGCCGGCTTGTGTGCGGCGCCCTTTGCCGCTCTATGTTGGCCATGGGGTTGTTTATCCGACCGGGTGTCTTCCTTATTTTTTGATTGCGGGGGCTCTAAGGCCTCCTCATCAAATTCCGGCAGGAATTTTTGCTTCGGATAGCTCTTTGTGTGGCGACTGCCGCCGTATTTGTCTACGGTGTTGAGTACTTTGCCCCATCTAATTCTGAGTGCATCTTCCGCTATTTTGAGCTTCCGCTTCTGCTTTTTCAGGCTACGCGCAGTGGCGACGAGCCTTTTGTGGAGGTTCTTCTGCTCCAGCAACTTGTCCGGCGTGAGATCGTCCGGACTATTATCTTGGCCGGGGACGGGTTGTTCGGTTTGTTTATCCAAGTTGCCATGTTCGGACGGTTGCTTGATGGCATGTTCGTCGTCCGCCGGTTCGCCTTGCTCTATGGCTGGGTCTCTGTCAAGGTGGGGTTTGGAGCGGCGCTTACGCCGCCGCTTTGACTACTTTTCGACGGAACGATCCCTCGTTGCGTCCCTTTGTTCCTCGTCGTCGTTTCTTTTAGGTGTGTCCACCATGCATACATCGTTAGATGAGGTGGTTGTCCAGTGCCCTATAGGCGCTGGCTCCTGTTCGTCTCCTACATCGTCGTCCATACCGTCGATGTCTTCGGAGTCAAAGTCGAGCATGTCGGTTAAATCATCGACAGTGGCTACAAAGTGGGTGGTGGGTGGGCTTTGAAATTCTTCGCCATTCGCATCCCATCCTCGCTGACCATAGTCCGGCCAGGGCTCTCCTGATAAAGAGAGAGACTTTAGTGAATTCAGAATGTCGCTGAAGGGCGAGTGTTGAGAGGTGTCCACAGCGGCGAACTTCATGATCGGCGCCCAATCGGATTTGATCAGCAGGGGCGCGGAAGGTTCGGAGTCCGGAAAGGAGTCCGACACCTTGGAGTCACGAGCTTCGCAAAGGACAAGACTGTTGTTCGACTCAATCGTCGTAGAGATTGCAGCCCCTGAGGCGGTGTCCAGCTACCCGTCCTCGATTGGCGCAATCGGCTCCGAGCTAAGGGTCGGAGCGGACACTGGGGCGGCCTCCTGGGCACTGTTCAGCGGCAGAGCCAGATCATGCCCATCGTGACAGTGCGGCACGCTCGGCTGTGGTTTGAACCCGTCGAAGATCAAGTCTCCGCAGATGTCAGCCGTGTAGTTCAAACTTCCAAATCTGACCTGATGGCCAGGGGCGTAGCTTTCGATCTGCTCCAGATGGCCAAGCGAATTGGCCCGTAGTGCAAACCCGCCAAATACGAAGATCTGTCCGGGGAGAAAATTCTCACCCTGGACGGCATCGCTTTTGATGATCAGAGGTGCCATCGGGCCTAAAGATGACGACACAGAGGAACTCTCAATGAAAGCACCAATGTCGGTGTCAAAACCGGTGGATCTCGGGTAGGGGGTCCCGAACTGTGCGTCTAGGCGGATGGTAACAGGAGACAAGGGACACAATGTTTTTACCCAGGTTCGGGCCCTCTCGATGGAGGTAAAACCCTACTCCTGCTTGATTAATATTGATGATATGGGTAGTACAAGAGTAGATCTACCACGAGATCAGAGAGGCGAAACCCTAGAAGCTAGCCTATGGTATGATTGTTGTTCCTCCTACGGACTAAAACCCTCCGGTTTATATGGACACCGGAGAGGGCTAGGGTTACACAGAGTCGGTTACAATGGGAGGAGATCTACACATCCGTATCGCCAAGCTTGCCTTCCACGCCAAGGAAAGTCCCATCCGGACACGGGACGAAGTCTTCAATCTTGTATCTTCATAGTCCAGGAGTCCGGCCAAAGGTTATAGTCCGGTCATCCGGACACCCCCTAATCCAGGACTCCCTCAGTTATCCTTTCTGTTCTATCTATTCAAGAGTCCGTAGTAAAATAACATGAAGCTATTCTTTCCGTTCGATCTATCATAGAGTTCATACTAGAATAACACCTTAAGACACAAATCAACCAAAACCCTAATGTCACCTAGATACTCCATTGTCACCTCAACTATCCGTGGGCACGATTATACGATATGCATCACACAATCTCAGATTCATCTATTCAACCAACACAAAGTACTTCAAAGAGTGCCCCAAAGTTTCTATCGGAGAGTCAAGATGAAAACGTGGGCCAACCCCTATGCATACGTTCATGGGCAGAACTCGCAAGTCGACCACCAAAACATACATCAAGTGGATCACGTGATATCCCATTTTCACCACAGATAAGCATGGTGATACATACATCAAGTGTTCTCAAATCCTTAAAGACTCAATCCGATAAGATAACTTCAAAGGGAAAACTCAATCCATTACAAGAGAGTAGAGGGGGAGAAGCATCATAAGATCCAACTATAATAGCAAGGCTCGCGATACAACAAGATCGTATCACCTCAAGAACACGAGAGAGAGAGAGAGAGAGAGATCAAACACATAGCTACTGGTACATACCCTGAGCCCCGACGGTGAACTACTCCCTCCTCGTCATGGAGAGCGCCGGGATGATGAAGATGGCCACCGGTGAGGATCCCCTTCCTGGTGCCGAACGAGCAGGCTCCGACAGGTTTTTGGTGGCTACATAGGCTTGCGGCGGCGAAACTCCCGATCTATTATTGTCTTTGATGTTTTTAGGGTATATGGGAATATATAGGCGAAAGAAGTTGGTCAGGGGAGCCACGAGGGGCCCACGAGGGTGGAGGGCATGCCCAGGTGGGGTGGGCGCGCCCCCCTACCTCGTGGCCTCCTCGAAGCTTCCCTGACTTGCACTCCAACTCCCCTGGATTGCTTCCGTTCCAAAAATAATGCTCCCAAAGGTTTCATTCCGTTTTGACTCCGTTTGATATTCCTTTTCTTTCGAAACACTGAAAAAGGCAAGAAAACAACAATATGGGTTGGGCCTCTGGTTAATAGGTTGTAACACCCCGGACATAACTTTCCATATTTGTAACTCCAACTCTTGCCATTTTCGGCATTGTGATATGATATTCCCTCTGTGGTTGGGTTTTTTCTTCTTTTTGCATTTTGTCCATGTCATGCATTTCATATCATGTCATCATGTGCATCTCATTTGCATACGTGTTCGTCTCATGATTCCGAGCATTTTTCCCGTTGTCCGTTTTGCAATCCGGCACTCCTATGCCCCCCGGCGTCCCCTTTTATGTTTTTCCGTGAGCGGGTACTAAACTTTCTCGGAATGGACCGAGGTTTGTCAAGTGGCCTTGGTATACCACCGGTAGACCACCGGTCAAGTTTCGGGTCATTTGGAGCTCGTTTGTTACTCCAACGGTTAACCGCACTCTCGCAAAGGCCTCTTTTAAGTTGCAGCCCAACACCCTTTCAAAATAGTCCAATAACCCATCTAAGTCACTTCCATGCTCTCGGTCATTCGATCACGATCGTGTGGGCGAAAACTGCACCTCATTTGGAGCTTCCTAGCTCCTTCTACCTATAAATATAGCCTCCCCCCTCAAATTCCGGATCAAACCCTAGCCTTCTTCCACGCGCCCCGGACACGTCCGGTCTGGCCGGACGAAAATCGCCGCCCGGCCAATCGGGCAGCGCCACGTGTCGCCATGCCAGCCCGCCACCGGCCGCCCGAGGCCGCCGGAGCCCTCTCGCCCGTTCGGCCAGCGGCGCCCGGCCGGCGCGCTCCCCACAGCCAGCCCGCCGCCGCCTCGCCGTGGTCGCCGCCCGGCCGCCGCCTTTCGACGCCGCCGCGCCATCCCGGCGCCGCCCGCCTCCGCCAGCGCGCGTCCGGCTGCCCGTCGCCGCCCCGCGCCGGCGTCCTCTCCGGCGACACCCACGGCCGCCCCGGCCCTCCTTCCTCCGAGCTCCGGCGAGCCTCGAGCCGCGCGTCCGGCCAGATCTGATCTGGATCCAGCCCGGTTGACTTCTTCCCCCCTAAAAATTCGTCTAAGTTTTTATTTCGGTGATTAATTTGTGGCATTTTCAACGCATCATAACTTTGCATACATAGCTCTGTTTCTTGCGTATAATATGTCAAAATGTTCGTATCGAAGATTAGATCATTTCATCTCAATGCATCATTTTCATTTGAGCTCATCTTGTTGCCCGAAATGCTGTTAGAAGAGGGTATGTGATGTTAGTTTACATTTCTTAATGTAACATGCACTTTGTCATTTTGCCATGATTGATGTGTGCATCCTATGAACTTGAGTCCTACATGTGTTTTGTAATATGCCATGCCATATTTCCAGGGGTGTATGCCATGTATTTTTGTGATCTATGTGGTGACTAGCACAAGCATGCAAACTAGGTGTCTTGATGCTGATTTCAGCCCCTGTTTTGCTGATATTTTCATGCCATGTTCACTTGATGCTACCGAGAGATCCATGCATATTTTGAGATACTTCATTAAGGATGTTTTGAACATATGGTTATGCTCTATCCATCCATGCCTTTGTTTGCAATTATGGAGTGCCATAGCTTGAGTCAATCGAGCTCTACTTTTACTATAAAATGTTTCCTGGCAGATTGTTTACATGTTATTCAATTTTGCCAAGGTTGTTGTAGTTGATCCATGTATGCTATGATGTTGTTCTTGCCATGTATGTCTTCTATGCCATGTCTTCTTGATGTATGTATGCTTAGTTTATCATGAAAGGCTATGTAGTGAGTGCTTTGAGCTCTTAAACATGCCTACTTGTTATCTGTTTTTGGTCATGCCCTGTTGCTGAATCTGTTAACGAAATTTGCTATATTGACATGGGTGTTACTATATTTTCCGATCCCTTTTGGCTTATGGTCAGTAAGGGACTTTTGTTCTATGCTTTGAGTAGATTCATGCCATGTCTTGTTTTGCTATTATAATTTCCTGTAGCATGTTGTTTTCTTGCTCTGAACATTGCTACCTGATGCTGATTTTGCCATGTTCAGTAATTTCACTAAGTCTGTGAAGCTGATATGTTTTGCACTTTTTCCATGCTTGTTTGGACCTGTTATGTTGTGATTTAGCCGTAGCTCCGTGTTCATCTTTTGTCAAGCATCTTGAGTAGATCACTGCCATGTGCTTTGTTGGTATGTTTGGGTGCAGTAGCTTAATTTCTTGTTGCTTGCTAAGTGGCATCATGCTGTTAATGGCAGATTTGTGCCATTCTTGTTTTGCTTGTCATTTGCAAACTGTGCATCCGATTCCGGTGATCTTTATATCGTTTTCAACCGAAATCATCTCATCTTTCCAGCGGCATACTTGGTTTGCAAGTTGATGCATGGTTCATCATTTTCCTTCCGGAGCGCGCATACGCATTGCATATCACATCTCGCATATCATGTCATGTTTTGCATCATGTTGCTTGTGCATTGCACCGTGATTTATTGTGGTTCCTTTGTTTGTGTTCTTGCTTTGGGTAGAGCCGGGAGACGAGTACGTGAACGAGGAACCTGTTGAGAACGCTTACGAGGATCAAGCTTTCGACAACTCTGAGAACATTGCAGGCAAGATGACCATACCCTCAAAATCACTTCTATCTTTGCTTGCTAGATGCTCGCTCTTTTGCTATGCCTATGCTACGATGCCTATCACTTGCTATATCATGCCACCCATATTGCCATGTCAGCCCCTAACCATCCTTTCCTAGCAAACCGTTGATTGGCTATGTTACCGCTTTGCTCAGCCCCTCTTATAGCGTTGCTAGTTGCAGGTGGAGATGAAGTTTGTTCCTTGTTGGAACATGGAGATTTTGTTCCTTATTGGAACATGTTTACTTGTTGGGGATATCACAATATATCTGCTATAATTAATGCATCTATATACTTGGTAAAGGGTGGAAGGCTCGGCCTTATGCCTGGTGTTTTGTTCCACTCTTGCCACCCTAGTTTCCGTCATACCGGTGTTGTGTTCCTTGATTTCGCGTTCCTTACACGGTTGGGTGATCTTTGGGACCCCCTTGACAGTTCGCTTTGAATAAGACTCGTCCAGCAAGGCCCAACTTTGGTTTTACCATTTGCCACCTAAGCCTTTTTCCTCCGGGTTTTCGCGAGCCCGAGGGTCATCTTTATTTTAAACCCCCCCGGACCAGTGCTCCTTCGAGTGCTGGCCCGAACCAGCAACTTCTGCGGGGCCACCACGGGAAACTTCGAGGCTTGGTTTTACTCGTAGCTTGACTTATCCGGATGTGCCACGAGAACGAGATATGTGCAGCTCCTATCGGGATTTGTCGGCTGTCGGGCGGCTTCTTTGGTCTTGTTTTATTCTGTCGAAATGTCTTGTAGTCCGGGATTCCGAGATTGATCGGGTCTTCGGTAGAAGGAATATCCTCCGATTGACCGTGAGAGCTTATAATGGGCTAAGTTGGGACACCCTGCAGGGTATTATCTTTCAAAGCCGTGCCCGCGGTTATGAGGCAGATGGGAATTTGTTAATGTCCGGTTGTAGAAAACCCGAAGTTGACCTCAATTAAAATACACATCAACCACGTGTGTAACCGTGATGGTCTCTTCTCGGCGGAGTCCGGGAAGTGAACACGGTGTTGGAGTTATGTTTGACGTAAGTAGTTCAGGATCACTTCTTGATCGCTACTAGCTTCACGACCGTGCTTTGCTCCTCTTCTCGCTCTCTTTTGCGAATGTAGCCACCATATATGCTAGTCGCTTGCTGCAGCTCCACCTCAAAACTCTGTCCTTCCTATAAGCTTAAATAGTCTTGATCTCGCGGGTGTGAGATTGCCGAGGCCCCGTGACTCACAGATTCTACCAAAACAGTTGCAGGTGCCGACGATGCGGTCAGGTGGCGCAACCCGGCGCTCAAGTGGGAGTTCGATGAGGAACGTGGTCGTTACTATGTGTCTTTTCCTGATGATCAGTAGTGGAGCCCAGTTGGGACGATTGGGGATCTGTGTAGCATTTGGGGTATCTTCTTTTATTTTGGTTACGTAGTCGGACCTTGAGTATAATCTGAATGATGGATGTTTATTTATGTATTGTGTAAGTGGCGACTATAAGCCAACTATGTATCTCTTTCCCTTATGTATTACATGGGTTGTGTGAAGATTACCTCACTTGCGACATTGCTTTTAATGCGGTTATGCCTCTAAGTCGTGCTTCGACACGTGGGAGATATAGCCGCATCGAGGGCGTTACAAGTTGGTAATCGAGCCATCCCGACTTAGGAGCCCCCGCTTGATTGTTCTTTGGCGTTGTTGAGTCTAGAACGGAAAATGTTTTGAGTCTTAGGATTATATATATCGGAGAGTAGGATTCTTTTACTCCCCAGTCCCTTCGTCGCTTTGGTGAGGTCTCCTGATGTAGAAGTTTTGACTCTCCTCTCCTCAAATTTCACTAAAAAAAATTTAGGATCACGTGGGTATCTTGGGATCGTTCCGATGGTTTTGTGACGAGAACATTGTTCTTGGTGCCTCCTGACATTTAGGGGTTGTGGCGGTGTCCGGGGAGTTGAGCTCCAAGGTGTTGTCGTCACAATTTTATCGTTGCGATTACGGAATACCGGAGATTTGCCGACATCGAAATCTCTTTTGTGCAGTTGTTGGTGAGATAACCCGATAACCCAAGATCTTTGAGGCGAGCTCGAGTATTGCCATGACTAAATTATAACGGATGCTTTTAGAAGGTCGAGTTACACGATTTCCAAAGGTTTCTTGGTTATGTGTTGACAGATGGATACAGCTGGATCTAGGTATTGTTAGTTTGGGTTATATATTTTGTGTCCCCTGTATCGCCAACACCGGATTGCATAACCAGAGAGCTTCGGGAGTTTATAGGTGGGAATTCAAGTAGCTCCTAGCATTTCTTCCCGCAGATATTTGGTTCGTGATTGGGTAATCCTTACCACTTATTTGTTCCAGTCGTACCTTGTTATTTTTTTCATCAACCCTTAATCAAGTGGCTTCTCACCTTTATGGACGTGTGATGTTCGCTTTTGGAATTCATTCGTTCATCCTTGTTCGAATGTTTATTGTGAAGACTATATGTTGCAATTTCTATCCGTTGATTCAACTTGTCTATCTGTCTATCAAGTGCTAACGGATGTCACCCTCTTCAGGATGGCTCCGCCAACGCGTCAGAATCCGGAACGAAATGATGGGAATCAGTCAAACCCTCCACCTCCACCTCCGCCTCCGGAGGCATGGCAAGCTATCATGGCAGCCACCAATGCCAATGCTCAGATGATTTTGCAGCTCTTGCAAGAGCGTACTCAAGGGCAAGGCAATCAAGGAAATCAAGGTCAAGGCAACAACCAGCCGCACTTTGCTACTCTCGGTCGGTTCCTCGCTAATCGGCGAAGTCTTTCGGTTTACGTGTCCGAGGCCACAGACGCCGACGATTGGCTTGTGGACATCTGCAAACATTTTGAATGTAGCAATGTCGGACACGAGGACTTTGTCAAGTTTGCATCGTTTCAACTCAAGGACCAAGCTGCTGAGTGGTACCGACAATACAAAGATTCCAGAGGAGGTCGTGTCATTACACAGGATGAGTTCCGCCGAGATTTGAGCTCACCACATTCCGAAAGTGTTGTTGAGAGCAAGCGTGAGGAGTTCCGCAATCTCAAGCAAGGCAACATGTACGTGCATCAATACAATATCCAGTTCGAGAAACTTCGCTCGCTTTGCTAAGCAAGGCGTCCACGATGAAAAGAGTATGATCTATCAATTCAGAGGTGGTCTCGGAGAAGATCTGCAATTAGCTCTTGTGCTTTTTGAGCGAGAAAAGTATGATGAATTCTACAACATGGCCTTTGAAGCAAGAAGCTGCCCAGCTCAAATGTGAGGCTTCTAAGAAGAGAATCAGGGATGCGATTCAGTCTTCTTCTTCCTCTCAAGTGGCAGCTAAGCAGCGAAGTTCTACCTTCCTCCTCCGTTCCGTCGGCCTTATCGTGACGAACTCAGGTGGTCGTGGATCTTCCCACCCGCCCTTGAGCTATCGTAACAAGTCTAATTCTCAAGCTCCAAGGTCTAATGCTCCTTACCACCGTCCGCTCTCGTGAGGTGACTTGCAACAAGTGTCGTGAGAAAGGTCACTATGCGAACAAGTGCTTCAACCAGAGGCGCCTTCCGCCTCCTCCTCCTGTGAAATCTTCCAGCAATGCAGTGGTCAAGCATAATCCCAACCATGCCAAGGTGAACATGATGAATGCAGCTCAAGCGGAGGAATCTTCTGATGTGATAATGGGTAATCTCTCAGTTAATGATATTCCTGCAAAAGTCTTATTTGATACTGGTGCATCGCATTGTTTCATATCAAGACCATTTGCATCTAAGCATGAGTTGGGCTATCAAGAATTGCCTAGTTCCTTATCAATTGTGTCCCCGGGTAAGCAAATGACAGCTAATAATTATGTCCCGGATGTTTCTATCAAGATGGGCGATTACAGATTTCTGGCTAAACCAATTGTTCTCGGTGACTCGGATATTGACCTTATTCTCGGGATGGACTGGCTTTCTCAGCACAAAGCTCAGCTTGATTGTGCTGCCAGGGAAATTCAATTGACTCACTCTTCCAACGATGTGATCATCTATGCCGCTTCGTGATGAAACCATTCGGTTGTTTTCTCTCAATGAGAAGGCGAATTGGATGCTATCTCTCGATTCGATCGTTTGTGAGTACCAAGATGTCTTTCCGGAAGAGCTTCCGGGAATGCCTCCTCACCGACCGGTGGAATTAGATTTATCGATCTTGAGCCTAACCTTGAACCCGTTTGCAAGCGTCCATACAATCTTGGACCTAATGAGCTGAAGGAATTGAAGAAGCAGCTCGATGAACAAGAGCGTCTTGGTTTGATCAGACCGAGTTCATCTCCTTGGGGTTGTGGTGTTCTTTTTGTCCAGAAGAAGGATGGCACGGACCGACTTTGCGTCGATTACTGTCCATTGAATAAGAAGACAATCAAGAACAAGTATCCACTTCCCAACATCAATGAACTTTTCGAGCAACTCAAAGGTGCTAAAGTGTTCTCCAAGCTTGACCTTCGTATGGGTTATCATCAGATTCGCATTCGTGAACAAGATATTCCCAAGACGCATTGAGAACAAGCTTTGGTTCTTATGAATATCTTGTCATGTCTTTCGGCCTTGTCAATGCTCCTCCAACATTCTCTCGGATGATGAACTTCATATTCAACCCCTACACCAATGAATTCGTCTTGGTCTATCTTGATGATATTTTGGTCTTCTCCAAGAATAAGAAGGATCATGCCAAACATTTGCGGTTGGTGCTAGACAAGCTCAGAGAGTATCAATTCTATGCGAAGTTTTCCAAATGTGAATTTTGGCTTGATGAAGTGCTTTATCTTGGTCATATCATATCCGCCAAGGGCATCGCTATTAATCGAGAAGGTGTCTGCGGTTGTGAATTGGGAACCTCCTCGGAATGTCAAGCAGCTCATGATTTTCTTGGACTTGCAAGCTATTGTCGAAGATTCGTTGAGAACTTCTCTAAGATTGCAAAGCCTCTTTCCAACCTCCTCCGAAGCATGTGAAGTATGTCCGGTCTCCTGAATGTGACGTTGCTTTCAATACTCTCAAAGAGAAACTTCGTCACAGCTCTTGTCTTAACTCCTCTGATGAATCCAAGCCATTCGAAGTTTTCTGTGATGCTTCTCTTCAAGGTCTCGGTCTTTGTGTTAATGCAAGAAAAGAGAGTTGTGGCTTATACCTCTCATCATTTGAAGCCCAACGAAAAGAACTACCCCACTCACGATCTTGAGTTGGCGGCGATTGTCCATGCATTGATAACATGGAGACATCTCTTGTTGGGAAGGAAAGTGGACATTTTCACCGATCACAAGAGCCTCAAGTATATCTTCACTCAACCCAACCTCAACCTCGTGCAAACTCGATGGGTCGAAATGATTCAAGAGTACAACCCAAGTATTGAATATACTCCGGCAAGGCCAATGTCCTTGCAGATGCTTTGAGCAGGAAGGCTTACTGCAGCAGTTTAATCCTCAAGCCCTTCCAACCGGATCTTTGTGAAGCTTTCCATAGCTGAATCTTCAAGTTGTTCCTCAAGGCTTTCCTGCCAACCTCATAGTCTCTCCTACTTTGGAAGATCAGATTCGTGAGGCTCAACTCCTGGATACCATGGTGAAAAAGGTGAAAGCGTGGTATCGACAAGGGCATATCCAAGTACAAGTGCTTCCACATTGACGACAAAGATACTCTTTTCTTCGAGGACCGGATTGTGGTTCCTAAGGGTGATCTACGTAAAGTCATTATGAACGAGGCACACAATTCCCTTCTATCCATTCATCCTGGAAGTACGAAGATGTACCATGACCTCAAGCAGTCATATTGGTGGACTCGAATGAAGCGAGAAATTGCTCAATTCGTGAATGAGTGTGATGTCTGCAGAAGAGTGAAAGCAGAACACCAACGACCAACTGGTCTCCTCCAACCTCTTGCTATTCTAGAATGGAAGTTTGATCATATTGAAATGGACTTAAATCACTTTGGATTTCCCTAAGTCCAAGCGTGGAAATGATGCTATCTTCGTTGTCATTGACAAGCTTACTAAAGTGGCTCATTTTCTTCCTATCAAAGAATCTATCACAGCAGCTCAGTTTGCAGAACTATACACCTCCAGGATTGTCTCCTTGCACGGCATTCCACAAGTGATCTCTTCAGACCGTGGCAGCATCTTTACCTCCAAGTTTTGGGATTCTTTTCAGAAGGCCATGGGCACCAACATTCGTTTCAGCACAGCTTTCCATCCTCAAACAAATGGCCAAGTCGAGCGAGTCAATCAAATCCTTGAAGATATGCTCAGGGCTTGTGTCATTTCCTTCGGTATGAAATGGGAAGATTGTCTTCCATATGCTGAGTTCTCCTACAACAACAGCTTCCAAGCGAGTTCGGGCAAGGCCCCATTCGAAATTCTCTATGGCAGAAAGTGCCGTACTCCTCTCAATTGGTCTGAGATAGGTGAACGCCAACTTCTTGGCAATGACCTTATCCACGAAGCGAAGAAATGTGCAAAGTCATTCGTGAGAATCTCAAAGCAGCGCAATCGCGCTAGAAGAGCTATTATGATGACAAGCACCGTGATGTGGCTTCGAAATCGGAGACCATGTCTACCTCCGCGTCTCTCCAATGAAAGGCACTCGTAAACCCGGTATCAAAGGGAAGCTTGCCCCTAGATACGTGGGTCCTTTCAAGATCATTGGCAAAAGAGGCGATCTCGCCTATCAACTTAAGCTTACATCCAACTTCGCGAGCGTGCACGATGTGTTTCATGGGTCCGCAACCGCAAGTGCTTCAAGACGCTCGGCGCACTATCAACTTCAAAGAAATTGACCTCCAAGAAGATCTCTCTTATCATGAGCACCCGTTGCTATTCTTGAAGAAACCGAGCGCAAGACTCGCAACAAGTCAATCAAATTCACGAAAGTGAAGTGGTCACACCATTCCGACCAAGAAGCCACCTGGGAGCGCGAGGATCACCTCCGTTCCGAATATCCGGAGTTCTTTCAGTCCTAGATCTCGGGACGAGATCTTCTTGTAGTGGTGGAGTGTTGTAACACCCCGGACGTAACTTTTCATATTTGTAACTCCAACTATTGCCATTTTCGGCATTGTGATATGATATTCCCTCCGTGGTTCGGTTTTTCTTCTTTTTGCATTTTGTCCATGTCATGCATTTCATATCATGTCATCATGTGCATCTCATTTGCATACGTGTTCGTCTCATGATTAGAGCATTTTTCCGTTGTCCGTTTTGCAATCCGGCACTCCTATGCCCCGGCGTCCCCTTTTACGCTTTTTCCGTGAGCGGGTACTAAACTTTCTCGGAATGGACCGAGGTTTGTCAAGTGGCCTTGGTATACCACCGGTAGACCACCGGTCAAGTTCGGGTCATTTGGAGCTCGTTTGGTACTCCAGCAGTTAACCGCACTCTCGCAAAGGCCTCTTTTAAGTTGCAGCCCAACACCCTTTCAAAATAGTCCAATAACACATCTAAGTCACTTCCATGCTCTCGGTCGTTCGATCACGATCGTGTGGGCGAAAACCGCACCTCATTTGGAGCTTCCTAGCTCCTTCTACCTATAAATATAGCCTCCCCCCTCAAATTCCGGATCAAACCCTAGCCTTCTTCCACCCCGCGCCCCCGGACACGTCCGGTCCGGCCAGACGAAAATCCGCCGCCGCGCCCGGCCAATCGGGCCGCGCCACGTGTCGCCGCCGCGCCAGCCCCGCCGCCCGGCCCAGCTTGAGGCCGCCAGCGGGCCCTCGCGCCGTTCGGCCCGCGCCCGGCTCCGGCGCCGCGCGCTCCCCAGCCCGCCGCCGCCTCCATGGCAGTCGCCGGCCGCCGCCGCCGCCCTTCCCGGCCGCCTCCGCCGCGCCGGCGTCCCCTCCGGCGACTCCCACGGCCGCCCCGGCCCTCCTTCCTCCGAGCTCCGGCGAGCCTCGAGCCGCGCGTCCGGCCAGATCCGATCTGGATCCAGCCCGGTTGACTTCTTCCCCCCTAAAAATTCGTCTAAGTTTTTATTTCGGTGATTAATTTGTGGCAGTTTCAATGCATCATAACTTTGCATACGTAGCTCCGTTTCATGTGTATAATATGTCGAAATGTTCGCCTCGAAGAGTAGATCATTTCATCTCATTGCATCATTTTCATTTGAGCTCATCTTGTTGCCCGAAATGCTATTAGAAGAGGGCTATGTGATGTTAGTTTCTGTTTCTTAACAGAACATGCACTTTTGTCATTTTTGCCATGATTGATGTGTGCATCCTATGAACTTGAGTCCTACTTGTGTTTTGTAATATGCCATGCCATATTTCCAGGGGTGTATGCCGTGTATTTTTGTGATCTATGTGGTGACTAGCACAAGCATGCAAACTAGGTGTCTTGATGTTGCTGATTTCAGCCCCTGTTTTGCTGATATTTTCATGCCATGTTCACTTGATGCTACCGAGAGATCCATGCATATTTTGAGATACTTCATTAAGGATGTCTTGAACATATGTTTATGCTCTATCCATCCATGCCTTTGTTTGCAATTATGGAGTGCCATAGCTTGAGTCAATCGAGCTCTACTTTTGCTATAAAATGTTTCCTGGCAGATTGTTTACATGTTATTCAATTTTGCCAAGGTTGTTGTAGTTGATCCGTGTATGCTATGATGTTGTTCTTGCCATGTATGTCTTCTATGCCATGTCTTCTTGATGTATGTATGCTTAGTTTATCATGAAAGGCTCTGTAGTGAGTGCTTTAAGCTCTTAAACATGCCTACTTGTTATCTGTTTTTGGTCATGCCCTGTTGCTGAATCTGTTAACGAAACTTGCTATATTGACATGGGTGTTACTATATTTTCTGATCCCTTTTGGCTTATGGTCAGTAAGGGACTTTTGTTCTATGCTTTGAGTAGATTCATGCCATGCCTTGTTTTGCTATTATAATTTCCTGTAGCATGTTGTTTTCTTGCTCTGAACATTGCTACCTGATACTGATTTTGCCATGTTCAGTAATTTCACCAAGTCTGTGAAGCTGATATGTTTTGCACTTTTGCCATGCTTGTTTGGACCTGTTATGTTGTGATTTAGCCGTAGCTCAGTGTTCATCTTTTGTCAAGAATCTTGAGTAGATCACTGCCATGTGCTTTGTTGGTATGTTTGGGTGCAGTAGCTTAATTTGTTGTTGCTTGCTAAGTGGCATCATGCTGTTAATGGCAGATTTGTGCCATTCTTGTTTTGCTTGTCATTTGCAAACCGTGCATCCGATTCCGGTGATATTTATATCGTTTTCAACCGAAATCATCTCATCTTTCCAGCGGCATACTTGGTTTGCAAGTTGATGCATGGTTCATCATTTTCCTTCCGGAGCGCGCATACGCATTGCATATCACATCTCGCATATCATGTCATGTTTTGCATCATGTTGCTTGTGCATTGCACCATGATTTATTGTGGTTCCTTTGTTTGTGTTCTTGCTTTGGGTAGAGCCGGGAGACGAAATGCGTGAATGAGGAACCTGTTGAAAACGCTTACGAGGATCAAGCTTTCGACAACTCTGAGAACTTTGCAGGCAAGATGACCATACCCTCAAAATCACTTCTATCTTTGCTTGCTAGATGCTCGCTCTTTTGCTATGCGTATGCTATGATGCCTATCACTTGCTATATCATGCCACCCATATTGCCATGTCAGCCCCTAACCATCCTTTCCTAGCAAACCGTTGATTGGCTATGTTACCGCTTTGCTCAGCCCCTCTTATAAGCGTTGCTAGTTGCGGTGGAGATGAAGTTTGTTCCTTGTTGGAACATGGAGATTTTGTTCCTTATTGGAACATGTTTACTTGTTGGGAATATCACAATATATCTGCTATAATTAATGCATCTATATACTTGGTAAAGGGTGGAAGGCTCGGCCTTATGCAGTGTTTTGTTCCACTCTTGCCACCCTAGTTTCCGTCATACCGGTGTTATGTTCCTTGATTTCGCGTTCCTTACACGGTTGGGTGATTTATGGGACCCCCTTGACAGTTCGCTTTGAATAAGACTCGTCCAGCAAGGCCCAACTTTGGTTTTACCATTTGCCACCTAAGCCTTTTTCCCCCGGGTTTTCGCGAGCCCGAGTGTCGTGGAATTGTCACGGCAGATGTCCTTAGTGTCAGGACTTGGTCGCGAGGCCAACGCATCTATGTGGTAGCTTGAGAGGGGTTGAGTGGGCGAGAGACGCAGGGCGGATCAACACGCAAGACAAGGGTTTAGACAGCTTCGGGCCCCGGGAAACATCATCCGGTAAAAACCCTACATGCTGTTTGAGGCTAGGTCTCATTATGCTCATGAGGAAGTCGCCGTAAACCGGCTCTCCTCTTTGTGTCTAGCCCTAAGATTGTTTCTTCTTGCTTGTAGCTTGTCCCTCTTTGGGGAGCCCTGCCCCTCCTTATATAAGTTGAAGGGGCGGGTTACATGTGGAGTCCTACTAGGATTAGGACAAACCTATCTCTAATACAAACCGGATACAAGTCCAGGTCTTAACTCCTTGTAAGACAAATATTCCTTATGCCTTCCCTCTTAAACCGGCCCACCGTAGTTGAACCGGCCTTCATGAACCGCTAGTCGGGCCACCGGGTCTTGTCGCTCCTCTGACCCACCTGCCGGATTATCAATGAACCGTAAACCGTCGGGTCGCCAGTGAACCGCCAAGTCCGGCCGGTTTATACTTCCGGCCGGTTAACGCCACGGGGTATATCCCCGACATTAGCCCCCAGTTTAATTTGGATTTATCCATGTTAAACTGATCATGTGAAATAAACACAAGAACAAACTGGACAGATTATGCTCCGGGTTAAGAATTCTTATAAACCGGCATCTGATCCTCCTTAAATCCTTGTCATTTCCTCCTTCTAGAAAATCCGGTTTAATAGGCCAGCTTCATAATCAACTTGCTGACATTGGTTTCTCATAGAAAATATATTGTGAAGAATAACTCCTTTGATTCAGCTCCCAATGCTTAAAAACAATATTGGTCCTTGAAATACTCATCTGATCTTCAACGGTTTAAGGGCGTAGAAATTGCGGTTTATCATTGCCAAGATCACGGTTTATAAATATTGATGGCACCGGGTCATATTTGTAGTTAACATCCAGCTTGAAAATATACCTCTTATATACCTATCACTTGTAGCCCCCAAGTCTTTAAGAAGGTAGCATAGCAACAGCTTAAGACTTGTTTCAATATAAATATCACAATCTTGAAGAAATCCAAGTTGTTCATCTCAATCACTAGTCAGAATTGAGTATTCCACATATGTAGCCCCCAAGTGCCGGGTTGTCATGCTTGCGACAACACGGAACTTGTAATTTCCTGATGCTCATAAAAACTTCAACCAGTGTAGCCCCCAAGGGCCGGGTCATTATGCAATAATGAGCAGGGACTTTGTAAATATAATCATGTAGATTTTAGCAAAGATGTATAGTCCCCAAAGGCCGGCTCAGCAAGATAATATTAAGCTGGGACTTGATATATACTTCAATGAAAATAACATCATATGATATAACCCCCATCATGGGGCTTGAATCCACGTCCACAAGGTTAAGAGCCTTGTGCTTTACCAATGGCGATGGACCCTTCAAAGTATAATGGATAAAAAGGTTTGTACCTTGAATTGTTGTGAGGAGCAATTGGTAGCCCCCAAGGGCGGCTCATTATAATATGATGAGTCGGGTCTTTAATAATATGAGCAAAAATTACTTTGCATTAGCCCCAAGTGTCATGGTGCACTGCTTGCGGCGACATGAGACTTGCATATTTGATGTAATCTCAACTTAAATAATGTAGCCCCCAAGTGCGGGTTGTAAGCTGCGACAACTCGGGACTATTCCCTCCATTGTAGAATAAATCATACCCATTGATGAAATAAAAGCCATTGCGCTGAAGCGACTTTGAAAACCTCAATCATTATATTGGTTATTGACCACCATAATAAAAATCTAGCCATGTTGGCTATTTGAAGATTTGAATAATATAGTCCAATGATTTATGAGCGCATGATTCCAATGGCGCAATCCAAATATGTACTGGCGACTTATAGTCCAAAACCAGGCGGGTTACCAAACACCGGATAATTTCTCATCATATCTTTGGCGACTTATCGTCTTAAAGCCAGCCGGTTTAATAAACACCGGATAATTTATCTTCATTCTTTATTCAACCTGTCTCTTAATACAACAAGTTTAAAGTGTCCTGGCGGTTTACCACCGGACGGGTCATAATGCCCAACATATAGCCCAGGTTTATAACCAAGGCTGCACTTAAGAATAATCAAATATGAAATATATCATACCTGTGATGTTAAATCACATCATTGGTTTACCAACTTTTTGTAGTAAGGGTGATAACCCCAATCTTGAGTAATGATAACTCCTTTCATACTGTGCCGGTTTATGATAAAACCGTACCGGGTTGTGATAAACACCGGTTTAACCATATATATCTTGGCGACTTCGTAGTCAAACCAGACCGGGCGGATAGTCTCCGGATTATGATTTGATCATGTACTGACAATTTGTAATTGAAAGTCAAACCGGGTTTAATGAACACCGGTTTACTCCATAATAAGATGGTAACATCAAACCGGGCAGATAGTCTCCGAATTAGGATTTGACCGTGTTCCGCCAATTTGTAATTGACAGTTTGAACCGGATTAACAATGTCGGTTTAAAAAACAACAAAAAGTAAATAACATCTATGAAAAGAATATGGAAGCAAAGGCAATGATAAGACCGTTTGCAAAAAAGAGGCTTTACTGAGCCGATCAGATGGTGTTACCATGGTCGGACACGACCAAGCTCCCAATAAGGTGTAGCTATGGATCAAGTCAGCGGGTCCCCAACTGAAACCGTGGCATTATGCCGATCAAGTGGCGTGGCAATGGTTCGGGTTCGACCAAGCCCCAAGTGACTCTATGGCCTTAGGCCGATCAAGAGGTGTGTTGGTTCAGACGTGACCATGTCCCCAAGTGATCTGGTGGCTTTCGCCTATCAAAAGGTGTTGCATTGGTTCGGACACGACCAAGCCCCCAAGTGACATAACATGGTGCTTTGAAAAGCTAACCCAAGAGGTAAACCGGAGGCCGCTTTAAGACAGAAACTCCATGTAACCACGCATGATGTAAAAAAGAACAGAGACCCTGCTTTATGAAGCAGAAGCCCCCATGTGATCAATAATATGATAGGCCAATGAGGCAGGATACCCATGTTTGAACCGCGCATCATGGCAGCAGGTCTTCTTCGGTAATTTTTAACCTTTTTGCAAGAGATAAATTCTTCTTGAACCGGGATCTTGAACCGGATATTGAGAGCTTCAAAGCTTTGTTGGAGACATCTTCCCTTGACCCGGATTTTAAACCGGAATCTTCATTTTCAGCCGGAAATTTTCTGACGGTCTTTAAACTCGAACTTGTGAGAAGTTAATTCCTTTTTGAACCGGACATTGTTAAACCGGATTTGGGCGCTTGAGCTTTGTGGGAGAACAGATTTCCCTTGAACCGGATTGTAAACCAGATATTTGAGAGCTTCAATGAGACCGACTTCCCTTGAGCGGGATTTTGTAACTGTCATATACTTTCTAAGCCGGAAATTTTAAATGACCTTCAAATAACAGTAGCCTCCTGGACCGGGTTATCTTTCCCTCCATCGTCCTGGGGTTCTTAAATTTGCTGAAACTAGCAAGATTTGCTTAGTCATGTCATCGTAGCCCCCGAGTCTCAAGGTGACTCAAGGAGTTGGCTTGAAACTCTTCATATTTGACCATGATATAAACCGACATAACTTGTATATCATTGGTGTTGATAGCACGATGTGAATCCACAGAAGGTTGTGATGACTGCGGCGGGTTATAAATGATACCGTATGAGCCGTGTCAGCAACTCGGCCAATAGTTCCTTCCAACCGGCGATTTGAAGTTAACCAAACTGTAGTGGCGGCGCTTGTGCGCCTGCCCATTGAGCCATCCAGTGTAGACGGGCGGTTGATAGTATATGATAATTTGCCTCCATTTTGAAGGAAAACCGGGCTACCCAAGCTGTGACTTGCTCATGCAGACAGGTGCGGCCTGGTATGTTGATGTAGACCAGGCCGTAATAAATGGACGGTAGAGACGTCCACAGTATTAGAGGTGGCTTGGGCAGATGATCCGGCCACGGTGTTGTAAACCGGTTCGGACGGGCGAAGTCAACGCGAGCACGGTCCCGGCAAGCTGATGTAAACCGGGCCGTAAGCGGCGTCTTGCATGTGTCCATTCACCGTGTAATATGGCACGGACGAACACCGGGCGGGGCGTTGCCGGTAGCGTGCCATTACTCCATGGTATAAACCACGTTTATAATGAATAATTGTCCTGCATACAATATTGCAGACCAAGGCAAAGATAAACTGCTCTTTGACAAAAATAATATGCACTAATAAAATTACCTGATGGATATCACCTGATGTGTTAGGCCGGAAATTATCCGCCGTAGAGTTGATGGTCACCACGGTGAAGCTAAAATCAATCACGGGTGAACCGGTCGCAGTGTGGTAAGCCGGTGCAGATGGGCGAGTCAATCGCAGGCATGGTAAGCCACACGGACGGCGAGTCAATCGCGGCGTCGTAATCCAGACAGACGAGTGAGTCGACCGCGGGGCCGGTACCGGCAAGTTGATGCAGATCGAGTTGTACGGGAGGCGGCTTGCGCACACCCGTTCAATAGCAAGCGGGCGCAGACGCCAGTGCATGATGATGCTGACGCACAATCCATAGGCACGGCATGACACCACCTTTATAATAAATAATGGTCCTGCGAAATAAAAATACCACAAACCGGAGTAATTGTTCTCAAACAATTTAATATGTACTGAAAATAAATAGGGCTCTGCAATGGTGCGGCACGGCCGGCTCGGCAACTGACGGCCGTTATAGGGTGAGGGACGGCTCGGGACCTCACCATGGCGGATGAGTGAGGCTGGTCGGCAACTCGAGGCCGCGGGAACAGCTTGCAGGCGCTGCTGTGTTGAAGCGGCCAAAGCGGCGGAGATAGCCGGCGCTCGAGACAAGCTGAGATGAGACGGCCGGCGGCTTAGAGACAGACTCCGGCGGGAGCGGTGACCCGAAGCGAGGCGGCGCTGCAGCCAGGGACAAGCCCAGGGCAGCGCCGGCGACTCACGGCGACGGGGCGACTCATCTGAGGCAGCTGGCGGCGAAAGCAACGGTGCTCAGCGGCACCGCTGATGCAGAAACAACAATAGGCGTTAAATCGGGCGCGAGGGACGGACGGCACAGAGGGCTGGCGGATGAAGCGGAGGCGCGGCTGCTCACAAGAAGTCAAGGCCGTGGGAACGGCAGCTCGAGGCGAGGCCCGCTTTAGCACGGTGGCAGCGGCAACTTGGGAGCAGGCCAAAGCGGAGGCTCAACAGCGGCTGCGTCGCGGCTCATTCTGGCGGCGACGACGGAGGCTCGAGGCGGGCGGACGGGCTTCGGCCAAAATCGGCCAAGCCGGCCCGATGCAGCGGCAGGTCGACGTCTGACCGGCTCGGAACGAAGCCACGATCATGAGTCTGAATCCAATCCGTCCATGTCCTCGTCCGGGTCGCTCTTGGTTTGACTTTTCTCTCGTCTTTGATGGATCATTGGATGGATCACTTTTAGCCTTCACATCTGAAATCGGTAGTACCAGTATGCCGGCGGCTTTCTCCCAAAGGAATTAACACCAAATATGAGTCAATGCCGTCTGGACTCAAGACAATGTAATAGTGCACGGGCAGCAAAACTTTGATTGTCTCGGCGACTTGTGATTCTTACTGATCTCGGCGACTCGCGACAGCTATCTGATTCGACAGCTCTTGTAGCGTTGGCGGCATATAGAGTACCAAACCCTAATTTCTTCCTCGACTTCAATCTTAAAACTCATCATCTAAAAAAGAATTGCAAACTCCTCGATCCCTGGGGAGATCCCTCCAAGAACTCATCACCACCGTGCGCAGGCCCCACGGTGGGCGCCAACTGTCGTGGAATTGTCACGGCAGATGTCCTTAGTGTCAGGACTTAGTCGCGAGGCCAACGCATCTGTGTGGTAGCTTGAGAGGGGTTGAGTGGGACGAGAGGCCTTGAAGCGGATCAACACGCAAGACAAGGGTTTAGACAGCTTCGGGCCCCGGGAAACATCATCCGGTAAAAACCCTACATGTTGTTTGAGGCTAGGTCTCATTATGCTCATGATGAAGTCGCCGTAAACCGGCTCTCCTCTTTGTGTCTAGCCCTAAGATTGTTTCTTCTTGCTTGTAGCTTGTCCCTCTTTGGGGAGCCCTGCCCCTCCTTATATAAGTTGAAGGGGCGGGTTACATGTGGAGTCCTACTAGGATTAGGACAAACCTATCTCTAATACAAACCGGATACAAGTCCAGGTCTTAACTCCTTGTAAGACAAATATTCCTTATGCCTTCCCTCTTAAACCGGCCCACCGTAGTTGAACTGGCCTTCATGAACCGCCAGTCGGGCCACCGGGTCTTGTCGCTCCTCTGACCCACCTGCCGGATTATCAATGAACCGTAAACCGTCGGGTCGCCAGTGAACCGCCAAGTCCGGCCGGTTTATACTTCCGGCCGGTTAACGCCGCCGGGTATATCCCCGACACCGAGGGTCATCTTTATTTTAACCCCCCCCCCCCGGACCAGTGCTCCTTCGAGTGCTGGCCCGAACCGAGCAGCCTGCGGGGCCACCACGGGGAAACTCGAGGCTTGGTTTTACTCGTAGCTTGACTTATCCGGATGTGCCCTGAGAACGAGATATGTGCAGCTCCTATCGGGATTTGTCGGCACAATCGGGCGGCTTTGCTGGTCTTGTTTTATTGCTATCGAAATGTCTTGTAGTCCAGGATTCCGAGAATGATCGGGTCTTCCCGGTAGAAGGAATATCCTTCGTTGACCGTGAGAGCTTATAATGGGCTAAGTTGGGACACCCCTGCAGGGTATTATCTTTTGAAAGCCGTGCCCGCGGTTATGAGGCAGATGGGAATTTGTTAATGTCCGGTTGTAGAAAACCCGAAGTTGACCTCAATTAAAATACACATCAACCGCGTGTGTAACCGTGATGGTCTCTTCTCGGCGTAGTCCGGAAGTGAACACGTGTTGGAGTTATGTTTGGCGTAAGTAGTTCAGGATCACTTCTTGATCGCTACTAGCTTCACGACCGTGCTTTGCTCCTCTTCTCGCTCTCTTTTGCGAATGTAGCCACCATATATGCTAGTAAACTTGCTGCAGCTCCACCTCAAAACTCTGTCCTTCCTATAAGCTTAAATAGTCTTGATCTCGCGGGTGTGAGATTGCTGAGTCCCCGTGACTCACAGATTCTACCAAAAGCGATTGAGTGCCGAAGCGATGCGGTCACGGGTGGCCTTAACCGTGCTCAAGTGGGAGTTCGATGAGGAACGTGGTCGTTACTATGTGTCTTTTCCTGATGATCGATAGTGGAGCCCAGTTGGGACGATCGGGGATCTGTGTAACATTTGGGGTATCTTCTTTTATTTTGGTTCCGTAGTCGGACCTTGAGTGTAATCTGAATGATGGATGTTTATTTATGTATTGTGTGAAGTGGCATTTGTAAGCCAACTATGTATCTCTTTCCCTTATGTATTACATGGGTTGTGTGAAGATTACCTCACTTGGGACATTGCTTTCAATGCGGTTATGCCTCTAAGTCGTGCTTCGACACGTGGGAGATATAGCCGCATCGAGGGCGTTACATAGGTTAATCCCAAAAATAATATAAAAGTGCTTAGTAAAGCCCATAAACATTCAAAACAGATAATATAATAGCATGAATGCTTTATAATTATATTTATGTTGGAGACGTATCAATCATAAACCCACAATTCATCGGATCTCGACAAACACACCACAAAAAGAGTTACATCGAATAGATCTCCAAGAAGATCGAGGAGAACTTTGTATTGAGATTCAAAGAGAGAGAAGAAGCCATCTAGCTAATAACTATGGACCCGAAGGTCTGTGGTAAACTACTCACAACTCATCGGAAGGGCCTTGGAGATGATGTAGAGGCCCTCCGTGGTCGATTCCCCCTCCGGAGGAGCGCCGGCGAAGGCTCCAAGATGGGATCTCACGGATACAGAAGGTTGCGGCGGTGGAAATAGTTTTTCGTGGTGCTCCTCGATGGTTTTGGGGTACATGGGTATATATAGGAGGAAGAAGTAGGTCGGTGGACGCTCAAGGGGGCCATGAGGGTGGGGGCGAAAACGGGCGGCAGCCCCCAACCGCGCCGCTGCCGGGCCCCCCTTCTCCAGCTAATCCCCTCGCCACCGCCGGAGGCCAGCACCGGGCGAAGCCCGCGTCGTGGCGGCGGCGGCGAGGCCTTCCCCCCGTGGCGCGACTCTCTTCTCCCGCGGGGCCCCGCGGCTGGCGGCCCACCTGCGGCTCAGATCCATGGCGGCGGCCATGGCTGGTGGCGCGCGGCGCAGCTTGGCGGTGGGCGGCACCGGCATGGACAGGTGGGCCACTTCCCTGGCCATGTGGATGGCGGGGAGGTTGTGGGCTTCGGCTGCGGCGGCGGTTCCTCGCTGGATGTTGGTGGCCATGGTGATGTTCGACGTCGACCCCGATCTACTCCGATCTACAGCGGATCCAGCCCTTGGTGGCTTCGGTCACTGTTCTTGGGTGCTGGCCTTGTAGATCCGGTGGCTAGAAGGGTTTCGGGGGAATCTCTTGGCCGGCGTGGCGGCTACTCCGATGGCAGTGCCTTTGGGTGTTGCTTCCCTCGTTGGAGGCTTCGGAGAGGACCTCCTTCCTTCCACCCCTCCCAGGAGATCAGGTGAAAACCTCATACCCCCCTGTTCCAAGCGACGACGACGCCATGGTGGCGTGCTCCTTCATGAAGGCGTTGCTCGGGGGCTGCTCAAGCGGCCGTGGAAGTGGCGGCGGTTCGGTGTCGACATATGCATTCTAGTCAGCTTCATCTTGGAGGCTACGGCGACGTAGGCGACACTCGTCTGGTGGAGCTACTGCTGATGGTCGAGGCATCATCGGCGGTCTGCACCATCAGGTTCGGGATGCTCAGGGGGAAACCCTAGATCTGGGTCTTCCGGGTCGGATGATGATGGCGTTCTATCGCTTTCCCTTCTAGGGGCATCGTCTTGGAGCAAGTGCTGGCTGGAGGGATGGTGGAGCGGTGTTTCATCTCACACATTGATGGCGGTGGAGATCGATGGCATGGAGCTGTGGAGACTCGGCGTCCGATGTGCGGAGATGGGCTCGTGTAGGAGGAAGTCGTTGTCTGGCGTCATGGTGATGTCGATGGCAGAGTGGCCAGACAAGGTAGAAGCCTCAATATGATCTGAAGACCTGTGGAAGATGGCCGCGACGACACATGAGTGCGTCTGACCGGATTGTGCCCCAGACACGGTATGTGGCTCGGCTGGGGCTTCCGAATGAGTTTCGGCTTCCAGCTTTTGATGTTAGGCTTAGGTGATTGGTTTGGGTAGTGGCCCAACTAGCACCCCTTCATCATTTTGGATAGGAGTAGCGACATATGTTGCCAAGATGGTGGATTCAGGCATATTGTTGTAATACTTTGTAAGGTCCTCAAGAATAATCAATAAAGTGGCCGTATGCATCTCCCGATGCAAAGGCCGGGGGTCATCCTCCTTTTCTAAAAAAAAATAAAAAAATGAGGGTGGGGCGCGCCCACCTGTAGGGGGCGTGTCGGGCACCCTCGTGGCCGCCTCCTCTATTGCTTGACGTCCACTCCAAGTCCCCTGGATCACGTTTGTTCCAAAAAGATCACTTCTGAAGGTTTCATTCTATTTGGACTCCGTTTGATATTCCTTTTCTTCGAAACACTAAAATAGGCAAAAAACAGCAATTTGGGCTGGGCCTCCGGTTAGTAGGTTAGTCCCAAAAATGATATAAAAGTGTAAAGTAAAGCCCATAAACATCCAAAACGGGTAATATAATAGCATGGAACAATCAAAAATTATAGATACGTTGGAGACGTATCACATTTGGAGAACTTTTATTTCTGCACAAAAAACAACACCACGGTAGTTCTGCTGAAAACAGCAACAGTCCGGGTTAGTTCTAACCAAATCATACCAAAATCATGTAAATATATTGTAAACATGGCATGAATACATCAAGAATTATAGATAGGTTGGAGACGTATCAGCCGTGTTTCTCTGTTTTGTTGAAACATGCACTTTCTCGGGTTTACGGTACTACTGTGGCAAGCCATGGTACTACCGCAGGAGATGAGCACGGTACTACCACTACCAACACGGCAGTAATTTTTTACTGCCGCTGGAAGAGCGGTACTACCGCGCTGTGTGCGGTACTTCTGCCCAAGCGGTACTACCGCGATGACCCGTGGTACTACCGCGCCGTTGCAAGCGGGTGGGGATCAAGAGCGGGCAGGGGAGTTCAACTCCCCCATACCCATTCAACTCTATTTCCCCACTTCGTCTCTCTGTCTCTCCTGCCCAAGAACGGCACCGGAGGACCTCGCCGGATCTCCGTCTCCGGCCGCTCTCCTTGCATTCCAACCGGTGGGATCGATCCCCACCTTGCCCTCTTGCCATGGAACAAGGTTTCTCCCCAAATCCCTCTCACTTTGCCTCGTAGTTTTGCTTCTAGGTTTTGGGGAGATGCATGTTGTTCTTGAGATTTTTGGCCAAGTCATTGCAAGAGGAGGACGTAGGAGAGTAGTAGTGCAGTAGAGATGCTACCACACGGTAATTTTGATCAACCGTAGTACCGATCCAAAGTTTCGGATGTGCCTAGATCCGTTCATGCCAGATTTGAATCCGTGCGGTACTACCGCACCTCTCGTGCGGTCTACTGCTCTGGCTGCATCCGCCTCGTGCGGTACTACCGCTCCTCTGGAGCGGTACTACCGCCCGGGGCGCGGAAGTAAAATTTTACTTCCGCTCTAGGCGCGGTACTACCATGCCATCCCGGCGTAGTACTACCGCGGCTAGAGCAGATGTAAACTTTTACGTCCGCTTAGTGGTGAGGTACTACCGTTGACATCAAAACTACCTTGTTGCGACTACCCAATCTTATTTCTACGTGTTTTGTTTGTTTTGGCTTTGGTCTTTGCATTGATCCTTCTTGTTTCTCTCATGTGTTTTTGTGTTGTGCGTCATAGGTGGTGGCTCGAATGTCCGTCGCTCGAATCCAAGCCGCGACACGAGCTCTAAGCGGCTTCGCAATCAAGAAGCACCGGAGGGCTCCAATGCCGAACAACGCAATGTCAAGAAGACCGCCAACAGGTACAAGGAGCCAGTTCTTGGCATGGATGAGATGCCTCTATCTAAGTTCATCATTCGAAGGAGGATCAATCCATATGTGAACCCTCGTGAGAATGTCAGAGGGAATCAGTTGTTCTAGACCAAGCAGCAGAATCTCATCTACATCGATGTGATCAAGTCCAAGCACAATCTCTATGTTCCAATGCAGTGGATTGATATGAATCATCTGAGGAAGGACCGGAACTACTTTAGTGAAGCATTGGACTTGGTGCAGCAGTTTGGCATTGAAGACTTCATCACGTTCCATATGGACTTTGACCCGGAGCTCGTGGCGCAGTTCTTTGCCTCCGTCCACTTCCACACGGATGGGGAGCGGACTATGACTTGGATGACCAATGGGAAGAAGTTGTCTGCTACTTGGAAGGAATTCATGACGCTACTGCATGTCCATGATGAGGGGCTCGATGTGCCCGTTGGTGCCCACCCTCAAAGCAACCCAGAGTCCGCCAACAAGGACAAGCTTATGTTGTTCCTTGTGGAGAAGAAGCTACAATGGCACTCAGTCTTGGGTGCTCAACCCTTTCCTTGATGTCATGCACCGGATCTTCTGCGACACTCTCTTTCCATGCGCTAGCGACAAGGATAAGGTGCATGCTTATCTCGTGGATATGATGCTTCTGTGTGAGGAGGCGCGTCATCATGCAGCCCAACCTATGACATCTCTCATATCATGTGGAATGTGCTTCGGTTTGCGGTCTACAATTGCAAAGTTCCCATCTATGGTCCATACATGCACCTTCTGATCTTGAAGACTTGGGAGAAGATGTTTCCGGAGGATGACTTTTCTGCTCCAAACTGGATTCGCCACGAGCCTATCAAGCTGCGTCAGAAGAACAAGTGGGCCAATACCACTACCAGGGTTGAGGCTGAGGCTGCTAGGATGAATGTGGATGAGGACGAGGTTTAGGAGGAGGAGGTTGAGGATAGTTCTGCTGGGTATGCTCCTCCATCTACTGAGCCCTCTTGGGCTAAGAAGCTGAAGGCCCTGTATTGCATACAAGCCAAGGGGCAGTACAGGACCCATGTGTCGGGGGAGAGCCGATCGTGTCCCTCGAGCACCTACGGGACCTGGGCCCCTTGTGGTTCGGAGGGGGGGCGGAGATTGCACAAAGAGCGGATCGAGGCGATGCACACGAGCGGATTTTACCCAGCTTCGGAGCTCTCCGGAGAGATAATACCCCTACTGCTGCTTTATGGATTATCAGGTGTTCTTGCTAGGGAGCAATGGGAGCTACAAGACCCAGCCTGAGTGTGGTATCATATGAATGTGATGAACTAAGCTGAAGCTGGACCAAAACCAGCCGAACCCTTTTCTACATTGCACTTGGGCCTCCTTTTATAGGCACAAGGGGTTACCACATGTGGCAAGTAGACAAGGGTAAGATAGTAAAAACACAGGTTGGTACACCGCTTTGTACAGTGTACAATAGTCTATACCTAACTCTGACGGCAAGGGACAAGAGTCATCAATGCCCGTCTCGATCGCCTGAAACGATGTAGCGAGGGACCGTCAAGTGCGCCTCCGTTTGCCACGATGGTAGCTTGTCGTGCCGTCTGTCGCTACTCCCGCTGGCTGCACAGCCCGTCGACACGCCAGACTCGGGAGAGCCCAGCGGTGACACGTTGGCGGGTGAGCTGGAGCGGAGATGAAGAGAGGTCGCCCGCCCGGCAAGCGCCTTGCCGCGAGGAACCTTGTCGGCGCTTGGAGGTTCGGCGCGCCAAGCCTTCCGGCAAGCTCCTCTTGCCGGGGCCTTGTTTCCTTCGCGCCCTGAGTGGCCTTCCCGGCAAGCTCCTCTTGCCGGGGTCTTGACTACTTTGTTCTTGAATGGCTCACCGGCAAGCTCCTCTTGCCGGAGTCTTGTTTTCCGAAGGGCCGCAGAGGGTCTTGGCAGACGCCCGGCAAGGCTTGCCACGGGGACGCTGCGACTGCCCGTGCACAGGTTCGGGGTACTAAGGTACCCCTACCTTAGTACACCGACAGGAGCCCCCGGGCCTGGGCCATACACGGTGCCGAGGGCTGTTGGGCTAGGCCCAAAACAGGGCACGGGCACGCGCGGCCTGGGTCCAAACCAAATCCACTCCGTACCCGCCGCGGTCCCCTGTAACGGCACGCGTCAATTGTGGTGTCGTGGAGGAAGTGGGCGACGTGCGAGGTCGCCTCATCTGTCGCCTCAGTTCTGCGTCTCCGCCACGTGGTTCCCATGCTCTCGGGGTCACGGGCGGTGGAAGTGGGAGACTGGACCGTCGCGAACAGAGGCAGCAGGTCTGCCCCGATTCCCTGCTCTCCCCATGCCTTGATTCGCTGAACGGGGCGGCCGAGCCCCCACCTTGCTTCTTTTAAGAAGGGTGGAAGGGGAGCGCAGAAGCCCGCACTCTCCCATCTCTTCTTTTCCTCAGCTTCTGCTCCCCTTTCTCCCATTCGTCATGGAGAAAGGGAACCTTGGTACTTCATCGGTGGCGGCGAGGGTCGCAGCTAGACAGCGCACCCCTCCCAATCCCACGCCCGGGGTGGCTGAGCCAGCCACAAGGGGAAGAGGGAGGGGGCGAGGTCGTGGACGAGGTCGAGGAGCTCGGGGAAGAGGCGGACGGGGCGGCGCGCCGTCTCTGTCTCCGCTGGCGGTTCCCCTCCGGGGGCGAGGCCGTGGACGAGGTCGAGGCGCTCGGGGAAGAGGCGGGCGGGGCGGCGCGCCGTCTCCGCCCCCGCTGGCGGTTCCCCTCCCCGCGGCGGTCCATACAGGGGACGACCCTTGCGAGTTCTTCGTCAAGCTGCGCCGGGCGCCTCGTCGTCGCCTCCGGCTTCCAGCTCCGTTCGCGAGCGTGATGGAGTTGGATCCGCCCGAAACATTGAGACTGCACATGAGGGGCTGTGGAATCAGCGGCACGCGAGTCCGCGTTGTATTCCCAGCCCCTAATGTGATGTATCTTGATCGCGGGTGGAAGACGTTCGCCCGCATCCACAACCTGCTGGCGGGGTTTACCCTCCATTTTAAGCTAATGGAGGGTGTTCTCCTCTCCGTCAAGGTCTTCGGAGATCTCGGCACTCGAGCGAGGTGCTGCGTGGATAGCTCCTCCGACAGTGAAGATTCCTCCTCGAGCGAGAGTGGCGAGGAGGAGAGCGACAGCGACGACGAGGGTAGCGGGCCCAACTAGTTGTCGGGCGACGCTTCGCGCGTCACCGGCGACCCCGTCATCCGTGTCGCCGGCTCCTTGAACTCCCCGGGGTTGTCTCCTTGGGCGGCTGGCGTAGGGAGGCTGCGGAAGGGGAAGAGGGATGGCGACAAGGCCGTCAAGTCAGAGTACGAGGGCGTAGTGCCCTCGACAGCGTGCTGACGTCCTGCCGCCCCGTCTTCGAGCCCCGCTTCCGGCGCCGCCGTCCCCGTCAAGCCCTCGGAGAGCCCCCGGCATGTTCCCTTGGTGCCTTCTGGCACCTGTAGCTCGCCTAGGCGCTCCTTTTGCCCTTCCCGCCTCCTTAACCTACCTCCTGAAGAGAGGGACATAAAAAGGATTACGGGCATCTTATCTTTTTAGTTTGTAAGCCTTCGGGCCTTATCTGCATTTAAAAACTTGTAATCCTCTCTTTCATGTTTTTCATTCCCCACGGACTGTATCCGAGTAGAATGTTTTTAATGAAAAAGGGATGTTTGAGAAAGGACGAAATGCTTATCTGATACCGCAGCCCCCGGCAACTCTGGCTTGCCGCAGCCCCCGGCAACCCTGGCTTGCCGCAACCCTCGGCAACTCTGGCTTGCCGGGGCTTGGACGCCGGCGCACCTTTCTTCTCTTTGCTGTTATTTCAGTTCTGAGAACAATTTAGCTAGTGCCGTGATAAGTTATTTTTGTAATATACACTATCTTAGGCAATCGAATGCACTGTTATTTCCTTTACTCGATTTCTTCCCTTGTATGTTTATACCCTACGCTTTCAGGGGAACTTGCCGGTGCAGGTACCCTTGTCATGAGCGCCGAAAAGTGCGGAACTTCAGCCTTCTGGCGGGGTCGCTATCTGACAAGCAACCTCGTCGCGGACTAGCCGCAGCTCACTTAAGTTGTTGAGCGGACTCGAAACAAAGTAAGGGCGACCAGTCCACGATTCGGTTCCTCCGCGCATGTGTTTTCCATACAAAGTACTATCGTTCGAGGAAGATAACTTAAAAATTTAAAACTGGTCGCTTAAACTTAGCAACTTAGCTTTTCTGTTGTCCATTTTCCGGCAAGGCGACAGTTCCTCGATCGACGCTTGTCGGCCCACACCATTATCTCCTCCTTCCCCCCCCCCCCCCCAGTTAACTTGTGGGTGGATGAACCTTCTTCTTGTTTGAGAAGAAAGAAGAGAAAAATAGAGTTATGGAGCTTAATGGCTCATTATCGCTTACCGGGTGCGGGTGCTGCACAAGATGTTAGTAAACACATGCATATATGATTATGAAAGCATGTATTAACAAAATGTGCGCAACCATAGGCTTTACTGATGCACGGGGTCTGCGCCCGGCTTTGTACAAAGGATTACATGCAACAGCGGCAAGACTTGTACAAATGGGTGGTTGCCGGACGGGGTTCCGGCAACCGCGCCTCATGGGTAAAACTTGCGAAGATGCTCTATGTTCCAGGAATTGCTCACCGGAAGGCCATCTTCGGTCACAAGGCGGACAGCGCCGGGCCTAGTGACTTGTTTCACCCGATAAGGGCCTTCCCACTTCGGCGTCAACTTGTTGGAATTCTTGGCGGATTGAACGCGCCGAAGAACAAGGTCGCCTTCCTCAAAGCTTCTGGCATTAACTTTGCGGCTATGGTAGCGACGCAAAGCTTGTCGGTAACGAGCAGCTCGTCTGCAGCCTTTGAAGACGATTTTCCTCGAGGAAGCGTAGCGTCATCTTAGCGAGCACTCGAGGTGACCCGTATCTGAGTTCCGTGGGAGAACTGCCTCGCTCCGTAGACTAGAGCAAAGGGTGTGCGGCGATGGCTCGATTTGGCGTCATCTGATCGACCAATGAACCACCGGCAGCTCCTCGATCCAGTTCCTTCCGCACTTGCGCAGCAGCCGAAAGTTACGGTCTTGAGTCCTCGCAGCACTTCAGCGTTTGCTCTCTCTGCTTGACCGTTGCTTCTCGGATGAGCAATGGAAGCAAAGCAGATCTTGGCGCCAAGATCTTGGGCGTACTGCATGAAGGTGCGGCTCGTGAACTGTGTGCCGTTGTCGGTGATGATTCTGTTAGGAATTCCAAAACGGCAAACAATTGACCTGAAGAACTTGACGGCTGACTGTGTTGTCACCTTCCTCACTGGTTCCACTTCCGGCCACTTTGTGAACTTGTCGATTGCGACGTACAAGTATTCAAAGCCCCGACAGCTCGGGGAAGGGGCCGAGGATGTCGAGCCCCGGACCGAAAGGGCAGGATAAAGGGATCGTCTGGAGAGCTTGAGCTGGTTGGTGTATCTGTTTGGAATGGAACTGCACGCTTCACACTTGGTTACTTGTGCGATTTGCATCACGGAGGCTTCGGCGGAAGAAACCTTGCCGGAAAGCTTTGCGGCAAGTGCTCTGCACCAATGTGGTGACCACATATGCCTCCGTGTATCTCCGCCAACAGCTTACATCCATCTTCGGCAAATACACTTCAATTTCACTCCATTGAGTCTTCTTACATGCAGGATGTTGTCAACAAACTGGTACATACTTGACTGCCGGGCTACTTTTTCCGCTTCTTCTTGCTCTTCGAGAAGTTCTCCTGTCTGAAGGAAATGGACGATTTGCTGTGCCCATGTTGGAGCCTGTGGCTCGACACCAAGGACTAAAGGCTCATCTATCACTGTGGGAACATCAGCTTCTACGGCAAAGACCCGTGGGTCCGCCGGAGCTCGATGATCCCCGGCAAGCTTGCCGGAGCTAAACTTGTCGGGAGCGTTTGCTTCGACGATACAAACTGTATGGTTTGTCGGAGCAGACTGCTCCTCGGTGATACTTGCGTTGGTTTTAGGGACCTTCTTGGCGGCGGCTTCAGGGAGCCCTGCCGGAAAGTAGTCGCCGGAAACCAATTTTCTCTTCTTGCTCTGTCCTGTTGATGATGTTACGGTTGGCTGAGTCAGCTTGAGCACAAAAATTCCTGGTTCCACAGGCAACTTAAGTGCGGCACATTTTGAGAGGCTATCAGCTATATCATTCTGAGCTCTTGGAATGTGTTCCATCTGTAGACCTTCAAAGTGCTCTTCCAGCTTCCTCACTTCATTGACGTACGCTTCCATCAACGGACTCTGATAATCTTTATTTACTTGGCGGACGACAAGTTGCGAGTCGCCCCTGACAATGAGCTTCTTGATCCCAAGGTCCACAGCAATCCTTAGACCGGCAAGCAAGCCTTCATACTCTGCTGTATTGTTTGTCGCTTGTTCCTTGGGAAAGTGCATCTGGACTATGTACTTGAGGTGCTCTCCGGTGGGTGCGATAAGCAGCACGCCGGCACCGGCGCCTTGCAGCGAGAAAGCTCCATCAAAGTACATCAGCCACTCTTTGTTTGCCTCCTTGACGGGGATGCTCGTCTCTGGAATTTCCTCATCTTGTGTTGGCGTTAATTCTGCCAATGCCCTGCTCTGGATAGTCGAAGTGCTTTCAAACTTAAGACCAAAGCTTGACAGTTCCAACGCCCACTCCACAATCCTGCTGTTGCTTCTGGATTTTGCAAAATCCTCTTCAGCGGAAAGCGAGTGACAACTGTTATCTCATGTGCTTGGAAGTAATGGCGCAGCTTTCTCGAGGCCATGAGGAGGCCGAAAGCAGCCGCACACCAGAGTACCTTGATCTAGCCCCCTGCAGAAGGGAACTGACAAAGTATACTGGGCGCTGCACCATCTTCTTCTGTATCTTGTCGCAACCCTGCGCTGATCCGTCCTTGTCGGGACTAGAGCTTGACGGCGAGGCACCTCGCTTGTTGCTGGATGCGCTTGCCTCGGTTGCCGGCTCATCATCTGCCTCCCTCTCCGCTACTAACGCAGCACTAACCACTTGATTGGTCGCCGCTATATACAGCAGCAACTTCTCTTGTGGCTTAGGTGCGACAAGTATTGGAAGCGGAGGACACGTATCTCTTCAAGTCTGCGGCGCAGCCTCCGCCGAGTCCATTTCATCGGACCTGCCTTTTTCAAAATCTTGAAAACGGGCAGGCGATTCAGCAGATTTAGAGATGAACCTGCCGAGAGCAGCCACGCAACCGCAAGCCTCACGATATCCTTGACGCGCTTTGGTGCTTCGATACTGCTCAATGGCCTTGATCTTGTCGGGATTGGCTTCAATTCCCCGCTGAGATACAAAGAACCCGAGAAGCTTGCCGGAAGGGACTCCAACCACGCACTTCTCGGGGTTGAGCTTGAGGTTGATCTTGCGCAGGTTTGCAAATGTCTCATCCAAATCCTGAACCAAAGTCGCTCTGTCTTTGCTCTTGACCACTATGTCGTCCATGTAAGCTTCTACATTTCTGTGTATCTGTGGTCCAAAGGCATTATGGACTACCCTTGCAAAGGTTGAACCAGCATTCTTCAAACCGAAAGGCATCCGTATAAAGCAGTATGTGCCACATGGTGTGATGAATGCGGTTTTCTCTTCATCCTCTTCTGCCATGAAGATCTGATGATATCCTGAATATGCATCAAGAAACGAAAGCAGATCGCATCCAGCCGTGGAGTCAACAATCTGGTCGATGTCACGGCAAGGGAAATGGGTCCTTGGGACAAGCTTTATTAACATCAGTGAAGTCAATACAAAGTCTCCATTTCCCATTAGCCTTGCGTACAACTACCGGATTGGCCAACCACGTGGGGTGGAGGACTCCTCTGACAAGCCCTGCTGCTTCCAATTTCTTGATTTCTTCTGCTATGAACTCTTGGCGCTCCACTGCCTGTTTCCTAACTCTTTGCTTGACGGGCCGCGCGTGAGGACAGACAGCTAGGTGGTGCTCAATCACTTTCCTGGGAACACCGGGGATGTTAGATGGTTGCCATGCAAACACATCGACATTCGACCGCAGGAAAGCAACGAGCTCGCCGTACTATTTAGGATCAAGCGTGGCAATCGATGGTGAAGGTACCACGGCTGCGTCCTCCTGGCGGGCACCTTCTTGGTCTTTGGCGGAGCTACCATCGTCTTGTTGCACTTGCCGGTGGAGCTCGATGGTGCGTCCTCGACGGTAGCGCAGCACTCCGAAGAGGTGCGCTTGCCGGAGTGGGCAACAGAGCTCTTGCCGGACCTGGTGGTCTTCTTCTTCCCTCCGGGAGCTTCAGCGGCAAGTGGTTTACTTCCTGTCGCGGCTGCTGCATCCCGGTAAATCTTGTCGGCGCAGATAAGTGCGTCTTTCTTGTCGCCATGGACAGAAATGACGCTTATCGGGCCGGGCATCTTAAGTAGATTGTAAGCATAATGAGAGGCAGCCATGAACTTGGCGAGTGCTGGACGGCCAAGTATGCCATTGTAGGGCAATGGGAAATCGGCGACGTCAAACGTGACCCTCTCAGTTCTGAAGTTGAGCTCACTGCCGAACGTTACCGGCAACGCGATCTTCCCTTTGGGCTTGCTCCTTCCTGGGTTGATTCCTTGGAAAGTACCAGTTTCTTGAGCTTCATTGTCGAGGATTTGAAGTTTACGGAGCACCGCAGAGGAGATCAAATTCAGGCCCGGCCCGCCGTCAACCAACATCTTTGTGACCTTGAGGTTGCGGATGGTTGGTGAGACCAACATCGGCAAACACCCGACCGCGGTGATGCGATCGGGATGATCCTCAATGTCAAAGATGATGGGCGTCTTGGACCACTTGAGAGGTTTGCGTGACTCTATGGATGGTTCTGCTGCATTGACCTCACGCATCCATTGCTTGAGTTGGCGGTGCGAGGTATGCAGAGACGCACCACCGTCGACGCAAAGGACCTCTGTTGCCTTTTGAAACTCATGCTCATCAGCTTCGTCGTCCTCATCGTCCTCGTCATCTTCATCTTCGTCTTCTTCCTTGTCGCAGCCACGGGGAGGTCTGTCTCCCTGCCGCTGCTTGGCCTTGCCGCGACGTCCTCCCCGACCGGGTCTCTTCTTACTTGCTGCACCTGCACCTTCCTGGGCCTTCTCCTTGTCTTGCCGCTCGTACTCAGCTCTCTGTAGCTCAACAAGCTGCTCGACTTTCTTGCAGCTCTGGAGATCGTGGCCTTTAGTGCGGTGGATTTTCTGATCTTGCTTGTTGGAGCTGTCGGGCTTGTCGGCGTCGCCACGGCTTGGCGGTCGGCGTCAACGGCAACCTCCTTGCCGGAGCCACCGGCCTTGGCTTTGTTGGCGGCTCCATCCTTACCGGACTGCTCGACAACTAGTACTTCTTGGTTTTTCTTCCTCCTGTTGTTCCGCCGCCGGCTATTCCTTGCCGGGGCGGTCCCCTCACTGTCAGACTCTGCTCCCACATTCTCCCCTGGGAGTCTTCTTCCTTCTTCGGCGCGTGCACACTTGTCGGCCAGGGCGTAGAGCTCGCTGACGTCTTTCACTTTGCACATCGCCATCTCCTCCCTCATCCTGCGATTGCGTACATTCTGATGGAACGCACTGATCACTGCAGCAGGGTGGGCGTCTGGGATATTGTAGTGCACTCGACTGAATCTCTGGATGAATTTGCGCAGAGACTCCCCCTCCTTCTGGGCAAGCAGGTGGAGATCACTCTCCTGGCCATGAGGCTTGTGGTCACCGTGAAGGCGCCAACAAACTGGTGGCACAAATCTGCCAAGAAGAAATAGAGCCATCCGGCAAGTGCATGAGCCAAGATCTGACGTTTGGCTTGAGCACCAAGGGAAAGTAGTTGGCGAGGATCTTGTCGTCTCGTCCCCCCGCAGCTTGCACCGCGATGGTGTAGATGCTGAGGAACTCCGATGGATGTGTCCTGCCGTCGTACTTCTCCGGCACATCTGGTTTGAAGTTTTTCTTGTCAGACCCCTTTGGACTGCCGCAGCTCACGAGTGAACACAGGGGCAACCTACGCGTCACGGCAAGTCGCCTGGTTCCCCTGGCGCATGCATATCGACAGTGGGCCCGGCGCGTTGGTCAGACTGACGGCGCGCTTCTCTTCGGCGCTCGATGCGGGTTCGAGCGTCTTCTTCTTGTCGTTCTCGAAGAACTTGGCGTTGGTCGCAACGAGCTCGTGGATCCGACGACGCTGTGGAGTCGCTGTCGAGGTGGATCCGGCGAGTCGGCGATCTTGGCCTTCGGGAAGGGGAGTGTACGGTGGGTGCACCCCCGCAAGTCTCGTTGCCATCGGCTCGCGCCTTGTCGCCTCGCCGCGGCTGCGAAGCGCTCGGTTGCCGCGGGACGTCGCCGTTGGCGAAACCGATGAGACTCTGAATTGTGGCCCTCCATTCGTCGACCTTATCGGCCGTTGGAGGGTAATCTAGGAGTAACTGGGCTCTTGCCAAGGCTTCCGCTGGTGTGGTTGGCGGCAACGGTGTATGGAGCGAAGAACGAGATGTGCTCGGACTCCTAACCAAGTTAGGAGGAGCAGTATCCCGCCCAAGCGACCGTACTCCACTCGTACCGGCATGCTGAGGTGCATGCGGGTCTCGAGGGCCTCGGGATCCTCCAGCTTGGCCTTGATCCAATGAGCGTATGGTGCCGCGAGTATCATGACGCTGTCGGTCCCGCGCCTCCTGCGAAGGATGCGGTGCAGATTCGGACGCCGACGCCTGCGCTGCCTTGTCCTTGGACCTGGCGGCATCGTGGGCTCTCTCAATGACGCCTTGATCCCTCCGCCCGGCGTTCCCCCACCACCTGACGGCTCCGGTGGTGGTGGGTTCGACGCGGACGGCTCAGCTGCTGCCGAAGGCTTCTTCTTCGGTGCCATGTCGACGAAGATGTCGATGAAGTTGCTCGTGCGACCGCCGGATCGGGTTCACACAGCCTCGACGCCCCCCTACCTGGCGCGCCAAAGATGTCGGGGGAGAGCCGATCGTGTCCCTCGAGCACCTACGGGACCTGGGCCCCTTGTGGTTCGGAGGGGGGGCAGAGATTGCACAAAGAGCGGATCGAGGCGATGCACACGAGCGGATTTTACCCAGCTTCGGAGCTCTCCGGAGAGATAATACCCCTACTGCTGCTTTATGGATTATCAGGTGTTCTTGCTAGGGAGCAATGGGAGCTACAAGACCCAGCCTGAGTGTGGTATCGTATGAATGTGATGAACTAAGCTGGAGCTGGACCAAAACCAGCCGAACCCTTTTCTACGTTGCACTTGGGCCTCCTTTTATAGGCACAAGGGGTTACCACATGTGGCAAGTAGACAAGGGTAAGATAGTAAAAACACAGGTTGGTACACCGCTTTGTACACGGTGTCTGATAGTCTATACCTAACTCCGACGGCAAGGGACAAGAGTCATCAATGCCCGTCTCGATCGCCCGAAACGATTGTAGCGAGGACCGTCAAGCGCGCCTCCGTTTGCCACGATGGTAGCTTGTCGGCGCTGCTGTCGCTACTCCCCGCTGGCTGCACAGCCCGTCGACACGCGTACTCGGGAGAGCCCCCCGGTGACACGTTGGCGGGTGAGCTGGAGCGGAGATGAAGAGAGGTCGCCCGCCCCGGCAAGCGCCTTGCCGCGGCAGGAACCTTGTCGCGCTTGGAGGTTCAGCGCCCGCCAAGCCTTCCCGGCAAGCTCCTCTTGCCGGGGCCTTGTTTCCTTCAAGGCATACGAGGTGGCCTTCCCGGCAAGCTCCTCTTGCCGGGGTCTTGACTACTTTGTTCTTGAATGGCTCACCGGCAAGCTCCTCTTGCCGGAGTCTTGTTTTCTGAAAGGCCGCAGAGGGTCTTGGCAGACGCCCGGCAAGGCTTGCCACGGGGACGCTGCGACTGCTCGTGCCCAGGTTCGGGGTACTAAGGTACCCCTACCTTAGTACACCGACACCATGTTGCTTCCAAGGAGAGTCGCCAGCGCGACAAGAGGATCTTGAGGACGTTCGACGAGATTGTGGAGAGCGGGTCAGAGGTGAACATCACTCTGGAGGCTGACTGGATGACCAAGCAGGGCTATCAGTGGACCGAGTCAGAGGAGGAGACCATCCCAGCTGTCGAGTCCAATGAGGAGCGTGTTGAGTGATCTCTGCAGAGGATGCTACCACCTGTGTCGTAGGTGTCCTCTCTGCCTTTTTGGTGTCTCGATGCCAAAGGGGGAGAGAGAGTGTAGGATTTGCTTTCGTGTCTCTTTTGTTTTTGTTTCGTTGGACCTTCGTTTGTGTTTCTTTGGTCTGTTTGTTTGTGCTTGTGTTCGTGAGTCCCGGAGACTGTCATATGGTGTAAGACATATGCACTCAAGATTATCTTACTGTCTATTATGCTTAGTAGTTTGTGGGCCTATGCTATATTGTGCCCCTTGTGAAAGGTCATATTCATTGCCTTGCCTCCATGCTTAGTGTTATTTATATTGTTGTAAGGAATGCCTCGTCTATAAAATATAGGGGGAGTGTTGATCCTAGTATGTGTGTCATGCAGTCCAAAGCATTTATATAGAGTGCAAACATATAGGGGAAGCATGTCTATATTTTGTAGATGTTGGGTTTGCTTATGTTCATTTGTGTACTCTTATGTGCAAATCCCGTATTGTCATCAATCCACCAAAAATGGGGGATTGTAAGGGCATATTTCACCCTATGTGGTTTTGGTGATTTATGACAATGCTTTTGCGGACTAATCGTGTGCATTGAGCATTTCAGATATCTCATGTTTAGGCACAAGACGATTCGATGGCCCTCGGAGCCTAGTGAAGACGGTGTTTATCTACGTTTATTTTCGGTGGATTTGAGTCGTAGGGAAGCCGTCCTATTAAGAGGGGGTCCGTTTCGAAAAGGTTAGAGTGGAATCAACACATACACGTCTGTCCCTTTGCACCACCTTTCCTTTGCTTCTTTGGAGCACCGACCGTTTATCCGTGTCTTTGCAAAATGAAGGACTCCAAGTGGTACTGTGCTATGGCATGCGGTAGTACTACTCAAGGGAGCAGTAGTACCGCAGAGGCCCACGGTAGTACCGGCCAGAGACGCAGTAGTACCGCGCAGTGTGGTAGTACCGCTCTTCCGAGTTGACTACCTCTTCCATCCCTAAGCTCCATTGTTGCTCTATGTCGGTGTCAAAACTGGCAGATCTCGGGTAGGGAGTCCCGAACTGTGCGTCTAAGGATCGAAAATAACAAGGAGGCAGGGGACACGATGTTTACCCAGGTTCGGGCCCTCTTAATGGAGGTAATACCCTACTTCCTGCTTGATTGACTTTGATGAGTATAGGGGTTACAAGAGTTGATCTACCTCGAGATCGTAATGGCTAAACCCTAGATGTCTAGCCTGTATGATTGTGATTGCCTCAATGGACTAAACCCTTCGGTTTATATAGACATTAGAGGGATCTAGGGTTGTATAGAGTCGGTTACAGAAAAAGGAAGGTACATGATCTGAACACCAAGCTTGTCATCCACGCAAAGGAGAATCCCATCCGGACACGGGGAAGGTTCTTCTATCTCGTATCTTCATGGCCCATCAGTCCGGCCCATATCACTTAGCCCGGACGCCCGAGGACCCCTTGTCAGAGTTCGGGTTCCGGCAGACCCTTGAGGTTCGAACACTGGGGTGCGCGCGGAGATCCGACCCTCCACCGTCTCGTACCACGCCGAATCGCTGGGACCTAAACTACTAAACGGAACAGCACAAGAGACACGAGATTTATACTAGTTCGGGCCACCGTTGTGGTGTAATACCCTACTCTAGTTTGTGGTGTGAGGATTGCCTCTTGGGCTGGTGAGGAACATACAGGGAAGAACAGCCTCGTGAGGGTCTGTTCTTGGTGGGTGTGATGAACTGCTAGGTGGTGTTCCGTCGCTCTAGCTTGAGGATCGGGTCTCTGTCTTTCTCTGGATTCCAGATCCCTCTACCCTGTGGGTGGCTACTCCTATTTATAGGCGAAGGCCCTGGGCCTCTTCCCAAATATTGAGCGGGAAGGGCGCCAACAATTAGCCATTTTGAAGGGGAACAGAGGGTACACTTATCCCGACTAAAGTTGGTCCTACGCCAAAGGCTCTGGTGATGACGCCTGCTTGGGCTCCACGATGACTCCTTCCAGCCGTTGGGGCTGGTCTTGGTCTTGTTGCACCAAACGGGTGCCTTTGCTTGATGCTCTCGCTGCGCTTGCTCCCTTTGCACCAAAGAGGAAAGGAGGACGCTGTCTTGTTGGCGCCAGCCGGGCGCCCTTGGTCGTCATGGCTTGCGTCATGGGCACCTCGCGAGGTACCCTGCCTTGAACTCTCCGCCTCCTCATGAGCCAGCCTGACGAGGCCGTGCCTGAGGAAGCTCCTCGTCGTCCGCCCCGCGAGGCTTGGCCCCTCGCGAGGGTCTTGAGCTTGTGTTGATGAAGACGGGCCCTGCTGGGCCTCCTTTGAGCCACGCCGCAGGCCGCAGGCAGGCAAGTCTGGGGACCCCCGTTCCCAGAACACCGACACCCCTTAGTCCAGGACTCCCTCAGTAACCCCTGAACCAGGCTTCAATGACGATGTATCCGGCGTGCAGATTGTCTTCGGCATTGCAAGGTAGGTTCCCCTTTCCGAATACTCCAAAGTAGTTTTCCGCGCACAAAGAGATGTGTCCGGCCTTGCTTAACACATACAACCCTAAGATGTAAAAATCAACAATACTTAAAATAAGTCACGTCCACGGGCCAATTTTCTGGTGAGACGTTACGTTCTGGCCTTATTATTATACTGAGCCATTTTACAGCCTCGTTTCGCATTTCGAGGTATGGCCAATGACACGTCTTGTCAAAATAGAGATCGTGTCCCCTCATTATGGGATTCTCATTAATAGGGGTTTCGGGTAATCCAACCGTGCCGTTCACATGTCCCCTTGGAAATAGGTGAGATTTAAGGCTTATGAGGGGCCGCTTGATATTCGCTGCCTCTATAAGAGGACAAAAGACCCGTCAGTTCACCTCACGCCTTCTTCTTCCTCTGCCTTTCAATCCCCCGAGCTCCAGCGCCCAAGTCCCAAACTTTCCTTCCGCCCCGACCTCTCCAGCAATGGCCGGATCTGGCTTTCAGGGCAAGTGGATGGCCTCCTCTATAACGGAGAAGAACATCCAGGATCTGCGGAGGCGAGGTACCTGATAGCGGAGATCAAACACAGACTTCCAACCCAAGGCAGAACATCCCCACCCTGGAGCCCGGCGAAAGGGTGGTTTTTATCCCTCACTTCCTCCGACGACTTGGATTCACCCTTCACCCCTTTGTCCGAGGTCTCATGTACTACTATGGGCTGGATTTCCACTATCTGGCCATGAATTCCTTCCTCCACATCTCAGCGTTCAGCGAAGCATTTCTCTGCGTCCCTCCACACTTCGCCTTATGGCTCAAGGTTTTCAATGTGAAGCCTAAGATGGTTGAAGGCCAACACACCGGGTGCGGCGGCGCCACGGTGAGCAAGCTCAACCATGTTACCTAGCCCAAAGGAAGATTTGTGGATACCGTCAAGGTGTGGCAGCAGGAGTGGTTCTATATCACCGAACCCCGCGGCACCAAATGGGCCGCTGCTCCTGCCTTCAGATCTGGACCTCCGCTGCGGCTCGCATCTTGGACCAACAAGGGCCTAGATTGGGGGTCCCTTGACGATGTGTCGACACTGCAGAAGCGTATCAAGAGCATCATAAACAAGGACATCAGCCTTGCTGATGTGATTCAAGTGATGCTCATCCGCCGAGCTCTCCCTTGCCAACGACGACCTCTCAAAATGTGGGAGTTCAATTCGGAGGGGCCACGGACTCTGCAGCACTTCTATGGCACGACGCACAAATAGATCTGGAAGCTGCTTTTTAAGAAGCAGAAGACGTGGCCACGGACATCCGACGACACCGGCCTCGACTGCAACAATTGGCATCCCCAGTAAGTATCATATTGTCGAACACTAATTAGCTTGTCAATCTTAGGGAGGGGTCCTAAAAATTCCATCCCCTGAACAGGACTGGATAAAGAAGGCCGAGCGGATTAAGTGTCCGGCCCCGCTCCCTGAAAACCCATCCGATCCTCTGTTAATGAAGATGATGGTCCCGGCGCCCTATGAGGTGCCGGCAAACAAGGACAAGAAGAAGAAGAAAACCAAGGAGGCCCAAGGCGACCTCCATCTCAAAGAGACTTCAGGCGCCGTGTCCGTAGGAACCGAAGCTCCTTCCTCTGGTGAGGAAGACGAATACGAGGACGAGGAGGAGGAGGAAGTAGAGAACCCTCCTCCCAAGGGGAAAAAGAGAGCGGCCTCCATAGATCCGGAGGAGGGGCGTCCAAGAGGGGAAGGGTATCCCTCTCCGATTACTCGGATTCGGACACCCAGGTTGTTCCCAAGCACCGCCCCCGCACCAAGCCCCTTGCCGAATCGTGAGTTCCCTAAGATGCCTTATATACATCTAATTATTTTTGTAGATTATAAGAATAATATCAAATTTCATATTTCAGTCTGGCCCGTGACATTCCTCAAGAATCATCGTCTTCAGGGGATCTTTCGCCGGAGAAGATGGAGAGCGAGACGCCTCCACGAGCTTCCTCGCCTCCTAGGGCGGATGATCCCGATGTGTCGTCCCAAAGGATTTCTCCGGACTCCAGAGAAGTGCGGGAGAGGACTAATGCGGCACCGGAAATTGTCGAGAACATGGGGGGCGCAACACCCATGGAGACCGGCCATGGGCGTCCTGGGTCATCCGACCCTCAGCCGGATACTGTTCCGGAGACCCATACGGTCCCGGAATCGGATCGGTAGCCCCCTCTACAGGAGGGGGGAACGGCGATTGAAGGAAATATTCCCTAGAGGCAATAATAAAGTTATTGTTTATTTCTTCATATCATGATAAATGTTTATTATTCATGCTAGAATTGTATTAACCGGAAACATGATACATGTGTGAATACATAGACAAACTTAATGTCACTAGTATGCCTCTACTTGACTAGCTCATTGATCAAAGATGGTTATGTTTCCTAACCATAGACATGTGTTGTCATTTGATTAACGGGATCACATCATTAGGAGAATGATGTGATTGACTTGACCCATTCCGTTAGCTTAGCACTTGATCATTTATTATGTTGCTATTGCTTTCTTCATGACTTATACAAAGTTCCTATAACTATGAGATTATGCAACTCCTGTTTACCGGAGGAACACTTTGTGTGCTACCAAACGTCACAACGTAACTGGGTGATTATAAAGGAGCTCTACAGGTGTCTCCAAAGGTACATGTTGAGTTGGCGTTTTTCGAGATTAGGTTTTGTCACTCCGATTGTCGGAGAGGTATCTCTGGGCCCTCTCGGTAATGCACATCACTATCAGCCTTACAAGCAATGTAGCTAATGAGTTAGTTACGGAATGATGCATTACGTTACAAGTAAAGAGACTTGCCGGTAATGAGATTGAACTAGGTATTGAGATACCGACGATCAAATCTCGGGCAAGTAACATACCGATGAAAAGGGAACAACATATGTTGTTATGCGGTTTGACCGATAAAGATCTTTGTAGAATATGTAGGAGCCAATATGAGCATCCAGGTTCCGCTATTCGTTATTGACCGAAAACAGTTCTAGGTCATGTCTACAAAGTTCTCGAACCCGTAGGGTCCGCACGCTTAAGGTTTCGTTGACAGTTTTTTTATGAGTTTATGAGTTTTGATGTACCGAAGGTTGTTCGGAGTCCCAGATATGATCACGGACATGACGAGGAGTCTTGAAATGGTCGAGACATAAAGATCGATATATTGGACGACTATATTTGGACACCGGAAAGGTTCCGGGTGCGATTGGGACAATACCGGATCTCCGGGAGGTTATCGGAACCCCCCAGGAGGTATATGGGCCTTATTGGGCCTTAGTGGAAAGGAGGGAGAAGAAGCAAAAGAGGGGGCGCCCCCCCCCCCCCGCCCAAGCCCAATCCAAATTGGGAAGGGGGCGCCCCCCCCCCCTCCCCCGTTTCCTTCTTCCTCCCCCCTCTTCCTTCCCTCTCCTACTCCTAATAGGAAAGGGGGAGTCCTACTCCCGGTTGGGGTTGGACTCCCCCCTAGGGCGCGCCACCCCCGTGGTCGGCCCCCTCTCCTCCACTCCTTTATATACGAGGGAGGGGGCACCCCATAGACACAAAAATTGATCTCTTGATCTCTTAGCCGTGTGTGTTGCCCCCCCCTCCACTACTACAAAAGGGCTATAGATGGAATGGCTACTAATGGCGCACCTTTGTGATGTGGTGCGCCATTACTATATTCTAATGGCGCACCATGTCTCGGTGCGCCATTAGTAATATATTACTAATGGCGCACCTGGTGTGTGGTGCGCCATTAGTAGTTTCGAAAAAAAACATAAAAAAAATTTTGTTACTAATGGCGCACCGATGCATAGTGCGCCATTACTAATGACATATAATGGCGCACCACATCCGTCAGGCGCCATTAGTAGTTTTGAAAAAATGTAAAAAATAAATAAAAAAATTTTGTTACTAATGGCGCACCTTGGAGTGGTGCGCCATTACTAGTTTTAACTAGTAACGGCGCACTTTCCACCGGTGCGCCATTAGTAACAACCACCTTCCACCTTCCACAGATGTCGTCCGGTGGAAGGTGGCCAAGTTACTAATGGCGCACCATGGGGTGGTGCGCCATTACTAGTTCAACTACTAATGGCGCACCACTCCCACGGTGCGCCATTAGTAACAACCACCTTCCACCGAATGCACCCCGTGGATCGCCTTTTCAGTTTTAAAAAATAAAAGAAAATGATGAAAATGTCAAAAAAATAAAAGAAAATAAGTTTCCCATGTGATATGAGCACAAGTTGTAGGGAAAATTTGAAAATAATAATTTCGACTTCATTTGAAAAATAACTCGAGAAATTTGTAAAAATGGGCATAACTTTTGCATACTAACTTCGGATGAAAAAAGTTTTTATATGAAAAATCATCTACTCGAAAAGTTACATCCAAATTTAATCGGGGAACCCCGTTAAACATTTTCAAAATCCCCAAAAACCTAACAGAAAAAAAGTTACGGGCTTTCAAGATCTAGCGGCAAAAAATTCAAAAATTTCAAACTTACTAGTGGCGCACCGTGGATGTGGTGCGCCACTAGTAACAGAAAAAATTACTAATTTCAAAATTACTAATTTCAAAATTACTAATTTCAAAAAATGATACGTAATATGATCGAGAAGTTTGAAATATTTTTCAAAATTTCATCATAGTCATTAACATGAACAAAGTCCTAGACATCAATAAGGTATAACAGGATTGATATGCTAGATATATCAACAAGTGCCCGTGAAGTGAGCTATTCTTTGGGGTTGGATAGAACTACGAAGTTAAGCGTGCTTGGGCTGGAGTAGTGTGAGGATGGGTGACCTTTCGGGAAGTTTGACCACGGAGTGCGATTTGACCTGAGATTAAGCATATTGACCCGAGATTAAGCCATAGTGAACTGAGATTAAGAAAAAATTGAAAAAAAAATTAAAAAATTTGAAAAAAATTAAAAAAAATTGAAAAAATTTTAAAAAAAAATGTTACTAATGGCGCACTACATACTAATGGCGCACCGTGGGCTATACTAATGGCGCACTACATGGTGCGCCATTAGTATACCAGATACTAATGGCGCACCAGGTGGTGCGCCATTAGTAAAAATTACTAATGGCGTGCTATTAATGGCGCACCACAGATGCGACATTAATAGCCATACTAGGTGCGCCATTAGTAGGGGTTTTTCTAGTAGTGCTCCACCATAGTCCTCCTCGATAATATTGTAGCGGTGCTTAGGCGAAGCCCTGCAATTCTCCTCCTCCAAGATCGTCACCACGCCGTCGTGCTGACGGACCTCTTCCCCGACATTCTGCTGGATCGGAGTACGAGGATCGTCATCGAGCTGAACGTGTGCTAAAACTCGGAGGTGTCGTAGTTTCGGTGCTTGATCGATCGGGCCGTGAAGACGTACGACTACATCAACCACGTTGTTCTAACGCTTCCGCTTTCGGTCTACAAGGGTATGTAGACAACACTCTCCCCTCTCGTTGTTATGCATCACCATGATCTTGCGTGTGCGTAGGAAATTTTTTGAAATTACTACGTTCCCCAACAGTGGCATCCGAGCCTAGGTTTATGCGTTCATGTTATATGCACGAGTAGAACACAAGTGAGTTGTGGGCGATACAAGTCATATTGCTTACCAGCATGTCATACTTTGGTTCGGTGGTATTGTTGGATGAAGCGGCCCGGACCGACGTTACACGTACGCTTACGCGAGACTGGTTCTACCGACGTGCTTTGCACACAGGTGGCTGGCGGGTGTCAGTTTTTCCAACTTTAGTTGAACCGAGTGTGGCTACACCCGGTCCTTGAGAAGGTTAAAACAGCACTAACTTGATGAACTATCGTTGTGGTTTTGATGCGTAGGTAAGAACGGTTCTTGCTCAGCCCGTAGCAGCCACGTAAAACTTGCAACAACAAAGTAGAGGACGTCTAACTTGTTTTTGCAGGGCATGTAGTGATGTGATATGGTCAAGACGTGATGCTATATTTTATTGTATGAGATGATCATGTTTTGTAACCTAAGTTATCGGCAACTGGCAGGAGCCATATGGTTATCGCTTTATTGTATGAAATGCAAACGCCCTGTAATTGCTTTACTTTATCACTAAGCGGTAGCGATAGTAGTAGAAGCAATAGATGGCGAAACGACAATGATGCTAGATGGTGATCAAGGTGTCGCGCCGGTGACGATGGTGATCACGATGGTGCTTCGGAGATGGAGATCACAAGCACAAGATGATGATGGCCATATCATATCACTTATATTGATTGCATATGATGTTTATCCTTTATGCATCTTATCTTGCTTTGATTGACGGTAGCATTTTAAGATGATCTCTCACTAATTAGCAAGAAGTGTTCTCCCTGAGTATGCACCGTTGCGAAAGTTCTTCGTGTTGAGACACCACGTGATGATCGGGTGTGATAGGCTCTACGTTCAAATACAACGGGTGCAAAACAGTTGCACACGCGGAATACTCAGGCTTCGGAACACGGAGACCGAAAGGTCGAACGTGAATCATATAGTAGATATGATCAACATAGTGATGTTCACCATTGAAAACTACTCCATCTCACGTGATGATCGGACAATGTTTAGTTGATTTGGATCACGTGATCACTTAGATGACTAGAGAGATGTCTGTCTAAGTGGGAGTTCCTAAGTAATATGATTAATTGAACTTTAATTTATCATGAACTTAGTCCTGGTAGTATTTTGTAAATTATGTTGTAGATCAATAGCTCGCGTTGCTGCTTCCCTATGTTTTTGCTTCCCTATGTTTTTATATGTGTTCCTAGAGAAAACTAAGTTGAAAAATGTTAGTAGCAATGATGCGGACTTGGTCCGTGATCTGAGGTTTATCCTCATTGCTGCACAAAAGAATTATGTCCTTGATGCACCGCTAGGTGACACCTATTGCAGGAAGCGTATGCGCACGTTATGAACGTTTGGCTAGCTTAATATGATGACTACTTGATAGTTTTGTGCACCATGCTTTATGGCTTAAAACCGGGACTACAAAAACGTTTTTGAAACGTCACGGAACATATGAGATGTTCCATGAGATGAAATTGATATTTCACATTCATGCCCGGGTCAAGAGGTATGAGACCTCTGACAAATACTTCGCCTAAAAGATGGAGGAGAATTGCTCAACTAGTGAGCAAGTACTTAGATTGTCTGAGTACTACAATCGCTTGAATCTAGTGGGAGTTAATCTTCCAGATAAGATAGTGATTGGCAGAATTCTCTAGTCACCATCACCAAGTTACTGGAACATCGTGATGAACTATAATGCAAGGGATGACGAAAACGATTCCCGAGCTCTTCGTGATGCTGAAATCGATGAATGTAGAAATCAAGAAAAGAGCATCAAGTGTTTATGATTGACAAGACCACTAGTTTCAAGAAAAGGGCAAAGGGAAAGAAAGGGAACTTCAAGCATAATGGCAAGCAAGTTTTTACTCCCGCGAAGAAGCCCAAAACTGGACCAAAGCCTGAAACTGAGAGCTTACACTGCAAAGCAAATGGTCACTGGAAGCGGAAATGCCCTGATTATTTGGTGAATAAGAAGGATGGTAAAGTGAACAAGGGTATATTTGATATACAGGTTATTAATCTGTACCTTACTAGTGTTTATAGTAGCCCCTGAGTATTTGATACTTGTTCGGTTGCTAAAGATTAGTAACTCGAAACAGGAGCTACTGAATAAACAGAAACTAGTTGAGGGTGAAGTGACGATGTGTGTTGGAAGTGGTTCCAAGATTGATATGATCATCATCGCACACTCCCTATTCTTTCGAGATAAGTGTTGAACCTAAATAAATGTTATTTGGCGTTTGTGTTGAGCATGAATATGATTTGATCATGTTTATTGCAAAACAGTTATTCATTTAAAGTCAGAGAATAATTGTTGTTCTGTTTAGATGAATAAAACCTTTGATGGTCATACACCCAATGAAAATAGTTTGTTGGATCTCGATCGTAATGATACACATGTTCATAATATTGATGCCAAAAGATGCAAAGTTGATAAAGATAATGCAACTTATTTGTGGCACTGCCGTTTGGGTCATATCGGTGTAAAGCGCATGAAGAAACTCCATAAAGATAGACTTTTGGAATCACTTGATTATGAATCATTTGATGCTTGCGAACCGTGCCTTATGGGCAAGATGACTGATACGTCTCCGTCGTATCTACTTTTCCAAACACTTTTGCCCTTGTTTTTGACTCTAACTTGTATGATTTGAATGGAACTAACCCGGACTGACGCTGTTTTCAGCAGAATTGCCATGATCTTGTTTTATGTGCAGAAAATAAAAGTTCTCGGAATGACCTGAAACTCCACGGAACACCTTAGAAAAAACAATAAAAAATCTTCACCAAAGATGACGACCAGGGGGCCCACACACTGTCCATGAGGGTGGGGGGCGCCCAAAGGGCGCCCCCTACCTCGTGGGCCCCCTGGTGGACCTCCGACGCCAACTCCAACTCCATATATTGGCTTTCGGGGAGAAAAAAATCAGAGAGAAGAAATCATCATGTTTTACGATATGGAGCCGCTGCCAAGCCCTAATCTCTCTCGGGAGGGCTGATCTGGAGTCCGTTCGGGGCTCCGGAGAGGGGGGTTCGTCGCCGTCATCATCATCAACCATCCTCCATCACCAATTTCATGATGCTCACCACCGTGCGTGAGTAATTCCATCGTAGCCTTGCTGGACGGTGATGGGTTGGATGAGATTTATCATGTAATCGAGTTAGTTTTGCTAGGGTTTGATCCCTAGTATCCATTATGTTCTGAGATTTATGTTGCTATGACTTTGCTATGCTTAATGCTTGTCACTAAGGCCCGAGTGCCATGATTTCAGATCTTGATCCTATCTTGCAAGTCTATAGTCACCTACTATGTGTTATGATCCGGCAACCCCGAAGTGACAATAATCGGAACCACTCCCGGTGATGACCATAGTTTGAGGAGTTCATGTATTCACTATGTGCTAATGCTTTGTACCGGTTCTCTATTAAAAGGAGGCCTTAATATCCCTTAGTTTCCAATAGGACCCCGCTGCCACGGGAGGGTAGGACAAAAGATGTCATGCAAGTTCTTTTCCATAAGCACGTATGACTATATTCGAATACATGCCTACATTACATTGATGAACTGGAGCTAGTTCTGTGTCACCCTATGTTATGACTGTTACATGATGAACCACATCCGCATAATTATCCATCATCGATCCGGTGCCTATGAGTTTTCCATATCTGGTTCTCGCTTATTTACTTTTCCTCTGTTACAATCACTACAAAATACCAAAAACATTACTTTTCTTGTCTTTACTTTTGTTACCGTTACTACCACTATCATATTACTTTGCTACTAAACACTTTGCTGCAGATACTAAGTTTCTAGGTGTGGTTGAATTGACAACTCAGCTGCTAATACTTGAGAATATTCTTTGGCTCCCCTTGTGTCGAATCAATAAATTTGGGTTGAATACTCTACCCTCGAAAACTGTTGTGATCCCCTATACTTGTGGGTTATCAAGACCTTTTTCTAGCGCCGTTGCCGGGGAACATAGCTCTATTCTTTGAGTCACTTGGGATTTATATCTGCTGGACACTATGAAGAACTTGAAAGACGATCGAACTACTATTTTGCCCTCAACTACGAGGGGAGGTAAGGAACTTCCATCTAGCCTTGCACTAGATTCTGCTTCTGTTATAAGTAAGCTTGCGACACCTAAACCTGCTACTTCTATGAATTCTGATATGTCGCATGTTATTGATGATGCCACTTCTGCTATGCATGATACTTATGATGAAACCACTTCTATGCTTGATACTATTGCGCCCCTTGGTGAATTTCTTAATGAGCAAATTGCTAGGTCTAGAGAAAGAGAAATTATTGTACCTGAATACAATGATGAGAGTGATGATGAAAATATGCCTCCTATTCCTGAAGGTTATATTTTTTATGCAGAATCTTCTGCAGCTATTTTTGCTTGCCAGGATAGATATGAACTTAAGAGGTTGCTAGTTAAATGGAGTAAAGAATCTTTTAGAGATAGAATGAGACCCGACCCTGCTTTTGCTACTTCACCTATTTGTGTTCCCGATAAGGATTATTATGATTTTTCTGTTGATCCAGATATAATTACTTTGGTTGAATCTGATCCTTTCTATGGCTATGAATCTGAAACTGTTGTGGCACATCTTATTAAGTTAAATGATATAGCTGCCCTGTTTACTAATAATGAGAGATCGCGCTACCTTTATTTACTCAAAATATTTCCGTTCTCATTAAAGGGTGATGCTAAGATATGGTTTAATTCTCTTGATCCTGGTTGTGTGCAAAGTCCCTGTGGTATGATCTATTACTTTTTCTCGCTAAATATTTCCCTGCTCATAAGAAACAAGCTGCCTTGAGGGAAATATATAACTTTGTGCAAATTGAAGAAGAGAGTCTCCCACAAGCTTGGGGAGGCTTCTCAAGTTACTTAATGCTTTGTCCGATCATCCTCTTAAGAAACCTGAAATACTTGATATCTTTTATAATGGACTAACCGATGCTTCCAGAGATTACCTGGATAGTTGTGCTGGTTCTCTTTTCAGGGAAAGAACACCGGATGAAGCTGAAATTCTATTGAATAATATGTTGACAAATGAAAATAATTGGGCACCTCCTGAGCCAATTTCTGAGCCAATTATTGAGCCTATTCCTAAACCAACTCCGAAGAAGAGAGGTGTTCTATTTCTCAGTCCCGAAAATATGCAGGAGGCAAAGAAATCTATGAAAGAAAAAGGTATTACAGCTGAAGATGTTAAGAATTTACCTCCTATTGAAGAAATACACGATCTTAATTTACCGCCTGTTGAAGAAGTATATGATCTCAATTACTTATTTTTTGAAGAACCTCACGATATCCCGACATTGGTAGTAAAGGTAAATTCTCTCTACAGATATGATAAAGCTGAAGTCCATCCTACTAAAATTGCTAGTCAGTGCTTGGATGAGTTTGATAACTTTATGTTAAGCAAGATGACTTTAATGCTTATTTTGGTAGACAATTAAAACAAGATGCTTATATGATTAAACGCTTGGGTGATTATATGGCTGGTATTAGAGGTGAACTTAAACTTGTTAGCAAACATGCTTCTATGGTTACCACTCAAGTAGAACAAGTACTTAAAGCTCAAAAAGAAGCGCTTGATGAAATGAATAGTAAGAAAAATGATTATGCTGTTAGAGTGGCTACTAGAACTGGTAGAATGACTCAGGAACCTTTGTATCCTGAAGGCCACCCTAAGAGAATCGAGCAAGATTCTCAGAGAAATGATATTGATGTACCTAGTTCTTCAAGAAAGAAGAAAAAGAAGAATGATAGGACTTTGCAAACTTCTAGTGAACCTATTGCTGAGTCGCCTGAGAATCCAAATGATATCTATATGTCTGATGCTGAAACACAATCTGGTGATGAACATGAACCTAGTGAAAATGTTAATGATGATGTTCATGATAATGCTCAACCTAGTAATGATAATGATGTAGAAGCTGAACCTGTTGTTGATCTTGATAACCCACAATCAAGGAATCAACGTTATGATAAAAGAGACTTCATTGCTAGGAAACATGGTAAAGAAAGGGAACCATGGGTTCAGAAACCCATGCCTTTTCCTCCGAAACCATCTAAGAAAAAGGATGATGAGGATTTTGAGCGCTTTGATGAAATGATTAGACCCATCTTTTTGCGTATGCGATTAACTGATGTGCTCAAAACAAATCCTTATGCTAAGTATATGAAGGATATTATTACTAACAAAAGAAAGATACCTGAAGCTGAAATTTCCACCATGCTTGCTAATTATACTTTTAAGGGTGGAATACCAAAGAAACTTGGAGACCCCGGAGTACCTACTATACCATGCTCCATTAAGAGAAATTATGTTAAAACTGGTTTATGTGATCTTGGAGCCGGTGTTAGTGTTATGCCTCTCTCTTTATATCGTAGACTTGACTTGAATAAGTTGACACCTACTGAAATATCTTTGCAAATGGCTGATAAATCAACTACTATACCTGTCGGTATTTGTGAAGATGTGCCTGTTGCGGTTGCAAACGTTACTATTCTAACGGACTTTGTTATTCTTGATATTCCCGAGGATGATAGTATGTCTATTATTCTTGGAAGACCTTTCCTTAATACTCCAGGGGTTGTTATTGATTGCAACAAAGGCAATGTCACTTTTCATGTTAATGGCAATGAGCACATGGTACACTTTCCGAGGAAACAACCTCAGGTTTATAGTATCAATTCTATTGGAAAAATTCCATCGATTATATTTGGAGGTTTTGAATTTCCTCTCCCTACTGCCAAGAAAAAGTATGATATACTTATTATTGGGGATGTCCATATCCCCGTTGAGGTAACATAGTGTTATTCGAAATTTCTCCGGTTCCATGTTAATCGGAATGAGTTTGTTAACAAGACTTGACCAACCTTGTTAGTGGATTCTTTTTTATGAGCATGAGATGGATGGAACTAGAAGCGCAACCTTCTGTACCCTCTTTATATTTTCTGCTATCTAGTAGAAATAAAGTAAAATAATATTTTTTCTGTCTGTTTCCCGACTAATCCGTGCAATATAAAAATATCCCGAAAATAAAAGTCCTCAGAATGCCATGCCAATTTAATATGATTTTTTCGGGAATATTTGAGAATTTACTGTGCAAAAATCACTGCGGGGGGAGCTGCCACCTGGTCACGAGGGTGGAGGGCACGCCCTACCCCCCTGGGCGTGCCCCCTACCTCGTGGGCCCACGGTGGCCCTCCTCCACTTATCCCTGCACCCATCTTCTTCATCTGTCTCGCACAAACACGAAAAACCAACTCAAGCACGAGTTCCAGCCCCGGTTGTTGTGATTTTCGATCTCCTTGCTCAAAGCACCTCTCGCAAAACTGCTTGGGGAGATTGTTCCTTGGTATGTGACTCCTCCATTAGTCCAATTAGTTTTTGTTCTAGTGCTCTGTTCATTGCAAATTTATGCTACATAGGTGACCATGTTCTTGAGCTTGCATGTCAAATTTATATGGTTCCAAGTAGTTCCAATGCTTTATATAGGCTCTAGGCACTTGTGGGAGTTGTTACTATCAATTTTATTGAAGTTGGTTCACTTTTATTTGAAGTTACTAAAAAAATTTAGATTGTTTCAGAAATAATGAAGAGACTTTTGAGAGGCTCGTCGAGCCGAAGCTCGAAGGAAAAACAAAAGGAAGAAGAACAGAAGCCCAAATTTAATTTTCCTCGCACCGCAGAGGTCCGGCCGTGTGAATGGCCTTCCGATGACTTCTTGAGGAGAGCCGGGATTTATGAAGATTTCTATTTATTAATTGAGAATGCTGGCCTCACCGACTTCCTCCGCGACCAACGTCATCAGTATCTCTTACTCACAAATACTTTTGTGCAAAATTTCTACTTTTTCCCTAAGAATTCACCTCCATCAATAGAGTTTCATTTATATGACGTTGTTAAGAGGATGCCATTAGCTGAATTTTGCGAGGTTTGCAAAATACCCTTTGAGGGCACCTTAGACGAACCACACCGTAACGAAGTAGAAGCTCTTATTAACACTATCACGGTGGGAGAAACCAGGAAGGTTTCTGATGCAAGAATTACTAGCATACATTTTCCTGTTTTACGCTACTTTGCCTTATTTGCTAGTCGTTGCTTGATAGGTCATGAAACCTGTGGAAACCTTAGTATTCCTGATGTTATCATTTTGTTCCATGGTTTATACCGCAATAACTCTGTTAGTATGGGTGGAATTGTTGCTAGACGGTTAAGTCTGAACCGTACTAAAGGCCCCATCTTTGGAGGCATTTATGCCTCACGCCTAGCTGAACATTTTGAAATACCTATTAGGCATGAGGAGAAAGAGGAAACATCACTGCCCCGTGCTTATTTAGATTATAGGAGTATGCTAGCGCATGACTTTCTTGTTAAGAGTCGTGAAGGGGAACTCAAATATAAATTGTACTTTGATAAACATCACCCTGAGATTATTACTTTGCCTGCCCCTTCTTTGTTTAACTTATCTGCAGGTCCTCACATCGTTCCGTGGTCGGCTGTTCAAGCCTATCGGAATCTTGCACCAGCCCCGGAACCGGAGCCACAAGATGAGCCTCCACGACTATCTGTTTATTCTTGGGATCCAGAGGAGGTTGCCAGCCAGTGGCAGCCGGAGCCTTCTTCGTCACACTATGACCCCAGCTTCACCTATGGATATCCGCCAGGCCATCCCTGGCAATAGACCAACTTAGGCCAAAAGCCTAAGCTTGGGGGAGTACGTATTTCCCACCGACATTACATTCATGTTCACACACACTCATTGCTAGATGTCGGTGTTCATACTCTTTCACTGTAATATCCATGCTAGTTTTTTTTTCTTTTTCCTGCTTTCTTCTTGTGTGTTTAATAAACCTTAAGAAAAACAAAACAAAATTAGTAGTAGTGTATTTCTTTGCTGTAGTAATTAAAAAGGAAAACCCAAAAATATTTCCCGTTCTTCTTTTGCTTGTTGGGAGCTTTCCCATGTAAATAGTTTTTATTTCTTTTCTTTTCTTTTCTTTTCTTTGGGGGTCAGTACGAGAAGACCATGATTAAATTGTTGAAGTGGCTCTTATATGCATGATTGTTTATTTAACTTAGAGCCCATATTAAATATCTTCTCCTGTTTATTGAATGCTTGCAGATCCCAGCTTAGTCCAATGCACGTGCACTCTTATTATTATTCACATCGTTCGGTCGTACAAGTGAAAGGCAATAATGATGATATATGATGGACTTATTGGGATGAGAAAAGCTGGTATGAACTCGACCTCTCTTGTTTTTGTAAATATGATGATTCATCGTTCCTGAGTTAGCTATTATGAAGTAAGCATATTTGCAATAACATTTAGAGATTTTAGTTGCTTGTGCCACGCTTGATTAGCTATGAGTTATAATGGTTTACCTTGCGTGCCAACATGCTATTAGAATGATCATAATGTGGTGTGATGGGATGGTATCCTCCTTTAAATGAATTGAGTGACTAGACTTGGCACATGTTCACGCATGTAGTTGAATCAAATCAACATAGCCTTCATGATATTTATGTTCATGGTAGATTATATCCTACTCATGCTTGTATTCGGTGTAAATTAATTTTAATGCATGTTTACGACTGTTGTCGCTCTCCCAGTTGGTCGCTTCACAGTCTTTTGCTAGCCTTCACCTGTACTAAGCAGGAATACTGCTTGTGCATCCAAACTCCTTAAACCCCAAAGTTGTTCCATATGAGTCCACTATACCTACCTATATGCGGTATTTACCTGCCGTTCCAAGTAAATTTGTATGTGCCAAACTCCAAACCTTCAAATGAAACTCTGTTTTGTATGCTCGAGCAACTCATGTCTCAACTAGGGCTACCCTTATCTTCCATGTTAGGCGGTTATTCTCAAGAGGAGTGGACTCCGCTCCTCATTCACGAGAAAATGGCTGGTCACCGGGATGCCCAGTCCCATGCTTTATGCAAACTAAATCAAAATAATTGCAAACAAAACTCCCCCTGGGACCCGTTGAATGTTGGAGGCACTCATTGTTTCGAGCAAGCCATGGATTGATGCCTGTGGAGGATGGGGAGTATAAACTTTACCATTCTGTTTGGGAACCGCCTATAATTTTTTTAGCATGGAAGATATCGTCATAGCATAGTTGTTGCATTGACAGCAAAAGTATGCCGCTCAAAATGTTATTCAATCTCTATTTTAAAAACCGAGCTCTGGCACCTCTACAAATCCCTGCTTCCCTCTGCGAAGGGCCTATCTATTTACTTTTATGTTGAGTCATCACCCTTCTTATTAAAAAGCACCCATTGAGAAACTGCTTGTTGTTTGCATTCATTATAATTGGTTTACATTGGGTATGACTTGACTGGATCTATTTTACCATGAATTACAATGTTTAGTCAGTCCTTGATCTTTGAAGGTGCTCTGCGTTTATGTTTTGCGGTCTCAGAAAGGGCTAGCGAGATACCATTTCTTTATATCATGTTATGATTGTTTTGAGAAAGCGTTGTCATCCGATTTTTATTATTATGGCTCGCTAGCTGATTATGCTATTGGTATGAGAAATTGTGAGACCTTTGTGTTATTGTTAGTATGGTTAATTCATAATATTTGCTAAAACTTGAATGTTGGCTTTTCATGTTACAACAACAAGAGCAAACAGAGTTTGTAAAAGTTTTTCTTTTTCTCTTTCAGTCTGTTGTAACGCCCTCGATGCGGCTATATCTCCCACGTGTCGAAGCACGACTTAGAGGCATAACCACATTGAAAGCAATGTCGCAAGTGAGGTAATCTTCACACAACCCATGTAATTCATAAGGGAAAGAGATACATAGTTGGCTTACAATCGCCACTTCACACAAGACATGAGTAAAACATTACATCATACAGATACAATCAAGGTCCGACTACGGAACCAAAATAAAAGAAGACTACCCCAAATGCTACACGGATCCCCGATCGTCCCAAGCTGGCTCCACTCTTGATCAACTAAAAGCGAAACAGCACAATGAAGAAGATCTTCATCGAGCTCCTCCTTGTGCTCTGGTGCGTCACCTGCACGGTTTCATCGGCACCGCAAACTGGGTTTGGAAGTATCACGTGAGTCACGGGGACTCAGCAATCTCACACCCGCGAGATCAAGACTATTTAAGCTTAAAGGTAGGACAGAGTAGTGAGGTGGAGCTGCAGCAAGCGACTAGCATATATGGTGGCTACATACGCAAATGAGAGCGAGAAGAGAAGGCAAAAGCACGGTCGAACAACTATGATCAAGAAGTGATCCTAGAACAACCTACGTCAAGCATAACTCCAACACCGTGTTCACTTCCGGACTCCGCCGAGAAGAGACCATCACGGTTACACACGCGGTTGGTGTATTTTAATTAAGATCAACTTCGGGTTTACTACAACCGGACATTAACAAATTCCCATCTGCCACATAACCGCGGGCACGGCTTTTGAAAGTTTATACCCTGCAGGGGTGTCCCAACTTAGCCCATGATAAGCTCTCGCGATCAACGAAGGATATTCCTTCTCCCCGGGAAGACCCGATCAGTCTCGGAATCCGGCTACAAGACATTTCGACGACAATAAAACAAGACCAGCAAAGCCGCCGGATGTGCCGACAAATCCTGATAGGAGTCGACGCATTACCTCGGTCTCGGGGCACACCGGATAAGTCAAGCTACGAGTAAAACCAATCCTCGAGTTGCCCGTGGTGGCCCCGCAGTTGCTCGGTTCGGACCAACACTCGAAGGAGCACGGCGGGGGGCTAAAATAAAGATGACCCTCGGGCTCCGAAACCCAAGGGAAAAAGGGCATAGGTGAGGCAAATGGTAAAACCAATGTTGGGCCTTCTTTGGAAAAGTCTTATTCAAAGCGAACTGTCAAGGGGGTCCCATAAATCACCCGACCGCGTTAGGGACGCAAAAATCCGGGAACATAACACCGGTATGACGGAAACTAGGGCGGCAAGAGTGGAACAAAACACCGGGCATAAGGCCGAGCCTTCCACCCTTTACCAAGTATATAGATGCATTAATAATATACGATATATTGTGATATCCCAACAAGTAAGCATGTTCCAACAAGGAACAACATCTCCATGTTCCAACAAGGAACAAACTTCATCTTCACCTGCAACTAACAACGCTATAAGAGGGGCTGAGCAAAGCGGTAACATAGCCAAACAACGGTTTGCTAGGAAGAGTGAAAAAGGTTAGAGGCTGACATGGCAACATGGGAGGCATGATAAGCAAGTGTTAGGCATCGTAGCATAGGCATAGCAAAAGAGCGAGCAACTAGCAAGCAAAGATAGTAGTGATTTCGAGGGTATGGTCATCTTGCACGAAATCCATAAGGAAGAAGAACGAGTCCATGAAGAAGAAAAACGGACGTAGTCGAATGAATCCTCACAACTCCGGAACGAAACCGCAGCTAACGAGAGAAGCAAACCGGAAAGAAGCAAACAACATGGTAAACACACAAGCATAATCATGGCATGATGCACAAACAAGTATGATGCATGTCCGGTTTAATGATTCATGGCAAGGCAATATGCACAAACAACACTACAAGTTAAGTGGAGCTCAATATGCAACGAGTTGCATATTGATGAATTTCTCTAACACTTATTTAGTTCTCTCTCGGTTAGGTACTCAACAATATTAAATGTTGTTAAACATGGCAAGAGGTGAAAGCATAAGTAAACTAACTATTTAGGCAAGTTTAAATGAGGCCGGAAATAAGAAACAACAATTAGGAAAATCCCCATATGCAAATTATGGATTCGGTACTGATCTGACCTAAAGCATATTTTAGAGTTGTTAAACATGCAAAGTAATGCTACCATGTTAAACTAGGCATTTTTCTACCACATTTACATATATAATTTATTTAAATCCGAGTTACGGTTATTTAGTTATGAAATAAATCATTTTAGCATGGCAATTATGCAAATTAATGCAAACAACAATTTTAACATTTTAATTGTTGTTATCATGATGCGGATGACATGTGCAAGTTATATGCAATTTTTATGAAAATGTTGACAAGAGCATGTTACGCGGCATTATGTCACCGTGGTGGATGAAAGGGGTGCCACGACAGCGAATCCGAAAATGGTGCCACGGCAACACATCGGTTCCGATAACTCGATTGAGATATCGGTACAAAGGAAAGCGTGTGAAACTAGTCATGCAAGAAGGTGGGGTGTTCCGGTGCACCGGTTCCCGCAGGCAGTGGCATGGCAAAAGAGGGGCATCGCAAGGATGATTCGATCACGGTGCAAACATATCGTGCATCTCATACATGCAAGGGCATCTCATCGCGGTCGCCTCGGGTTATACCTTCGGATCGATCAAACGGGACGGTTCGCGTTTAAATGAGGGAAGTAGTGGTTCACGTTAAATCGAGGAAGTAGAGGAAGTAGTCGTTCTCGCGATGTAGTGGAAGTAGTCGTACGGCGTGGGGAAGTAGTCGTTCATGTCCCGTGGATGTTCGGGGTCCACGGGTCTTCGAGGGTCGACGGTAGTGATACACGTTTTCGTAGATGTTCGGGTCGACGGTAGAGGAACTTGGCGCTTGAGGTTCGAATACCGGGTCGGACGTGCAACCGTTCATAATCAAACTTGGCGCATCCGGGTCAAGTACTTGGCGAGTCCGCGTAGAGGTACTTGGCGTCCGTAGATGTACGTTCGGGCGGAACTTGGCGTATCCATGTACTTGGCGAATCCACGTGGTCGAACATGGGTTGTAGTGGTACTTGACGCTTCGTTGTGTAGTTGAACACGAGGTTCCTCGGGGTACCGGTCTCGGCAATCCAGCGGCAGCAACAATGCGGTGTACTGAGGCAACAATTTGAGGAGCTCCGGCGATGCACAAAAACCCTTAGCCATGGCGGTCGTGGCTACGGCGGACACACGAGCTGGAACAGGGCAGCGTCGGACAAGCCGTCGGGCCGAGGCGAAGCAAGGGTGGAGCAGCTTAGGGTCGGGTTGGCCTGGCGTGGAGGAAGAGATGGCGGCGGCTTGGAAGACCGGCGGCGTCGGGGTCACCACCTCGGCAGGGCAGCCAGGAGGAGACACGGAGGCGGGCGACGGAGCAAGGCGGCACGGCGGCGGTCTTGGCAGGGAGGCGCGGCCATGGCGGAGGGCGAAGGATCCGGGCAGCGGCAGCGGCTCGGGACGCTGCCTACCGGCGTGGAGGGCGACGGGCTCGGACTGGTACTCTGAGGGCCAGGCGACGGGAGAACTGGAAGGTCAGGCGCGGGCGCTCAGGGGCAGCCGGCGAGGAGGTGGAAGGGCGAGGGGCATGGGAGGCGGAGCTCCTGCTCGGAGAGGTCTGGCGTGGGGAACCGCGAGAAGGTGTGAGGAGGGGTCGGGCGCGGAGAGGAAGGATCACGCAGTGGAGGAGGCGCTCGAGGAGAGATCGAGGGAAAGGGAGAGGGATCATGGCGCTGGAGGGAGGACGAGGGAGATGGAGATCTGATCGGGGCTGGGGCTCTCGATCGGCTAGGGTTAGAGAGGGTCTAGGTGGGCCTTGGGCCGGTCTGGAGGCTAGGCCGGCCTGGTGGAGGAGGAAGGCCAGGGGCCGGCTGGGCCTAGCTCCTCTCTCTCTCTCTTTAAACTCTTAAAACAGAGAAAAGAAAGGAAAGGGAAGAAAAGAAAAGATTAGAGAAAGAGTTTGGGCACAGGGATTATTTTCCCGAGCTCGCATAAAAATGAGCTCGATCCAGGAAAATAAAAGAGGCATGATTGAAAGAATTGAATTCAAATTCATTTGAATTTAAATTCGAATGATTGGAATGGAAGTGAGGGTTTGGGAAGGTCCAAAAATGTTCGGATTTTTGGTGGAGCTCCGGAATATGATAAAAGAAATTTAGGGCAAAGTGTGGAGACCAAACTTGAAGTAGAAAGGGCACGAAATTATTTTGCAAGTGTGTTAAGATCAATTCCAAATAAATGGAATAATTATTATAGCTCCCTAATAATATTGGGACGATATGTTATAAAGAGAAGTCATCATGTGAATCCCTCGGTTTAAATGGATCGAGACAAATCCATACAATTTATTTAGTTGTGTTTTGAAAATTAATGATATGATGGCATGATGAGATGATGCAATGCAAGAGATGACATGATGAATGCACAAACAAAACAAATCGCACGACAAAACTCGGAAACCCTGGAAGGCAACTGAAGCTCCGGTCTTGGGGCGTTACATCTGTCAACTGAATTGCTTGAGGACAAGCAAGGGTTTAAGCTTGGGGGAGTTGATACGTCTCTGTCGTATCTACTTTTTCAAACACTTTTGCCCTTGTTTTGGACTCTAACTTGTATGATTTGAATGGAACTAACCCGGACTGATGCTGTTTTTTTGAGAATTGCCATGATGTTGTTTTACGTGCAGAAAATAAAAGTTCTCGGAATGACACGAAACTCCACGGAACACCTTAGAAAAACAATAAAAATCTTCGCCAAAGATGAAGACCAGGGGCCACACCTGTCCATGAGGTGGGGGCGTCCCCCTAGGCGCGCCCCTACCTCGTGGGCCCCCTGGTGGCCCTCCGACACCAACTCCAACTCCATATATTGCCTTTCAGGGAGAAAAAATTCAGAGAGAAGAAATCATCGCGTTTTATGATATGGAGCCGCCGCCAAGGCCTAATCTCTCTCGGGAGGGCTGATCTGGAGTCCGTTCGGGGCTCCGGAGAGGGGGATTCGTCGCCGTCATCATCATCAACCATCCTCCATCACCAATTTCATGATGCTCACCGTCGTGCATGAGTAATTCCATCGTAGGCTTGCTGGACGGTGATGGGTTGGATGATATTTATCATGTAATCGAGTTAGTTTTGCTAGGGTTTGATCCATAGTATCCATTATGTTCTGAGATTGATGTTGCTACGACTTTGCTATGCTTAATGCTTGTCACTAGGGCCCGAGTGCCATGATTTCAGATCTGAACCTATTATGTTTTCATGAATATATGTGAGTTCTTGATCCTATCTTGCAAGTCTATAGTCACCTACTATATGTTATGATCCGCAACCCGAAGTGACAATAATCGGAACCACTCCCGGTGATGACCATAGTTTGAGGAGTTCATGTATTCACTATGTGCTAATGCTTTGTTCCGGTTCTCTATTAAAAGGAGGCCTTAATATCCCCTAGTTTCCAATAGGACCCCTGTCGGTGTCAAAACCGGCAGATCTCGGGTAGGGGGTCCCGAACTGTGCGTCTAGGAGGATGGTAACAGGAGACAAGGGACACGATGTTTTTACCCAGGTTCGGGCCCTCTCGATGGAGGTAATACCCTACTCCTGCTTGATTAATATTGATGATATGGGTAGTACAAGAGTAGATCTACCACGAGATCAAGGAGGCTAAACCCTAGAAGCTAGCCTATGGTATGATTGTTGTTCGTCCCTCTGGACTAAAACCCTCCGGTTTATATAGACACCGGATAGGTTAGGGTTACACAGTCGGTTACAATGGTAGGAGATCTACATATCCGTATCGCCAAGCTTGCCTTCCACGCCAAGGAAAGTCCCATCCGGACACGGGACGAAGTCTTCAATCTTGTATCTTCATAGTCTTGGAGTCCGGCCGTGATGATAGTTCGGCTATCCGGACACACCCTAGTCCAGGACTCCCTCAGTAGCCCCTGAACCAGGCTTCAATGACGACGAGTCCGGTGTGCATATTGTCTTCGGCATTGCAAGGCGGGTTCCTCCTCCGAATACTTCATAGAAGGTTTTGAACACAAGGATAGTGTCCGGCTCTGCAAAACAAGTTCCACATACCACCGTAGAGAGAATAACTTTTGCAGATCTGGCGGCGTACTCCGCGGCGTGACATCACACCACGGCCAGGCCTTTATATGAATCGTTTTTTACCGTTCCACCTTAGCGCGTTTAGCGAGGCGGTTTCCTTGGCACGTCTTATCAAAGCATAGATCTTGCCCCCCTTATTCCGGGATTCTCATCAATACGGATGTGGGGAACCCAACCGTGCCCGTCGGCACGCCTCCTCTATCAAAGGCGAGTAATAATCGACCACGGGGTGGGCTCTTGGTATTCAACCTCTTTATAATGAGACCAAGGCCCTCTTATTTTTACACCCTCCATCGAGTTCGCCTCGCGCTTCAAGTTCTAACACCCAAAGCTTCAGATTTAGGCGCTTCGGACCTTCGACGATGTCCGGCTCCGACCAGCACGGCCGATGGATGTCTTCCTCCGTCACAGAAGAATATGTGCTAAAGCTGCGAGACGCCAGGTATCTAACCGGCGAGATCTCGCATAGGCGGCCTGCTCCAGGGCAGGTCATTCCCACTCCCGAGCCCGGCGAGAACGTGGTGTTCGTGTCTCACTTCCTTCGGGTTTAGGCTTCCGACGGATCCCTTTGTGCGGGGCTCATGTTTTATTATGGGCTGGATTTCCATGACTTGAATTGAGTCCATCCTCCATATCTCGTCATTCATTGTCGTATGTGAGGCCTTCCTCCATATTACCCCTCACTTTGGATTGTGGCTCAAGACCTTCAAGGTGGAGCCAAAGATGATCGAGGGGCAACAAGCAGAGTCTTGAGGGGCGGTCATAAGCAAATGTCTGATGCTCCGTGGCCCAAAGGCTCTTTCCAAGAGGAGCTTGGTTTGTGTAGCAGGAGTGGTTTTATATCACCGCTCGGGGGCACCAAATGGGTGGCGCTCCCGCCTTCGCTCAGGTCCACCATGGTGGCGTATGGGTCAATAAGGGGCTCGACTGGGGCCGCCCAAGGGCGTTCCTTTGCTGCAGTGGTCGTATTCGAGACCTCCGGAAAGAGAGATCAATCTGGTTGCGATGGCGCAGGTTATGTTGATCCGGCATATACGCCCGCCTGCAAACGTCGCCCCTCTGCCGGTGGGAATTTAATCCGGAGGGACCACGAGCTCTCCAAAATTTTATGGGCACGACGCCCGTGGAGATGTATAAACTGTTCTTGGATCACAAGAGAAGTGTCCGGACTGGCCGAGGACGCAGGACTAAGCTACAATCGCTTGAGATACTCAAGTAAGTAGTCCTGTAACCGGATAGGCTGTTCATTCATTTATCGTATGTATGCCCTTTAAAGGAGTCGTTTATTGAACAGGAGTGGATAGACAAGGCAAAGTTAATAAGGTGTCCGGCTCCCCTCCGGAGACCACGCGGATCCCATCTTGACCAAGATGTTGAAGGCCGCCTTTTAAAGAAGGCGAAGGGGAGCGAGGAAGCAACTACCTCCACGAAGGAGGCTTCTGAGGAAAGAGGGATCAAAAGTCCCACCCTCCATGGAGAGAAGAGGACCGCTTCGGAAGATCCGGAGATCAAGGCCTCAAAGAGAGGAAAGAAATCTTCGTCAGAGAGTCCGGCGTTGGGAAGCAACCCAGCCGCCTTTATTTCCCCAAGGGATCAGCCCTTCAGCGAGTTGTAAGTAAAAGGAAGGGTCTTGTAAATAAGGAACATCCTGCATCTATTTCTAAAGATAACGAAATTGTACCTTGTAGTTCGGATCTCAACCCTTCTCGTGAGCTTCGTCTTGGGGATCTTCTTAGGAGATGATGGAGAGCCAACGCCTCCACTGTCGCACCCTCATGCGAGGCGGACAACCCCGAGGTGTCGTCGTGGAGGTTTCCCCAAGTCCGCGGGCGGAAGCTTGATGCCGGTGGCGTGCGGTCGGAGGAGCTGAAGGATCTGCTCGGGCGAGCGGCTATCTCAGAAGATCACCATGCTCTAATGGGTACGGTGATTGAAAGAATTGCATCCACTGAGAGCGGATTGCATGAAGCCACCAGAAGTTTACTAACGGGGTTTGAGGTACGCAAAAATAATGTACCTTCTGACAGTTATGCATATAGAATGCGCCCTGTATAGATAGTAGCCCCTGAGACTCGGTATGTTGTCAAAATTGACAGCGTGCCGAGGATCAAAATCTCATTTATAACATATCGCCGCTCCTAAATAGGTGGCGGGGCGTCCGGTGGCCAGCCGGACTGATGAATATGCCGAACTAAAGCAGCAACTTGACGAGGCGGATGCGGACATCGCGCTGGTCAATAAACAGTTTGACGAGTCACAAGGTATGCGACTTCTACGCGGACACCAGGTAAGGGAGCTTGACGCCCATGCTGCTGTGGAGGAGCAAGCGTAAACTTCGCCCGGCGAAAGAGCAAGCGAAATAATGTCACGGCCGCTTTAAGGGCGTAGAAGAGCTAGAAGCGAACGGGCTGCTTTCGCCGAAGCAAAGAGGAAATGGCCGATATGGCCAGAAAATTGAAGGATACTACCGACCGCTGCGAGGTTCTTGAAAAAGAACGTCAAGCGGAGAAAGAGGGCCTGAAAAAGGCCACCGCCGAATCCAAGGATGCCCGTTCCGCTTTGAGAGCGGCCAAGGAGGAGCTGAGTCAGGCCGGGTCTATTGCGGCTGGAAAACCGTTTCTGCTGCGGAGGAAATATACGGATCCGAAGTATGCTCAGTTGGACAAGTTGTGGAGTTTGGAGGATGCTTATACGGACTTAGCGGCGAAGCGCTGCGAATATAATTGAGCACTTCCGAGGCGGAAAAGGGGCACAGAAGGGAAGAGCTATATTGGTCGCAATTCCATAGTCCGGAGCGTCCTCTTCCGTTGATCGATCGGTTGGCCGAATGGGCTGAGCTGAATCGATTATCCGGACTTGTCATGAAGCATGTCATGACTCATTTGTGGCCAGGCGGACCCCAGCCGAAGAGTTATTTTGGCTTAGTGCAGCAGTTCCTTGGTGCGGTACCGCGTATCGACGCAATGAAGCGGTCGGCGTGCATTGAGGGAGCGCGGATGGCTCTGGCCCGTGTCAAGATATACTGGACAGAGATGAAGGCCGCCGATGTTGCATCCCAAGATTCGGACAGAAGCCGAGTACCTGCCGAGCACTATTTTGAGGAAGTCTGCGCAGGCGCTTCGTTTAATAGAGACACGATGCTTTCGAAGGATATCATGTTTAAATGACATGTATGATTTGTGAAAACAATGTTTCAATATAATATAAGAGCTTTTTATACTTGTGCGTTCAAGTAGTAGACTACTCCATGCGGCCCGTTTATGTATATGTATATATAACACGAAAGATGGCAGTCCTTCGCTTCAGCCCCCACGCACATAGTGCGGGGTGTTTGCAAAGAAGGCGCTTTTTCACACTTAATCCAACGTCTTGGTCCTGTTAAGGAGGTGGTAGCGTAGCAAACTAGGCAACCGGACTATAATGCTTTATCACTTTCACTTAGCCATAGGAGTTCGAGGGTGGGGCTACTATATAGCCCACAGGGCACCGCACTCTCCCGAATTAAAGTGCGTATGTGCCTGACCGAAAACCGGTCCTTCGTTAATGCGGAGGAATTCTAAACATTCCGATGAGTCATCGAGTGGTTAACCAGTCTCTCGCTATATCATCACAGTCAGTTTTCGGCTTTCTCTACTGAGGTGCTCGCCCGGCGAACCGGGCACTGTCGCGATAGTTCTCCGGTGCCGCGTTAGCCGATAGAACGGAATGTAAGGCAGCACAACACGTGAGCCGGCAAACCCAACATTTGACCAAAGACATGATTCGGAGCTGATGCATATAAGGCCTAACTCGAGACGCGAATACTCCCTAAGGTATTCGGTCTTTATAAAAGCAGGCAGAATAATGCCCTAAGCCCTGGTGTCCGTGCACGCATAAAAATTCTAGTGCGGCCAATGCCAAAAGCCAGCCTCCTCCTCGGTTATAGTAAGAAACCGGGGGATGTATATCAACAAGAGACAGTAAAAAGGTTTACGCAGGGTCTTAATCTGAAAAGAATCCTTGCAACGGGTCCCTACTGCACGTCTGCGCCTGTGTCTCCGTTGTGCCGTATCCTGGACGGGTGTAGCACGTTGTTCATCTGTAAAAGAGAGGAACTTAGTTTAAAAGAAAAAGGATCGTGCGAAAGATGTACTTTATATTAAATAAGCAGTATGCGATTGAAGAAGTGAATAAAATTGAGCTTTATTATCTCTTGTTATACATGCATGCAGCCCCTTGTATGGGGTATGCCGCTAGTAGGCGCGGACTCGTCTAGCCGTGTCCGGGTTTGAATGACCTATTCAGGTTCTTTGACTAGCGGAGCCGGATAGGTGTGGGGCTATCAAGGCAGTCTCACGTTCTTCCGTGCTCGAGTAACACTTAATACTTCCTTTTAATGAGATGATGCCGCGTGGACCGGGCATTTTAAGTGTTAGAGATGCATAATGCGGTATTGCGTTAGAGCGGGCGAAAGCTTCGCGTCCCAATAGTGCTTGATGGCTACTTTTAAATGGGGCGACATGGAAGACTAACTTTTCATGACGGAAGTTGTCGGGTGAACCGAACACAACTTCTAGCGATGAGGGAGCCCGTACAATGGGCATATGGGCTGGCATTACCCCTTTAAAGGAGGTGTTGCTATGGCGAATTTTGGTTGGGTCTATCCCCATCCTGCGGATTGTGTCACGATATATCGGGTTTATGTCATCGCCGCCATCCATGAGGACTTGTGTAAATTGGAATCCGTCGATTATAGGATCCAATATCAAGGCAGTCCATCCTGCGTTCGGATACCTTCGGAGTAGTCACGATGGTCGAAGGTGATTGGTTTTGACAACCCGGTGTTGGTACTTCGCTAGGGTAGTATGTGCGGTAGCGCATCTTAATGGGCGCCGCTCTATTTTCCCTTTATCACGTGAAGTGAGTTTACTGTTTTAACCTCTTGTGGGAAATTCTTTTGTTTTCCGGTGCTCGCTTGTGGGGTTCGTCATCATCCTCACTTGGTGTGTCGAGCCTTGTGTTCGATGTTGAGTCTGCGGACTGTTTGAAGACCCAACAATCTCTGTGGGTATGGTTTGCGAGCCTCCAGAATCTTGTGGATTTGACATATCTTGTCCAAGATTTTGTTTAAGTTGGATAGCTCATCGCTATTATCCTTAAGGGGCAGTTTTTTGTTGTTCTGTCGTGAGCTTTTGAATCCGGCGTTGACTGCCGCGCTCTTTGGACCGTTCCCTTTAATCCGACGCTGGTCCTTGTTGCGCCGTGGTTTCCCATTTCCATCCCTGACTTCGGATGTACTTGGGTCATTGGTCTTGCATCTTGCTAGCCGACTATCCTCTCCAGCAAAAGCGGGTCATGAGGCTTGTTAATGCGGCCATGGTTCTCGGCTTCTCTTGGCCGAGGTGTTCAGCGAGCCATTCGTCTCGGACGTTGTGTTTGAAAGCTGTTAAGGCTTTGGCGTCCTGGACAATCGACTATTTGGTTCTTTTGGTGAGGAACCTGTTCGAGAATTTGGGCTGACTCTCCGGGTTGTTGAGTTATATGACTTAAATAAATGCGCATCTGGAGGACGGACATAAGTCCCTTGAAAGTTTGCCCGAAAAGTATCCTCGAGCTCTTCCCAACTTCCAATGGTATTTTCAGGGAGGCCTTTGAGCCAATGCCGGGCTGGCCCTTTGAGCTTGAGGGGTAAGTATTTTATGGCGTGGAGATCATCTCCTCTTGCCATGTGTATGTGGAGGATATAATCCTCAATCCAGACTCCAGGGTCTGTTGTTCCGTCGTATGCTTCTATGTTTACGGGTTTGAATCCCGCTGGGAATTCGTGATCCAGCACCTCATCGGTGAAACACAGGGGGTGTGCGGCGCCCCTATATTTGGGTGTGCCGTGATGTTCGGATTTTTGGCGTGTTGTATTGCTTTGAAGAGCTTGATTTCTTGGCCCATAGATGGACCTAACTGGGCCATCCTTTTGATGTGAATCCTTATGCGGATCGCATACCAGCTTGTGTGCGGCGCCATTTGCCACTCTCTTTTTGCCGTGGGGTCGTCCATCCGACCGGGTGGCCTTCTTACTTTTTTATTATGGGGGCTCTAAGGCCTCCTCGTCAAATCCGGGCAGTAGCTTTCTTTTCGGGTAGCTCTTTGTTCGGCGACTGTCGCTGTATTTGTCTGCGGTGTTGAATACTTTGCTCCATCTGATTCTGAGTGCATCTTCCGCTGTTTTGAGCTTCCGCTTTTGCTTTTTCAGGCTACGCCCAGTGGCGACGAGCCTTTTCTGGAGGTTATTTTGCTCCAACAATTTGTCCGACGTGAGATCGTCCGGACTGTTGTCTTCGCCGGGGACGGGTTGTTTATCCAAGTTGTCTTGTTCGGACGATTGCTCGATAACATGTTCGTCGTCCACCGGTTCGCCCTGCTCTATGGCTGGGTCTCTGTTGAGGCGGGACTTGGCTCGGCGTTTACGTTGCCGTTTTGACTGCTTTTCGAGGGATTTATCCTTTGTAGCGTCCCGTTTCCTCGTCTTCATTTCCTTTAGGTGTATCCGCCATGTATACATCATGGGATGAGGTGGTTGTCTAGCATCCTATTGGCGCTGGTTCATGGTTGTCTCCTACATCGTCGTCCATACCGTCGATGTCTTCGGAGTCAAAATCGAGCACGTCGTGTAAGCTTTCGGCGATTAGCTCTGAAGTGGGTGGTGGGTGGGCGTTGAATTTCTTCGTCGTCCGCATCCCAACCTTCCTGACCGTAGTCCGGCCATGGCTCTCCAGATAAAGAGAGAGACTTTAGTGAATTCAGGATGTCGCCAAATGGCGAGTGCTGAAAGATGTCCGACGATGAACTCCATGACCGGCGCCCGATCGGATTCGATTGGCGAAGCGCGGAGGATTCGGAGTCCGGAGAGGAGTCCGGCACCTGGGAGTCACGGTCTTCGCAAAGGACAGGGATTATGTTCGGCTTAATCGCCATAAAGATTCCAGCCTCCAAGGTGGCGTCCATCCAACCATCCTAACTCGGCGAGATCGGCTCCGAATCAATGTTTGGAGCGGACACTAGTGCGGCCTCCAGGACACTTTGCTCGTGGCAGAGTTAGATCATGCCCATCGAGACAGTGCGGCGCCCTTGGCTGTGGCTCAAATCCGTCGAAGATCAAGTCTCCGCGGATGTCGGCCGTATAATTCAAGCTTCCAAATCTGACCTGATGGCCAGGGGCGTGGCTTTCGATCTGCTCCAGATGGCCAAGTGAATTTGCCGCGGATGCAAAGCCGCCGAATCTGAAGATCTGTCCGGGAGAGAAGTCTCACCACGGACCGCGTCATTGTTGATGATCGAAGGAGCCATCAGGCCTATCGGTGACGACACAGAGGAACTCTCAATGAAAGCACCAATGTCGGTGTCAAAACCGGCGGATCTCGGGTAGGGGGTCCCGAACTGTGCGTCTAGGCGGATGGTAACAAGGGACACGATGTTTTTACCCAGGTTTGGGCCCTCTCGATGGAGGTAATACCCTACTCCTGCTTGATTAATATTGATGATATGGGTAGTACAAGAGTAGATCTACCACGAGATCAAGGAGGCTAAACCCTAGAAGCTAGCCTATGGTATGATTGTTGTTAGATCCTCTGGACTAAAACCCTCCGGTTTATATAGACACCGGATAGGTTAGGGTTACACAGAGTCGGTTACAATGGTAGGAGATCTACATATCCGTATCGCCAAGCTTGCCTTCCACGCCAAGGAAAGTCCCATCCGGACACGGGACGAAGTCTTCAATCTTGTATCTTCATAGTCTTGGAGTCCGGTCGTGATGATAGTTCGCTATCCGGACACCCCTAGTCCAGGACTCCCTCAACCCCTTGCCACGGGAGGGTAGGACAAAAGATGTCATGCAAGTTCTTTTCCATAAGCACGTATGACTATATTCGAATACATGCCTACATTACATTGATGAGCTGGAGCTAGTTACGTGTCACCCTATGTTATGATTGTTACATGATGAACCACATCCGGCATAATTATCCATCAACGATCCGGTGCCTCTGAGTTTTCCATATCTTGGTTCTCGCTTATTTACTTTTCCGTTATTCTTTATTACAATCACTACAAAATACCAAAAACATTACTTTTGCTGTGTTTACTTTGTTACCAAGTTACTACCACTATCATATTACTTTGCTACTAAACACTTTGCTGCAGATACTAAGTTTCCGGTGTGGTTGAATTGACAACTCAGCTGCTAATACTTGAGAATATTCTTTGGCTCCCCTTGTGTCGAATCAATAAATTTGGGTTGAATAATCTACCCTCGAAAACTGTTGCGATCCCCTATACTTGTGGGTTATCAATGACTAAAACTCCATTCTCCGGAACAATGGAACGAGCTAGTGACTTATTGGAAATAATACATACTGATGTATGCGGTCCAATGAGTATTGATGCTCGTGGCGGGTATCGTTTTTTTTTACCTTCACACGATGATTTGAGCAGATATGTGTATATCTACTTAATGAAACATAAGTCTGAAACATTTGAAAAGTTCAAAGATTTTCAGATTGAAGTGGAGAATCATCGTGACAAGAAAATAAAGTTTCTATGATCTGATCGTGGAGGAGAAAATTTGAGTTATGAGTTTGGCCTTCATATAAAACAATGTGGAATAGTTTCACAGTTCACACCACCTGGAACGCCACAATGTTATGGTGTGTCCGAACGTCATAACCGCACTTTATTGGATATGGTGCGATCTATGATGTATCTTACCGATTTACCACTATCGTTTTGGGTTATGCATTAGAGACAGATGCATTCACTTTAAGAAAAAGGCACCATCAAAATCCGTTGAGACGACGCCTTATGAACTGTGGTTTGGCAAGAAACCAAAGTTGTTGTTTCTTAAAAGTTTGGGGCTGTGATGCTTATGTGAAAAAGTTTCAACCTGATAAGCTCAAACCCAAATCGGAGAAGTGCGTCTTCATAGAATACCCAAAGGAAATTGTTGGGTACACCTTCTATCACAGATCCGAAGGCATGTCATTCATTGCTAAGAATGGATCCTTTATAGAGAAGGAGTTTCTCTCGAAAGAAGTGAGTGGGAGGAAAGTAGAACTTGATAAGGTAATTGTACCTGCTCCCTTATTGGAAAGTAGTTCATCACAGAAATCAGTTCCTGTGATTCCTACACCAATTAGTGAGGAAGCTAATGATGATGATCATGAAGCTTCAGATCAAGTTACTACCGAGCCTCGTAGGTCTTCCAGAGTAAGATCCGCACCAGAATGGTACAATAATCCTATTCTGGAAGTCATGTTACTAGACCATGATGAACCTACGAACTATGAGGAAGCGATGATGAGCCGAGATTCCGCGAAATGGCTTGAAGCCATGAAATCTCAGATAAGATCCATGTATGAGAACAAAGTGTGGACTTTGGTGGACTTGGCCGATGATCGGCAAGCCATAGAAAATAAATGGATCTTCAAGAGGAAGACAGACGCTGATAGTAGTGTTACTATCTACAAAGCTCGACTTGTCACAAAAAGTTTTTTTTTCGACAAGTTCAAGGTGTTGAATACAATGAGATTTTCTCACTCGTATCGATGCTTAAAGTCTGTCCGAATCATGTTAGCAATTGCCACATTTTTTGAAATCTGGCAAATGGATGTCAAAACTGCATTCCTTAATGGATTTATTAAAGAAGAGTTGTATATGATGCAACCAAAAAGTTTTGTCAATCCTAAAGGTGCTAACAAATTGTGCAAGCTCCAGTGATCCATCTATGGACTGGTGCAAGCATCTCGGAGTTGGAATATATGCTTTGATGAATTGATCAAAGCATATGGTTTCTCTGAGACTTTTTGAAAGGCCTATATTTACAAGAAAGTGAGTGGGAGCACTACAGACTCTCTGATAAGAATGTGTGAATAACATATTGTTCATCGGAAATGATGTAGAATTTTTCTGGAAAGCATAAAGGAGTATTTGAAAGCAGTTTTTCAAAGAAAGACCTCAGTAAAGCTGCTTACACATTGAGCATCAAGATCTATAGAGATAGATGAAGATGCTTGATAAGATTTTCAATGAGTACATACCTTGACAAGATTTTGAAGTAGTTCAAAATGGAACATTCAAAGAAAGAGTTCTTGCCTGTGTTGCAAAGGTATGAAATTGAGTAAGATTCAAATCCCGACCACGACAGAAAATAGAAAGAGAATGAAAGTCATTCCCTATGCATCAGTCATAGGTTCTATAAAAGTATGCCATGCTATGGACCAGACCTATTGTATACCTTGCTATGAATTTGGCAAAAGGAATACAATTTTGATCTAATAGTAGATCACTGGACAGCGGTCAAGAATATCCTTAGTGAGGACTAAGGAGATGTTTCTCGATTATGGAGGTTATAAAAGAGTTCGTCGAGAAAGTTACATCGGTGCAAACTTTTACACTGATCCAGATGACTCTAAGACTCAATCTGGATACATATTGAAAGTGGGAGCAATAAGCTAGAGTAGCTCCGTGCAGAGCATTGTAGACATAGAATATTTGCAAAATACATACGGCTCACGAATGTAGCGGAACCCGTTGACTAAACTTCTCTCACGAGCAAAACATGATCATACCTTAGTACTCTTTTGGGTGTTAATCACATAGCGATGTGAACTAGATTATTGACTCTAGTAAACCCTTTCGGTGTTGATCACATGACGATGTGAACTATGGGTATTAATCACATACAGATGTGAATATTGGTGTTGAATCACATGCTGATGTGAACTAGATTATTGACTCTAGTGCAAGTGGGAGACTGAAGGAAATATGCCCTAGAGGCAATAATAAAGTTATTATTTATTTCCTCATATCATGATAAATGTTTATTATTCATGCTAGAATTGTATTAACCGGAAACATGATACATGTGTGAATACATAGACAAACTTAATGTCACTAGTATGCCTCTACTTGACTAGCTCATTGATCAAAGATGGTTATGTTTCCTAACCATAGACATGTGTTGTCATTTGATTAACGGGATCACATCATTAGGAGAATGATGTGATTGACTTGACCCATTCCGTTAGCTTAGCACTTGATCGTTTAGTATGTTGCTATTGCTTTCTTCATGACTTATACAAAGTTCCTATAACTATGAGATTATGCAACTCCCGTTTACCGGAGGAACACTTTGTGTGCTACAAAATGTCACAACGTAATTGGGTGATTATAAAGGAGCTCTACAGGTGTCTCCAAAGGTACATGTTGAGTTGGCGTATTTCGAGATTAGGTTTTGTCACTCCGATTGTCGGAGAGATATCTCTGGGCCCTCTTGGTAATGCACATCACTATAAGCCTTGCAAGCAATGTAGCTAATGAGTTAGTTACGGAATGATGCATTATGTTACGAGTAAAGAGACTTGCCGGTAACGAGATTGAACTAGGTATTGAGATACCGACGATCGAATCTCGGGCAAGTAACATACCGTGACAAAGGGAACAACATATGTTGTTATGCGGTTTGATCGATAAAGATCTTCGTAGAGTATGTAGGAGCCAATATGATCATCCAGGTTCCGCTATTGGTTATTGACCGGAAACAGTTATAGGTCATGTCTACATAGTTCTCGAACCCGTAGGGTCCGCACGCTTAAGGTTTCGTTGACAGTTTTATTATGAGTTTATGAGTTTTGATGTACCGAAGTTTGTTCGGAGTCCCAGATATGATCATGGACATGACGAGGAGTCTCCAAATGGTCGAGACATAAAGATCGATATATTGGACGACTATATTTGGACACCGGAAAGGTTCCGGGTGAGATTGGGACAATACCGGATCTCCGGGAGGTTATCGGAACCCCCGGGAGGTATATGGGCCTTATTGGGCCTTAGTCGAAAGGAGGGAGAAGAAGCAAAAGAGAGGGCGCCCCCCCCCCAAGCCCAATCCGAATTGGGAAGCCCCCCCCCCCTTTCCTTCTTCCTCCCCCCTCTTCCTTCCCTCTCCTACTCCTAATAGGAAAGGGGGGAGTCCAACTCCCGGTTGGGGTTGGACTCCCCCCTAAGGCGTGCGACCCCCTTGGCCGCCCCCCTCTCCTCCACTCCTTTATATATGGGGGAGGGGGCACCCCATAGACACAACAATTGATCTCTTGATCTCTTAGCCGTGTGCGGTGCCCCCCTCCACCATAGTCCTCCTCGATAATATTGTAGCGGTGCTTAGGCGAAGCCCTACAACGGTAGAACATCAAGATCGTCACCACGCCGTCGTGCTGACGGAACTCTTCCCCGACATTCTGCTGGATCGGAGTACGGGGATAATCATCGAGCTGAACGTGTGCTAAAACTCGGAGGTGCCGTAGTTTCGGTGCTTGATCGGTCGGGCCGTGAAGACGTACGACTACATCAACCGTGTTGTTCTAACGCTTTCGCTTTTGGTCTACAAGGGTATGTAGACAACACTCTCCCCTCTCGTTGCTATGCATCACCATGATCTTGCGTGTGCGTAAGAATTTTTTTGAAATTACTATGTTCCCCAACAGCGACCTCTACCAATACAGAGGCGCCGAACAAGCTGTTGGATGCACTGCAAGGTGCAACCGTCTTGGAGGAGCACCGTACCTTAATGGGTACAATGGTTGAAAAAGTTCAGTCCGCTAAGAGCGGACTGGATGAAGCCTTCACGAGCCTACTAACAGGCTTCGAGGTATGTGATGTAATGTCTTTTAGCCGCTTTCCATAAAAATTCCATCTGTATATAGATAGTAGCCCCTGAGACTCTGTTTGGCCAATGAAGGAGGGCGAACGGAGGGTCTATAGGTATCCGCAGTAAATAACATACTTAGTCTTTTTTGATAAAAAATCAGGCTTCACTGTTAGCGGCGACCGCTCAAGCCGCCGAAGTTTCCGAACTGAATCGGAAACTGCAGTTGGTCGATGAGGACAATATCTGGACTAACAAGCGGCTCGACGAAGCGCATGGTATGTTTCAAGTGCTCCATGTTCCATTGAATTAGGGTGTAAATGCTTAGGTGAAGCTCACGCGCTGCTATATGCATAACTGCAGATGCGCTGCAGAGGTCGAGACCCTCAGGAGTGACCTTGCCCGCGCGAAGGAGTAGGCAAGGGTGAGCGATGCGGCCGCTGAGAAAGCGGCTGCCGATTTGAAGGATGAACAGGCCACCCGGCGCCAGTTCGAGGAGCGCGTATCCGAGATTGAGCAAGAGCTCAAGGACGCGACTCGCAAGTGCGAGCTCCTCGAGGAGGGGAATAAAGCGAAGGCGGCCGAACTCGCCAAGGCCCTTCAGGACGCCCAAGAGGCGAGGTCCGAATCCTGCGCGGCTCGCGAAGAGCTCTGATAGGCCGGACAGATAGTGGTCGGTAAGCCCTTTCTCTTACAGTCTAAGTTTGGCTATCAGAGATATGCCTTACTTAATTGACTATGGAGTTCTCCGGACTCCGTTGCGGATCTACCGAAGAGCACCGCTGATGCAGCGCAATTCTACCAAGCCCAGGAGGGGCATGCGACGGAGAAGTTGTTCTGGTCACAATATGCGGACGGGGCGTTCGGCGCCATTCTTGGGCGACCAGATGGCGCAATGGGCCGAGCTACACAAGATGTACGGAGCGGCCATGAAGGAGGTGATACTCCGGTTGTGGCCTGCTGAACCTGTTTCAAGCAGTTATTTTAGCCTATTGCGGCGACTTATCGATGTCGTGCCCCAAATTGATGCCATCAAATGGTCGGTGTGCATAGAATGTGCACAGAGGGCCTTCGCCCGTGTCAAGGTGCACTGGGGCAAGATGAAAGCCACAGTTGTCGCGGTGGAGGGTCCTCCCGAAGGCAAGGACCACCGCACGCCGGAGTGTTATTTAAACGATGTCCTATAGGGCGCTCGTTTGATAGAGGGTCAATGCTCAAAGGACATCATATTTGAATGAATGTATTCGAATGACCAGATCGTGTGTATTATAGATTTAAGGCTTTATAATATATTTGCACCATTATCTAAAATTGCTTTCCTCCTGTGCGGCTGTTTTTTGTATGCCTGAGAGTTTTCTAGTGGTCGGCTTCGACCCCCACGTAGATGCTATGAGGGTGTTCGGAATGGCACATGAACACTCTTGACCCAACGTCTTGGTCCGTGAAGGAGGTGTCAGTGCGTCGAACCAGGCAATCGGACTATACGGCTTTACCGCTCTCACTTAGCCATAGGAGTTTGATGATGGGGCTATAAAATAGCCCCTGGTACATATGACTATACGAATGCGGATGCGTTACGTATATGACTAGAAAAACAGTCCTTCGTTTAAAACGGAAAAATTGTTAAAGATTTAGTAAGTCACCGAACGGTTGACCAGCTCTCGCCGCATCATGATAGTCAGTTTTTGGCTTTCTCTACTGAGGTGCTTGACCAGACGAACCAGAAACACAATCACAGTAGTTCTCCCTTTACTACCCTAGCCGAACAAACGGAACATAAGGTAGCAAACACAGGAGCCGGGCAACCCAACTATTGACCAAAGACATGATTCGGAGCCGATGCATATAATGCCAAGCTCGGGACGCCAAAGTGTGCTACAAGGCTGCTCGGGCTTTCGTTTAACGGCTCATAAGTGGCCGTATATAGCCCCTGGCAATGGGTGTCGAAGTATGTGTGACAACTAGAGAGACAGACTATAGTTTTATGAATAAAGTTGATACGAAAAAATTGTCACTACTAGAATCTGATTGATACGTCAAGACGTGATCTTACAGAGGGTACCATAAGTACCAAAATCATTTTACATGCCGGGGGTCTAATAATAAGGAGAAAAGCTTAGTACTGGTCCTTTTTAAATAAGGTTTGGTCCAAAGAGTCCTTTGGATGTCCTGCGGCACATCTGCGCCGCTTTTGCCTTGTAGAGAGGGGTTCCTTGAAGGGAACGGTCTTCTGTTTGCTGTACGAAACCGGGCTCGGAGTGAGTCCTTGTAAGTTCGTAGGATACATGGGCTTGAATGCACCTATGGTAAAAAAGTAAGCGAAGAAGAGTGGAAGATCAAATAGGGTCGAGTCGTACTATAGACCTTCCCGTATTGTGCCTCCGTCGATACCCAAGGTATTTTGAGTGCGTAATGATCCATGCGCGGTACAAATTCTGCGGGTGTGCACGGCGATCGATGGAGGCGAAACTGCTAGTCTAGCTCTAGATGTACCGAGCCGCTAGCTTGCGGGACTGACCAGACTCTTTTAACAAGGTCTGGTGGCTTGATGGCCGACGAAGTGTGCGGCTTGAGTGGGCCGCTCTGTACCTTGGCTGCGAGAGCTGCGGTGTGCTCCTCTGTGTGTAGGGAGCGTTTCGTGTTTCCATTGACTGTTATAACGCCGCGTGGATCGGGCATCTTGAGCTTTAAATAAGCATAGTGTGGCACTGCGTTGAATCGGGCAAAAGCGGTCCGTCTAAGCAGCGCGTGATAGCCACTTGGGAAGGGTACGATATCGAAGGCCAAGTCTTCACTATGGAAGTTGTCGGGCGAGCCGAAGACAACTTCCAACGTTATTGAGCCCGAGCAGCGGGCCTCTACGCTAGGTATTACTCCTTTAAAGCTAGTTTTAGTGGGCTTGATTCTTGACGGATCGATACCCATTTTGTGGACGGTGTCCTGATAGAGCAGGTTAAGGCTGTTGCCGTCGTCCATGAGGACTCGCGTGAGATGGAATCCCTTGATGATTGGGTCAAGGACCAAAGTTGTTGATCCTCCATGATGGATACTAGTCAGGTGGTCCTTTCGATCGAAGGTGATCGGACAAGCCAACCATGGGTTGAACTTTGGGGCGACCCGCTCTACGGCGTAGACGTCCCGTAATGCACGCTTGTGCTCCCGTTTCTGGATGTGGGTGACATAGATCACATTCACTACTTTAACCTCATGGGGAAATTGCTTCTACCCCCCCCCCTGTGTTCGGTGGGCTAGGCTCTTCATCGTCGTCCTCACTGGGCGGCTTTTTCCCCTTATGTTCGACTTGAGCTTGCCGGCCTGTTTAAAAACCCAACCGTTTTTTGTTGGTGTGATTCCAGGTTTATCGGGGGTGCCATGAATCTGGAAAGGCCAATCAAGTATTCTGTCCAGACTAGATGGACCATCTTTGTTTCCTTTGAATGGCTTCTTCCGCTGACCGGATTTTGAGCCACTGAATCCGGCGTTCACCGTCGTGTCTTCGGTATTGTTTCGACGCTTGTGCTTGTCACGTCGTGTTTTGCCATTGCCATCCCTGGCTTCAGAGGTGCGTGGGTCGCTGGTGCTATTGCTTCTACGATCGAGCCAGCTATCTTCTCCCGTGCAAAAGTGGGTCATAAGTGCGGTAAGGGCTGCCATGGACTTCGGTTTCTCTTGGCCGAGGTGTCGGGTGAGCCACTCATCTCGGACGCTGTGTTTGAAGGCCGCGAGGGCTTCGGCATCTGGACAATCCAAAATCTGGTTCTTTTTAATTAAGAACCTGGTCTAGAGCTTTCGGGCTAATTCATCGGCATCTGGGAGCCGAACATAGGTACCTTGGAAGTTGTCTCTAAAGGCGACATCCAAGTCTTCCCAGCTTCCAGTAGAGTTTTCTAGGAGGCTATTCAGCCAATGCCGCGCTGGTCCCTTAAGTTATAGAGGGAGGTACTTGATGGCATGTAGGTCATCACCGCGGGCCATGTGGATATGGAGAAGAAAGTCTTCAATCCATTCTGCGGGATCTGTGGTGCCATCGTATGATTCAATGTTCACGGGTTTAAACCCTTCTGGGAACTGGTGTTCCATTACTTCTTCAGTGAAGCATAGGGGGCGTGCGGCTCTTCTGTATCGGCCCGGGTGAGGTTGTGTTTATTGCGCCAGGCCTGATGGCCGTCTTCTTGCGCTGGTGCACGTCCCCTTGATCCATAAATTAATCTACTATGACCGGCTCTATTGTCCAGGTCCTGTCGCAAGTCGTGCGTGTATCCTGCGGCCGTTGTTCCTCTGCCTCTAGGGCGAGGTGGTGCCGGTTGGTGTTCCACTTGAGTTGCCGCCATGTCCCTGCCGCGAGGTAGTCGGTCAGGCCCGTCATTCGCGTTACGCGCTGTCGGTATGGGCGCTGGGACCTCCTCGTCGAATTGGGACAGCAACCTGCGCTTTGGGTAACTCATAGTTGGGCACTCAAGGCCGTATTCCTCGGCTGCCAGGACATTAGTCCATCTGTCATTGACTAAATCCTGATCGGCTTGAAGTTGCAGCCGCTTCTTTTTCAGGCTTTTTGCTGTGTCTATTAGCCAGCGCTCAAAGCGCTCTTGTTCGAGGGGGTCCTCTGGTACGATGAAGTCTTCGTCGCCCAGGCTCTCATTCTCTTGGGAGGTCGGTAGGTAGTTACTATCCTCCGAACACTCGTTCCAGATAGGATCATCGGGGTTGACTTGCCCCTCTTCCCAATCATCCTGATCGGATGTTGGTTCGACCGGGGCGTCTTGGTCTTCGACGTTCTCCGGGGTGTTATTATCTCCGGCGCCGGTATTGATATATTTCTTGTGACGTGAATTTGATCTGCGCCGCTGACATCGACGCTTAGGAGGTGCTTCAGCAGGCTCGTCTTCAAGATCCTTCCCATCGTCAGCGTCATTTTCTTTTGGTGTGTCCACCATGTATACGTCATATGAGGAAGTGGTCGTCCAGCGTCCGGTAAACGGCGGGTTCTAGCCTTGCTCCTCTTCGGCATCGTCGTCCATACCGTCGATGTCTTCGGAGGTGTAATCTAGCATGTCGGTTAAGTCATCGGCTGTGGCTATAAAGCGGGTGGTGGGTGGGACGTAAAATTCCCCGCCCTCAGCCCCTAGTGTGGGTTGGGCGTACTTTGGAAGCGATCCTTCTGTAATGGCGAGAGACCGCATTAATTCCAGGGCCTCGTTTAAGAGTGAGGTTTGGGCGGGAGCAGGGCAGGGTAGGAATTCCCAGGCCGAGCTCGCGTAACACGGGCCTCGAGAGTTCAGATCTGGTGCTCTGGGAGGAGTCCAGCTTCGAGTTGATGAAGGGCACCTGGTGTGACTCCGGGTCTACCGGTGAAATGATCCCCCCCTCCGCATCTCCGGTGTTGAGTTCTATTGTTGCGGAGAGTCCGGCGGGTTCTAAACTCCCGTCTTCGGACTCGGCGGGGTGTTCCGGATCTAAGGCCGGAACTGCAGTTGAGGTCGCGAACCCTTGGAAGATCAAGTCTCCTCGGATGTCAGCGACGTAGTTTAGGTTTCCGAAACTGATCTGATGACCAGGGGCGTAGCTATCGATCTGCTCCAGATGGCCAATCAAGTTGGCACGCAGTGCGAAGCCGCCGAATATGAAGATTTGGCCGAGAAGAAAAGTCTCCCTTAGGGCGGTGTTGTTGTGGATGGTTGGAGCCATCGAACCTTCTGGTGACGACACAATGGAACTCTCAATGAAAGCACCAATGTCGGTGTCAAAACCGGCAGATCTCGGGTAGGGGGTCCCGAACTGTGCGTCTAAGGATCGAAGGTAACAAGGAGGCAGGGGACACGATGTTTACCTGTGTTGGGCCCTCTTATTGGAGGTAATACCCTACTTCCTGCTTGATTGACTTTGATGAGTATAGGGGTTACAAGAGTTGATCTACCTCGAGATTGTAATGGCTAAACCCTAGATGTCTAGCATGTATGATTGTGATTGCCTCAATGGACTAAACACTCTGGTTTATATAGAAACCGGAGGGATCTAGGGTTGTACAGAGTCGGTTACAGAAAAAGGAAGGTACATGATCAGAACGCCAATCTTGTCATCCACGCAAAGGAGAATCCCATCCGGACACGGGGAAGGTTCTTCTATCTCGTATCTTCATGGCCCATCAGTCTGGCCCATATCACATAGCCCGGACGCCCGAGGACCCCTTAGTCCAGGACTCCCTCACTCTAAGCTCCATTTTCGCCCGATCTCTCTCCCTAGCCAATCAAACTTGTTGATTCTCCAGGGATTGGTTGAGAAGGTCTCGATCTACACTTCCACCAAGAGAAATTTGATTCCCCCCACTAATCCCTTGCGGATCTTGTTACTCTTGGGTGTTTGAGCATCCTAGACGGTTGAGGTCACCGCGGAACCATAGTCCATTGTGGTGAAGCTTCGTGGTGTCGTTGGGAGCCTCCAATTAAGTTGTGGAGATTGCCCCAACCTTGTTTGTAAAGGTTCGGTCGCCGCCTCCAAGGGCACCAATAGTGGAATCACGGCATCTCGCATTGTGTGAGGGCGTGAGGAGAATACGGTGGCCCTAGTGGCTTCTTGGGGAGCATTGTGCCTCCACACCGCTCCAACGGAGACGTACTTCCTCTCAAAGGAAAGGAACTTTGGTAACACATCCTCGTCTCCACTGACTCCGCTCTTGGTTATCTCTCACCTTTACTTGTGCAATCTTGTATTGTGTTGTATCCATTGCTTGCTTGTGTGCTTGTTGTTGTTGCATCATATAGGTTGCTCACCTAGTTGCATATCTAGACAACCTACTTTGATGCAAAGTTTAATTTGGTAAAGAAAAGCTAAAATTGTTAGTTGCCTATTCACCCCCCCCCCCCTCTAGTCAACTATATCGATCATTTCACTTGCTTTTATTGAACGTTTGTGATGCTGTTGTTTGCTACAAATGAATGGTGTTAGTAGCATAGCATCTGGGAGGATCAATCACATGGGTCTGGAGGATCAGTCAAGCACTTGAAAAATGAGACGACAAATGGGGTTGTATTATCTTCTTCTCATTTTTTGCCTTAACTCTATATTACATAGCCAATTTTTATTTTATTTTATATATACTCGTTGTATCCCCGAACGGCTGTTTTTGGAAAACGTTGTATCCCATGTCCCCTTATGTGTATCGTCATGTCTCCATTCCCGTATCCATGCTTCTTAGCTTATATCTTGTGTGATGCTGCTCTCTATGCGAGTGTTTTTCTTGCATTTTTGTTCAAATTAATAAGCCATTGTACAAATGATCATAGGTTTGTAGTTCCTAACTAGCTAAACTGAAGATCTTTTTGAGATCAGACACATCAAAATTGACCAATATTTTTCAGGGTAGCATATTTATTCAGTACCACACATTGGGATTACACTTGACTCTTTATTTTTGAGAAACACGGGTGATGTAGCGTCTTGTGTTCTGGTTCAGATTTTTTTTAACCGTTGCAGATTGTAATGTATGCAAACTCCTACTGTATACTACACATTTTTTTAGCATGCATGAACTGCAACATAATCCCAGTCCTACAAGTGCAGATATGATTTTTTGTTGTTTCTAAGACTACTGCCAATCTGTTGTGTATCTTCTATTTCTTTGGTTGATCTTTTCACTCAAGGGAGACTCACAAATTTCAATAAATTCTACTATTTCTAAGATTGCTGGAACATCACTTCTTTTTCAGTGACAAACAACAGAAAGTAGCAAGTACTCAGGTTGACCAAATATGCTCTCATGGTGCCGACTTGGTGATTGAAGATTTGGTCTCTTCGATAATATTATATAGTAGTCAAGTGATCAAACACTTGGCCTCTTAGAAACATTGACCATCATATTTTGTAATAGGCCACAACTTTTATGCTGATACATGTATCTCCTTGATAGTTGTAGCTAACTTGAGTGAAGAAAACTTATGAATCTTTTATACATGTTGAATGAATGCTTTGATTAGTGGTAGCATCTTGTGATGAATAGAAGAGTGCAATTGCTTGTATATGTATCGCATAAACATGAATTGAATATTATGAATGTAATTTCATTCAAAATGTGTTGGCAACAAATTGCATTTCGGTTGAAATGTAGAACCCTGACAGCAAATGTGTTGGCAGAAGTATTGAGCGTTCACAATCTGTTGGCATAGCATACTGACAGACAAACTATAGGCGAACCAATGGAAGCCGCACTATCTGTTGGCATAGCATACTGTCAGATGATCTGTCAGCATAGCATAGTCCGTCGGTGTAGAAATGTTTGTCGCTGTAGACCTCACCAAACCCGCCACACTGTTTGTTGGCACAGATTTATCTGTCGGTAAAGGACTTTCCCAGACTATAGGCGACAGCTCCTTCCTATCAGTAAAGGTCTTTCCTGACACTAATTTTTTCGCCTTAGGTGACCTATGCCGACAAATTGTTTGACACTGCTTTGAGTGTCGTGGTGTATCATGTCGTGGTGATATCACACAAATACTGCAATATGTCCAGTCGGGAGTAATAGATAGCACACATCACAATACATGTGGTCTTATGATGAGTAATACTAGTACGCATGCACAAATTAATTAAGCAAGGTCGCTACAGGAGTAATAACTAAGCACCCCACGTGCACAAGTAGCCTCCGTCACCTAGTCAGCGTGCTGCGTGCCTGTGACCACCTTGACCAGCAGGTAGAAGAGGGCAAACGCGGTGGTGGCCTGCAGGAGCCACGCGACGTAGGCGAGGGAGACAGCGAGCTGGTACCGGCCGCAGGGGAGCTCCGGGGCAGCGCTGCACAGACCTGTGTCCCTCACGAACAGCAATACGACGAAGGCGGAGGCGGAGGCCGCCCCAAACGAGAGAAGTGCGATAAACTGCAAGAAAGAAAGAGACATCGGCATCAGAACGTATCTATATCTATTCCTTCCGTCCGAAAATACTTGTCACAGAAATGCATAAAAATGGATGTATTTACAACTAAAATATGTCTAGATACATCCATTCCTCAATTATTGAGTGCAGTTTGTCAGATCATATTTTTATGCATTTCTGTGACAAGTATTTCCGGACGGAGGGAGTACTTATATACCACTACTAGTAACACGTAAGGTTTAAGTGAGTGCAGTTTGAATTAAAAACAAAGATACAAACAATTGTCATTTTAAATAATAAAGAAAGATGTCAAGTTTATATCCAAATTCTTCCATCAAAGATTATTTTTGTCTATATCAAGTTGAAGACCAAGTTAATGTTCTGTGATTTACGCTCAAAATTAGTAAGAAATTGTTCAACCTGATAACTACTTTGGTTTTTTGCTTGAACGGGACATTTCCTCAATTTTTTTCTCCATTATATCATTAATTGTTCTGTGTACTTTCCATCTCACTACGTATGGAATAAACTATACTGTATAAGAATTAGTTCGGTATATATGTGTGAACTTTTACAGTTATATCATTAATTGTTCTGTGTAATTTCCTCAATTTTTACAGTTAATGTTCTGTGAGTATTTGATATAACTGTAAAAGAATTAGTTCGGTATATATGTGATTGATCAACTGGCTCCTATGGCCGCGAGGCACAAGAAGAAGGACTTGCGCGAGCTGTCATATGACATGGTGGACTGTGCCGATTAGTTTGCGAGCTGAGGTGCTTACTGGAAGATTATCACTTGGTTGAACATTAGTTATTTTCTGTGCAATATTTTAGGGCATTAGGGCACAAGAAGAGCCAAAAACAATTTCCCCCAATCATAAAAACTTTTTTGGGCTGGCCTAAAATCAAAATAAAATGCAGTGCGGCTGCCGCAAAAACGAAACAATCGCGCGCGCAGCCCCAACCGTTCCTCCCGCCGCACACTCTTCTGGATCCCCTCTCTTCCGCCTCCGCCGCCGGCCGATCCCGTCCAACTCCGGCGTCTCCCCGCGCTGCCGCTCACTGGCGCGGCTCCCCCTCGGCCTTCCTTACTGATTCCCCTCCGCCTCCGGCCATCCCCGCCGCCCCGGCGAGCTCCTCCGCCTGTGCGGCTCCACCACGAGCCGCTGGCCATGGCCGCCGAGCTCCGGCTCCGCTGGTCTCCCCGCACGCGCCCATAGCCGGCCACCACCTCGCCGGGCCCTGTGTAAGCGCCCGTGTGCTCCGCCGCTTGCGCGCGGCGCCGGAGCATGCAGGACTCAATCCCGTCGGGGAGGAGCACCCGTCCGTCCTCAGCGTACGCTGGCGTGGCTGCTCGATGCGAAGTATGATGCCTTGGGCGCCATGCTATCCGCGGGCATCTTCTATACCCATGTATATCTAAAACTGAATGTCCCTTAGCTGTTTGAAGATTGTTCTACAGATGGCTGCATCTACCTTCAAGTATAACTTCAGAGGTACTGTCATAACCTGGTCACACTGTTATTCAGTTTACTGTTTGTTCAATTTCCAATTTCCAACTAGGTGTTCTTGCAAAATCAGGCAATGATGCAATGTTTTAGTAGAGGCAATTGACTGTGTAGAATTATGCTACATATATGAAAAGAAAAACATTTATATATACCAGAGAGAAGTCTATGCATGTGATGCATTCTCATCTTGTATGTTTGTATGGGTAGTTTGTATTGTTCCCATGACTATTTTCTAAACTGATGTATCATTGTGTACTTGGAATCTAACCAATCTTTTCCCATCATACTGATATACCAATGTCCTTTGCTGCTCTCTCACTATTGGTAGAGATTTATCTTTCTTGTGCTTGTGCTTTGAAATTTTGCAGGGATATATTACCTTTAATTAGTTTTACCAGCGTTAAGATCCTCACCTCTGCATCTTTGTTTCAGATAATATTGTTGTTATGCATTACATTATCTTGATATTAATTTCACATTGCCGTGGTGTTTCTTCTACCAATGTTGATGTTAGTTGCAGCTCATTAATAGGAAAACTCTTTACAAAGGGGCTGACTTTAAACATGTTTTGGGAAACAACCTAATTTCAGACGCTGAAGTCCAACATAAGTCACGTTTATTACCAGATCAGAAATAATTTAGCCATGCCTATTGGCAGTTGTCTTTTCTTTTTAAGGTTCACAAAGTCGAGTTCGACATGGGAAGTCTGTGATAAGTTAGTTTGGGTTGTTCTATTGTGTTAACATTGGAGGAAACGTCAAGATATTTTATGAGTCTATATCGCATTGACGTACTAATATTCTTGCTGATCGATGTACCTTCATCTTGTTTTATTTATAGTTATGGTTATGGAGTGACAAGTGGCACCTGCAGTTCTTAAAGAAATGCTAGGATAAGAAGGTTTGATTGAGCAGGTAGCAGGATCGGGCTGCGATTATGAGCATGCAAAACAGATGTTGAGTCAGGGAGAGAGGAGTACCTGCAGCGTGAGTGTGAGTGTGTGTAGTGTGTGTGGCAGCTCCCACTTGGAACAGGAGGACTGGATGCCCCTTCTAGGTCAGCTTATCCTCATGGGCTTGGGCCCTAAGTGATACATATGATGGGCTTGGGCCCATACCGGTTCAACACTCCCCCTCAAGATGGGTGGTAGATATCTATCATTCCCATCTTGTCACATGTCAAGTTCTGATCCTTTGTTCCTAGTCCCTTTGTCAAGCAATCTGCAAACCGCTGCCCAGAATCGACATGACCAAGGTTGATGATCCCACATCAAGTTTCTCCTTAATGAAGAAGCGATCAATTTCCACATGCTTTGTCCTATCATGATGAATCGGGTTATTAGCAATGGCTATAGGCATTGATTGTCACACCACACCTTCAAGGGGCCCTTCCTCAAGTTTCAACTCGCCGATGGGGTACTTCACCCAGAGCATCTCACACAACCCTTGAGATAATGCTCTGTACTCGACTTCTATTGTTGATCTAGACACAACTGTCTGCATTTCTTGCTTCTCCATGACACCAAATTTCCTCCCACAAACACACAAGAGCAGAAGTTGATCTTCTATCATCTTGACAAGCCCAATCGAGTCACTATAGCCATCCACCTCAAGATGTCCACTCTTCGCAAAACCACAACCCTTTACCCGAGTCCCCTTCAAGTATCTCGAATCGTGCACAATATCAAGATGCCCACTCCTTGGTTCATGCATGTATGTGCTCACCACACCCACGGCATACGTAATGTCGGGCTGGTATGACACAAGTACAATAACCTCCCAACTAATTTCTGATAATCTTCCTTATTCACCAGCTCACCTGATTGAGCTGTCACTCGATGATTTTGTTCAATCGGCGTAGGGGCTGCACGGCATCCCATCATGCCCATGTCACTCAAGAGATCCAAGGTGTATTTCCGTTAGCACAAAGATATTCCCTTCTTTGTCCGAGCCACTTCATGCCAAGGAAGTATTTTAGGTTGCCCAAATCCTTTACCTCAAACTCCTTGCTTAGACACCCCTTCAATCTCTCTATTTCCTCCTTATCATCTCCAGTGATGATAATGTCATCCACATAAATTGCAAGGATGGTGATCTTCCGATCAGAGAGTGAGTGTTTGCAGAACACCGTGTGGTTACCATTACATTGACCATACCCCATAGCACGGACAAAGACATACGAACCTATCGAACCAAGCCCTCGGCGATTGCTTGATCCATACAAGGATTTCTCCGACCGCATACCTTCCCGTGGTCTGTGAAGTACCAAAACCTGGTGGTATCTCCATGTACACTTCTTCCCTCAACTCACCATGCAAGAAGGCATTCTTGACATCTAATTGATGCAACTTCCACCCAAAGTTTGGCAAGACAGAAACCAATATCCTTCTTTGTGTTCATCTTTGCCACTTTGGAGCAAACGTCTCGTCATAGTCCATTCCATAAGTTTGACTATATCCTCTGGCGACCAATCGGCCTTATACCGTTCCACCTTCCCTCGGGATTACGCTTCCTTGTATAGATCCACTTACAACTCATCGCTTTCTTTCCTGCCGCAAGCAATGTGGTTAGCACCCACGTCTTGTTTTTCCTCGGTGCTTCCAACTCTTCTATCGCCGCTTCATGCCGCTTCGGATCTTGCTTTTGCGACCTTCCAATCCTTTGGGATTGACACGCAGTTTGAAGAGAGGCAACAAACACTCTATAGGAAGGAGACAGAGCCTCATAAGACACACAATTTCCAATGTCATGATCATCAAAAAACTTCGATGGTAAAGCCTTACATGCCGCTTCACGTGTCCCCTTTCGCAACGCAATAGGCGATTCCACCATGTCGATGAGCTTGCACCACCGCCTTGTTGCTCCCCTGACCGATTGCTCCCTGCACTTGCCGCTCCTCCTGCACAAGTGGTTGCCGACGTGAATAGACGGATGTGTGTCGGATGAGCTATGCACTTGTGGCACTTGTGGTTGCCGTCGAGAGTACACTAGGGGAATATTCGCCACCGATCCGGAGCAGGGAGTGGAGATTACCAATCTGAATGGAACCCACTGTTGGCTAGATCTCGAACTCGCACATCACCATCGGAGAGTACCAACCGGAATTGTACCCACAATTGGTCGGACTTGAACACGCACATCATTAGTGCCCACGTAATCCTCCCGAGTGTGAGACCTGACCTTCTCCCCCTCTTGACCATCCCAAGACAGAGTGTAAATGGTCAAGCTCTTGAAACAACACACTTAGATCTGTTGGCTCACCATAGAATGGCTCAGACTCCACAAGGTTACATCCATCTTGACAAACTGCGTTTCTCCGAGGGACACCAACATTTATATCCTTTGACTAGAAGAATAGCCCGAAAAAATACACTTCCTTTGCTCATGGATCAAGTTTTCCAACGGAAGGACGGTGATCACGAACAAAGCAGTCTTGCCAAACAATTTTGGGGAACAACAAACTTAGTTTCTCCATATACTAGCTCACACGGAGACTTCATGCTTAGTATTCTTGATGGTGTCCGATTGATCGGTATGTGGTCATCATCACCGCTTCACTCCACAAGAATTTGGGCACATTCATCGTAAACATCAAAGACCGAGCAACCTCAAGAATATGCCGATTTTTCCTTTACGCCACTCCATTACGAGGAGGGTGTGCAGGCGAAGTTTGATGAAGAATACCTTGATCGGACAAGTAGGCCCCAAATGTGTTGTTCACATACTATGTCCCATTGTCACCCGATCACTGCACTTTTGCACCAAACTGATTCTTCACCAAGGCATGGAAATTCGAAACAGCTAAACACCTCATCTTTGTGACGCATCAAATAAATCCAGGTCATATGAGAATAGCAATCGATGAATGTCACAAAGTATTTCATTCCATTCATTGATACAACTGGGCTCTTCCATACATCCGAATGAATAAGCATAAAAGGATATATGCTCCTAAGCCCCTTACTCACATATGAGGCTCGTGTGTGTTTGGCATATTCACAAGCATCACATGTCAACTTGCCCTTGCCTATCCCTTTATAACATCCGGAAAGATTCTACTCATCTTATCAAAAGATACATGTCCCATCCTATGTTGATGGATCATCGCCTCCTTCTCCTTGTCCTCCATGGTCGCAAAGACACACCAAGTCCGGCCGCACCTCCCGGTCCATGTACCAGAGCCCCTCACGCTGGTGCCGCCCCAAGCTATGCCTGGCTCTGCCGCTCTGAATCACGCAACCAAATTTGTCAAGGATCACACGACAGTCAATTTGATCAATTAGGGCCTTGAAGGAGACCAAATTGACAGAAAAGTCGGCACATGTAAAAGCGAGGATAGGGAGATGGTCGGAGTGCACTTGACCGTGCCAACCCCTATGACAGTGGTTTGTGCCATCGCCAGTTGCATAGTGCCCATGTGAGACGGAGGGTGCTTAGTGTAAGACTCAAACACGCAAGATTTACTAGCAACATGCTTAGATGCTCCAGTCGAGAACCCACTGGAGCACTCCCATTAGAAGCAAGAGATGCCTGCTCTGGATTACCTTCATCGGTGGAGGCCCAGAGAGAGCAAAGTCTCCATAGTCAATATCATCTGCATCTTTGCCTTTTGACGTCCCAAAGTGTCTCCTGCCACCATCATGTGAGCCATCCGATCCCTCGAGTGTCCCGAGTAGCCACCGCCCCTAGAAGCTGACCCCTTGAGGTCCCCGAGTATCCACCTGCCTCTAGCACTCCTGCCTCTGCCAGTTCCCCTCCATTGTATCCCCGCCTCGCCACGAGTTGGACACGCCCACTTCCGGTGACTGCCTCCCACAGATATGACATTTGTTGGGATCGCTCCACTCCATGCGCCAGTGATTGCAAATGTCAAGGCAGCCTGACCTTCATGTCTGCATGCTCAAGAGATAGCCGCGCCTCCTTTTGAGACATAGCAAAGAATAGTCTCCTCAATAGAGGCGGGGAGAGGTTGGTGCAACAGGGGATGCCCTCCGCCATGAAAACAACCTCTAAGCCCCTCCAACAGTTTCAAAGACACGTCTGCGTGCAATCCACTTGCATACGACTCGATGCAAGCCGCATCGTAGAGTTCCAGAAGGGTTGCAGTTATCCTGCTACGCCCACAAAGCTTGCGGCTTTGCCACATATGTCATCATCGACATGTAAATGCCGCCTTGATGCACGTGGACCGATCTTCCCTCAATCTGAGCAATTAGCATGACATTGCCCTTACACGAGTACAAGGTGGACAGAGAGTCGTCCATATCGCGGCGGATGTGGATAGCCCCTCCACAGTAGGCCCAATGGGGGCACCACCGAGTTCAACAACCACCAATGAGCACAGAGTTTATGACCTTCCATCTTTTTCCCTCCACAAGAGTCTTGTCTCCTGGTTCAAGAACAACACCCAACAAGTGCCCATCAAGCTTCTTTTGTTCCACGACCAAAGAACGCCCTCGGGACCAGCTCAGATAATTGGTAGCCCCCTCTAACTTCATGTCCATGGGCGACAGTTCGATCTTCTGAGCCACTTCCTGTCGAGGAACGATGGCCCCAGATTTCGACTCCTCAAAGATCTTAGCAAGCTCTTCCTGTAGGAACTTCCTGAGCCACTTCATGTCCATGGGCGACAGTTCGATCTTCTGAGCCACTTCCTGTCGAGGAACGATGGCCCCAGATTTCGATTCCTCGAAGATCTTAGCAAGCTTCTCGAAAGCCTCAAGAAGGCACATTGGCTCACCATCTTCGGTCGGGAGGAGTGGAAGCGGCAACACTCGATGGCGACAAAGAACACGCCTTCTACACACCCAACAACAACAAATTTCACAAAGAAAGAATAGCAATCGACCACCACCGATGGCGACAAGCAACACCTCTTCCTCCCAAGGAACAAGCGGCAACAGCAGCTCAGGACCACCTCTCCTACCTCCTCCCGCCTTCACGCAGCGGAAGAAGACGAAACTCCAAAGAAGACCTCGCGCACTCACGCAAGCACTCCTCCTTCGCATGATGGACATCACTGCAGCCTTGTGTCGCGAGTCCTCCGTCCTGCCCGCGTCGGCCGTGCCACCTTGCGCGGCCAAAACCACTCGTCTTGTGACAACACGTTGACACCATGACCGTCGCCCGAGCCAGCTGCCCGCCCTCCCGGATCCTCGCCTGCCGGTACGGCTCGCCGTCCGTCGAGCCGAACTCGGCCTCACGATACCATGTTGAGTCAGGGAGAAAGGAGTACCTGCAGCGTGAGTGTGAGTGTGTGTGGCGGCTCCCACTTGGAACAGGAGGACTGGATGCCCCTTCTAGGTCAGCTTATCCTCATGGGTTTGGGCCCTAAGTGATACATATGATGGGCTTGGGCCCATACCGGTTCAACAACAGATGACCATCAGACAAAGTTGTGGCGCGGTTGTAATGTACAGAGATATTATAACTAAAGTAAATTCCCGTGTTTTTACTAACCTGGTACCTCCTTTCTTTCTCCCCTTCCGCCTCCTGCCCCACTCCCTGTCCGCCTCCTTCTCCCCACCCCGCCCGCCTCCTTATCCTGCCCCGCGACCATCTCGATGCCGGTTGTGGTGGCCACGACCGGACTCTTGCGCAGCTACCGGCCGCAGTCCCTTGCGCCTCCTCCCACATCTCCCCCACCTCGCCTGTGCAACACCGTGGCTGCACGGCACCAGCGCCATCTACTGCAGCCCCGCGGTCAACCGTATGGACACCATGGGCAGCGGCCATGGAGGCCGCACCTCTGTCCGCTCGCCAGCCAGTACCTCCACCTACATCCTCACTCATCCATCTAGATCAGGGCTGCCCAACAGGTGTTTGTTTTTTATGCCTAAAAGTAAGTATGTACTTTCTAGAATAAGCTCCACACACACACACACACACACACACACACACACACACACACACACACACACACACACACACACATATATATATATATATATATATATATAGGGAAAATCTATCCTACCACCCAGTGGTAGTTACCCCATATGTCTCATATACTATCATGTGGTACTATATATACTATTTTTTTATTTTAAATATGTTCATATACTATATATAAGATATTTCAAAACAAGTTTCACGAAAAAATTGCATATAAACCCATAGTTTTTATTATATTTGTGAAATACGTATATATTTGTACGTAAAAAGAGCATAATCAAAAAATGGTACATACTACCTAAAAATTAGTATATATACTACCTAATCATTGATATATACTACATAGTACACGTACATACTCTCGGTTTGGATAGATACTATATACAACATACAAAACGCAAGTGGTGGTAACTACCACTGCTTGTAGGAAACATTTGTCCTATATATATATATATATATATGCATTGCCTGTTGACTGCTCCGAAATTCTAACATACATTTGCAGGTTTATGAATGCATACTGCACAATTGTGGTAGAAGCACTTGTTCTTATTCTCTTGTCTAATTAGAGTTTTTAATTAGTGAGGTAGATGATTTCTTTAGCTGCATATTAGTTACAGAACATGAGCTTGTGAAGAGACAAAGTTCCAGCATTTGGTTCAAATCTGATATAACTTTTGAAATAGGCCCCAAAACTTTCTAATCAGATACTACTAACATATTGTTCTGTTTGAAAATATTTGGGTAGATAGGTTTCGGTGATTGAAAACATTTGAGATACCACACTTCAGTTTAATTTCATATCTGCTCCCTGTTTGATTCAACTCCATGAACAGATAAGTTCATGAACAAGTTCCTGTTTAATTCAAGTCTGAAAGATTCATATTTAGGTACATAGGTTTCGGTGGTCGAAAATATTTGATATGCTACACTTCAGTTTCAAGTGAAATAATATACATGTACTTAAATTAAGTTTTGACATGTTTGACTTGCCTGTATTCAAAAACTATCATTTGCCACAGCTGCGGTTATATCGAAGCTACAAATAGCGGCAACTTGCAGGGCCCTGCTATCTGACCATGCTTGCCAAAGCTGCTACATGTCATATTAGTTTTTCATGTTGTGTCTTTTCTGACAGCGTGAAGTTGCAAGTTGCAGAACTGGAATAAACCTTTTCTGGTATCATGCCAAAAGAAAAAACTTTTAATGCTACAGCCGAGCAGAGCCATGGATGCCTGTGCTTTCGCATACTTGCCTCTGTTGCTGGAGGTAATTAGCCAGTCACCTAATGCTTCCTCTGTTTTAATGCATGTTGTTTCTCAAAAATACAGGGTAGTACAGCTGCATACGGATTGTATGCAGGAAACATACAGTGGAACAGAACTGAAGCATCTCTAATCTGGCTCCCTTGGTCTTTCAATCAGTTGGTTAAAACCCAAGATATCTTTTGGGGTTCGCAGTAGTTGTTTACTAGAGGCTTGGACGACCCTTTAGAAATTAGAAGTGATTTTAAAACAAAAGTGGAACCGGACTGAAGCTATTTCCGTCAATATTGTCTATGTCTACTTGACCTTTCATGGGAATCTTCCGCAACCTGCAAATACTACGGATGATATGCAGAGAAGATTTCAGTAGTACTTATTACTACCTTAGTACCATGCCGTTCTTCTCTGCATAAATCATTTATAAAGCTGTAGGAGGAACTCTGCTCACATATCTGAATATCCAACTAACTGTCTTGCCACTAATTAGTTGCCAGTGGATACTGACATCTTACTCTCTTGGCAGAGTTCAAAACAACATGAATCAAGCTGATGAAATTCAGTCGTATTTTTTTCATTTTTTCGAGCATGTAGTTTCTTCAACTGTTCTGAAGGTCCTCTCTTATGTAATTAAGCTCACACGCAAATGTCCTGGTACGTACTTAGAATCATATAGCTGACAATATTCAACTTTTCTGATGTAGTAAGAATGTCAAGCGTTATTTTGTCATTGGTGTTTCCTTTGTCAGTTACAGGTATACCATTCCAATATTCATACTATAGAAGTCGTTGTCAGGGAGTGCGAGATGGGCGGCGCAGTGGCCAGCGATGGCAACAGCATCACGGAAGCTGTGTTCACCCAGTTTGAGGTGACGTCGAGGAGATGTCGACGAACTCCGTGGATCAGCGGTGGTCATGAGAGTTTGCCGCGGAAGGACGACTCAATCATGGAGTTGCTATCGCTGCAGAAGGCGACGCTAGCAACATAGACAGCCATCCATTTGTGCCACCATGAATAACAACGTTGTAAGGCTCTGCACTGGTGAGTAGAACTCTTCCTCCAAATCAAATCCAACTATTGGCTAAAGATGTTCTAAAATTTGTTGCCTGACTGCCTCATATGTGTCCATATCTCTGTTGGGAATTTGCAGGTTGCTGAAGCAGCAGAGAGGCTTGCGTCATGCAAGCAACTGGTGGCTGCAAGGATCTGTATGTAAACATGGTATGTGAAATTTGTGCCACACAGGAGTGGAAATGCCAATTTTCAAAACATAATATGCGTGTTTGGATGATGATTACTCGGGGTAGCCGAATAAAACTTGGAATTAGTATAACTTCAGTGTGGCTATGAAAATTTTAGATGGAGTTAATGATTTGTTACTTATTGGAGTAACAAATTCCAGTTACCCAGTAGAAATTAGTTGAATCTGAAATCAATTATTAAATCTGCTTTGTAGGCTTCCGCTAAAGAGAGAAACTGAGAGATACTACTATCATGGTTCCATGGGAGGCTTATTTGTCATCTTGAATCCCGATTTGGACAAGAACTCCCCCATGTTTCCTTGAATCTCCTTAAAGCAGCATTGTGCATTGCTATTGAATGACGCCGTGGGTCGTGGGCATAGAGTGGAGGTTGCATCACATCCTCTACATTGTGTCAAAGGACTTGGATGTGGTGGTGTTCATAGTGGACGGGGTTTGTTTTCATGCAAGTGATGGTCGATGTAAGATAGGTGGTGGATGGATGGACATTTCATATGTTTTTTTTTTCCGTTGCAACGCACAGGTATATTTCCTAGTATATTAAAATTACAGAAAGAAAGAAAGAAAGTACGTAATAAATACTTACCGCGTCAACGAGAGTCACCAGGAAAGTCTTGATCGGCTGCTCGAGCTCCTTCTTGGCCCACGCGCAATGGACGTAAAAAAACGTCTGCAAGAAGCTCCACACAGCCTGGACGAACATCACCCCAACCAGGACGCTACACACAAGCATATACGTACACATCATGCATATACATGACCTATATATCAACCTTGCGTCAAAATGATTTATTGAAGGGAACTTACTTGAATGTGCTGGTGTAGGAGGTGGCCCTGAGAGCCGTGATCATCGTGTAGGCGGACCCGGCGGCGAACACGCACTGGCCCACCCTCAGTGCCACGCCACCCCACGTCCCGGGGACAAAGTAGAAGCCGGCCATCTCCCTGATCTGCACTGCACATGATGCAAGGTCGGTGGGTTCATCAGTAGGAGAGCATCAAAATGCAAAGTTTCTTTGTAGCTCGTCCTACGCGGTGCCCCTTATCTGTGTTGTTGGTCGGCGTATTGAGATGTGTGCTAGTGCAGTATTATCACAGTAGCCACAGAGTGATTAGTCTGGAAAGGCAAGCCTACATGAGCAGTGGATTGATGAGCAATGCTACACCTAGGTAAAGTTACGTGCAGTTTCTACGTAACAGACAACGTGTAGCATTGGGATTAGAAGGAAGGGTGTGAGAGGGGCCCACATGGGTGAAAATCAGGGGGGGCGATAGAATTTGTTAGTCAGGTTACGTAACTCTTCGTACGTTGCTTTCGTAGGTGTAGGATTATTGGTGGATTGATTCCCTCATAGGTATTGAGTGCCACACCCATCGCTATCCCCGTCACGTCACCACTAGTCTACCAGCACTGTCCTAGTCATGTCTCGGTCTCGGGGTCCACCCGCACAGCCAGCCGAACTATTATAATGAGTTAAAAGCACTGGGGGTACAGAACTTGCAAAATGACCCTACCCAGTCTTAGAACTTGCAACTTTGGTCCTGGACCAATCACAGCGCGACAAGTGGACTCCACGGGCCCGAGCTGGTCAGCGCGCGCATTTTTGCAAATAGCCCCTGTCTTTCCTTGTAATCAACCCGCACTCACTAAAAACACCTGAATTAATTGTTCATGAGACTACGGTCGTCCCCCCCATTGCAGACAAACCCACACTCGTCCTCGCCAACCCCCTCTCTGTTCTTGCTCTCTGCTCTCCTCCTCGCCGCCGTCCAGCAAGCCGCCATGTCGGAGAAGGCCGCCCTGTCACCGCTTCCGCCTCCTGTGAACCAGTGGATCATGGCCCTCTCCATGTGGCTGTTCGGGGTCCTCTACTACCTGGTCTACGCCTCCATGAGCGACGGGTATGCGGTGGAGCCGGGGTGCTCGGGCCTGATCATCGCCGGGGCCGTGAGTGTTGTGAGCCTCGCCATGACCCTCTACAACATTCGGCGGGTAATTCAGTTCTTGTGCTGTGTTCGTTTGATCTCCTAGAGTTTGGGCATTGTTGTTTGATGGAAGGTTTTACCCTGTTCATCGTCTGTTTTGCCAGCGCCCCGTCTTTGCTTAGCTGTGGATGGTTGAGCATCTTGGAACCTGAAGAGTAGCGACCTGAAGAAGGGTCAGACTTGCCCTTGCCTATGGCAGTTTACTATGTTGATATTTTCTGTCTAGTGTTGGATGCGTTATGAGTATGTTGTTGGTTACCAAGGTTCTCTATCTACTATCTGAACTCAGATAGGATTTGGCTTCATTTGGGGGATAGGATTAATCTATGACAGTACCTGAGATGTTTCTTGATAAACTATTCCTTTAGGGAATGTTTCATGAAAAACTTGTTGATGGGAATATGATTTCTTTCCTTGCGTGTTTGCATTGCGAGCCCAGGTGGTGACAGATGAATCCTTGGTTTTTGTTAATGGGGATGTGATCTTCTCCTTTCCGTAACTCTCTGTGATCCTGATCGGTTCTGCAATATTTACTCAAAAAAAATTCAGACTGACTGCTATAGGATTTAGATTCAGTTACGTTAATCATCGATTTGTTTCTGGGTTAGTCTCTATTCTTATCAGATTCCCATGTTACAGAAAAATCTGCTCTATGAATTTAAATGCTACCATGAAATAATCTAGATGCAGATGGAAAGGAAGTATTCAGATTTTGATAAAAAGAATGGGGGATCAGAAGTACAAAAGTGTGTGTCATACTGTAATCTATACCAGTGTGTGAGACAGAAGTTAGGAGCTGTCCATTTTATCATGCTAAAACAGTAGCAGTTACAAAACCATTCATTATGGGATTATGAAAGATGATTAGGGGGTAGTAATCAGATTGTAGTTCTGACCAGAATAGAGGAAGAAATGTCATGGTTAGTGTATACTCCCTCCGTTCCCAAATAATTGTCTTTCTAGCCATCTCAAATGGACTACAACATACGGATGTATGTAGACATGTTTTAGAGTGTAGATTCACTCATTTTGCTCCGTATGTAGTCACTTGTTGAAATCTCTAGAAAGACAATTATTTAGGAACGGAGGGAGTATATGATAGTGTCAGGGAAGGATATATATGCATCATGAATCAGGTTCAGGTCATTTAACCCTTGCAGGTCGTCACAAATGAAAACATGTCATATACATATTCAGTAAACTTTGTATAGAGTTGCATAGTTAGCTACACAAGCTCATTTCCTAGAACACTACCTGCTAGAGAAAAACCTGCTCTATGAATAAAAATGCCACCATGAAACAATATAGATGCAGATAGGAAAGAAGAATTAGAAGTTCGATAAAAGGATAGGGGATCAGAAGCACCAAAGTAGTGCAGGAATAAATCTTTGGTCAAGTGGGTCATACTGTAATCTATTCCAGTGTGTGAGACAACAATTAGGAGCTGTCTATTTTATCATGCTAAAACAGCATTGTAGCAGTTATAAAACCATTCAGTGTGGGAGTATGCTCATGCTGGATTATGAAAGATGATTAGGGGGAAGTAGTCAGATTGTAATTCTGACAATAACAGAGGAAGAAATATCATGGTTAGTGTACATTGTAGCAGCAACGTACATAATGTCAGTGGAGGATATATATGCAACATGAATCAGGTTCAGGCCATTTAACCTTTGCAGGTCGTCGCAAGTGGAAACCTGTCATATACACATTCAGTAAAGTTTGTATAGGGTTGTATAGTTAGCTACACAAGCTCGTTCATGTAGGAAATTGTTTTTAGAACACTACCTGCTAGCTTATCACATCATTTCCAGCCGCTACTCTGTTCCACCCGCCTCGCCGGGCGCAGTTGGTGCTGAAAAGGCCGGTCTTGGGAGCATTTTAGTTGTACTAGGTACATGTATAGTCATCATACGTACCTAGTACGTATATCATCGTCATACTTTTTTTTTTTTTGCGGGGGATCGTCATACTTACAGGATACGATTCTATGTCGTGTGAGTAACACGGGAGCGAAGGTACTTGTCATCATCCCTGGATCAGAAACTACGTAGACATTTGCAATATGGAACAGGTTAAGAAAATGTAAAAGATGGATGGATTGAAATTATACAGCGCGGTGCACAGATCTATACAAGTGTCAGTCTGACACACATGACAAATAGTCAAAGCTCAACGACTGAACATTACTCCTACAATTTTAGATGAGGGTCTGCCACACATGACAAATATTCGAGGTAGATTGGGATTGGAACGAACCTGAGATTTCCGGACGAGAGGCACACGGCCGAGAGTGCCGATGAGCTCCCAAGACCGACCGCCGCCTCCTTTTCAGCACCTCCTGCGCCCGGGATGGATGCTCTGCTCCGCCCAGGCTGACAGTGGAGATGAACTCCCAAGACCGTCCGCCGCCTCCTTTTCAGCACCTCCTGCGCCTGGGACACTCTGCTCCGCCCAGGCTGACAGTGGAGATGAACGCCCAAGACCCAGCCCCGCCTCCTTTTCAGCTCCTGCGCCCGGGATGCTCTGCTCCGCCCAGGCTGACAGTGGAGATGAACGCCCAAGACCCAGCCCCGCCTCCTTTTCAGCTCCTGCGCCCGGGATGCTCTGCTCCGCCCAGGCTGACAGTGGAGATGAACGCCCAAGACCCACCCCGCCTCCTTTTCAGCACCTCCGCATCCGATTCCCTGCTCCGCCCTGGCATTAGTGATTTTCCAAAGGCTATTGTAGCGACTAGCAGGATCGTCGAGATCCAAAACCATGCCGGGTGTGTCCTCGTTCATGGCGGAGGGGAAGAGGAGAGCTGTCTGATGGAAAGCACGAGAGTAGTGGCGTCGATCGGGGGAATAAAGCGGTGAGCGGGCCAAGACAATGTAGCTGCGCACGTCAGGTCATGTCGTGAACAGTGGCCTAAGAGCATCTTCAGCCGTTGGCCCCGGGGGCGAGTAATAAGGTCTTTGGTTCAGAAGTCCTAAGATTTTTTCTAGTCCCAGGGACTAATCAAAAAAAACTCTTCAGTAGAGTCTTTTTTTAGTCCCTCCCGTTTGGTTCCTAGGTAATTTTTAGGGACTTTTTCTCGTCTCTGGGACTAAGAAGTCCCTGAACCAAACACCCCCTAAAATTGCCGCCTCAGGGGGGGTGAGCGGCCACCCAGCCGCCGGCCACAGGGTCGTCTCCAGACGCGTTTTTTTTAAGAATTCGGCAAAGTTCGGCAAATTGGACAAAACGTTCGGCTAAAGTTCGGCAAATTGGACAAAACGTTCGGCTAAAGTTCGGCAAATTGGACAAAACGTTCGGCTAAAGTTCGGCAAACTTGATATATATTCGACATGTTCGACGTTACATAATAAGTTATTTAAAAAAACCAACTAAGGGGCGAATAAGTCACTGAGCGCGGCGAAGTCGCCGACGTCGCCGCCATCCTAGTCGTCGGCGGCGGCCTTCTCCTTCTTGACGCGGCCGCCCCTGCTGGATCCCTGCCCGGCGTCGCCCTGGTGGACCGGCGGCGGCGGCGCGTCATCGTCGTTGTCGTCGAGGACGACGACGCCTCCCTCGTCCCGGCCACGGTGCCGAGCTTCGAACCGCTCATAGGAGAGGCACTGGCGCTCCAGCTCCATGCGCGCCCAGTCTTCACGCGCCCACTTGAGGGTCGCCGCGTCGTCGAGCTCCTCCTTGATGCCGTCGGCGAGCCCGGGCCCCGTCTTGACGGCGGCGAGTCCCAGCTCCGTCTTTGGCTTGACGTAGCGCGGAGGAGCCGAGGAGGAGGTGCGCTTGCCGCCCTCGTTGATGACGATGCCGGCACTGCAGGTGCGCCGGCCGAGCGGCGTCTCCGCGGCGGGCTCGGCCTTGACGCCGAACAGCGTCGGCGATCCCGGGGAATGGGAGGAGGAGCGGGAGGAGGACTGAGAGGAGGAAGACAAGGAGGAGCAGAACCTCCTGGCATCCATCGCTTCGCGCCCGGCCGTGGGGGTGGGGCAGGCGCGCCGCGGCAAGGTATGCCAGCGGCGGGTCATATATTGCCGCCCTCGAGGTATGCCAGCACGTCGTGGAGCGTGCGGCCGGGGGCGCCCCACCATACGCGGCGCCCCTCGCCATTCTTGACGCCGCCCACCACCGGCGCCCCGTAGGTGGACGCCAGCCGTTGCGCCTGCCGGCGCTGGAAGTATGCCGCCCACGACGCGTGGTTGTCGGCGGCGTACTGGGGGAGGGCGCGCTCCTCCTCTGTCAAGGATGCCTGCACGCGGTCGACCTCGGCGGCGAAGATGGCGAGGCGCGCGTCGACGTCGGGCACCGGGGGGATGGGGACGCCCCCGTTGCTGAGTCTCCACCCCGTCGGCTCGGCGCGCAGATCCGGCGGCACCGAGATGTTGGCCTCGAAGAAGAGGTACGCCTCCCACTCGTGGAGCGAGCGGCGGCCGAAGCCGTTGGCCACCGCCGCGTTGCCAGGGAAGCGTTTGGCCATCGCTGAGAGGGAAGGGGAGGAACGCCGGCGGACGGGGAGAAAGGCAGCTCGGCGGTGGACGGGAGAGAGGCAGAGCTCGGCGGCTGGTTTGGGCTCAGGCTGGTGTGGCTGGCGAGGGGAGCCGCTGGTTTTATAGCCCAGCGCCGTGTAATGCAGCGTGGCGGGAGGAGCGTCGCGCGCCGCTTATGAGGAATCAATGGCAATCGGCCGCGTAGCTTTGCCATTGATTCCAGCTGAAACCAAGGCGTTCTGAGGGAAGACGAGGCGCGTGTCGCTGACTCGGTGGGCGCTGCTCTTTCGCGCCAAAACCGCTTGCCCCGGCGCCCCCGGGCCCCCCATCGCGCCAGGTTCGGCCTTGGTCCGCTGGCGCCAGTTTCGGCGCAAACAGACGAAAAACGGGCTCCTGGGATGCGACTGAGCCGATTTTTTGGACGCCGGTGTTGAAAAATAGCCTGGGGAGGGCCTGTTAGGGACGCGGCTGGAGATGCTCTAATAAGGCCCTCCCAACATTAGAAATGCGTAGACTTCGCGGCAGAAGATTAAGGATTAAGCGTCTGGTGCCTTTGTCTCAGAAATTCTAAAAAAAAAGCGTCTAGCGCCGACTGCTGTATGCACATATCTCAATAAAACATAGGTAAGAATAGAAGGCTAAGATAGAGAATACCGCGTAGCCCCAGCTAGAAAAAATCGTTCTCTCAGATGATGCGGCCGGAATACGAGATGATCGATCGAAGGGAAAAGATCAAAACAATGACGGCACACGAAGGGCCTGTTAGGGACGCGGCTGGAGATGCTGTAATAAGGCCCTCCCAACATTAGAAATGCGTAGACTTCGCGGCAAAAGATTAAGGATTAAGCGTCTGATGCCTTTGTCTCAGAAATAAAAAAAAAAGCGTCTAGCGCCGACTGCTGTATGCACATATCTCAATAAAACATAGGCAAGAATAGAAGGCTAAGATAGAGAATACCACGTAGCCCCAGCTAGAAAAAATCGTTCTCAGATGATGCGGCCGGAATACGAGATGATCGATCGAGGGAAAAGATCAAAATAAACCATCTGGCACCGAGAATAGAGGATGGTGCATCAGAGAAGGATCCGAAGACAATTTATTCCCTGCCGCCATTGCCACCACCAAAGAGGAGACCATGGATGAGTGAAACCCTAAGCAAACTAGCCCTAGAGCCTAGACTACTGCTACTAAATATCGCGTACACGGTTCGGCAGCCCCCCTCCGTTGAGGACCAAAGGTCATCAGGGGAGGAGAGCCACCGGAGGGAACGGCGGCAAACAGTTCACCTCTTTCTCTGCTAGGAAGAGAAGAGGGAAGCGGTTTCCTTTGTTGATGGCGCAGAAACTGTTAGTTACCCCTCAGCTTATAATACAGGAGGCTCTTTCTGGACAATGCATGGAGCGAAGCAAAAAAAATGACCACTTTTTCATGAAAAATATACTAGTACGTAGAAGGATAGGAATAAACATAACATTTTGAAGGTCCTTGTCATTAAAATAGGATATCTAGCTTTAAAAGGTTTTGTATACATCAGTGATAAATCGAAGGTGGTTTAAATGTAATCGAATGTTCTTACATTTAGTGAGTAGAAGAGACAACCTACCTGACGTACTCTAGTATACAGTGAGCAATTCACATCGTGCATGGCGATTCTTCGGGTACAAAAGAAAAGGCTGCACATTCTCACCTCAAAGAATATATGCAGCCCTAGAATCCATGTGCTCACATATGATTGGCACTGCCACTCTCTGGAGTTTGAACATAGATTCGCAAGAACATGCAAGCCATGGCTCGTAAAAGAGAGACATGACGGCTCCACACTAAGCTTCCATCAATCATATTTCAGCGTGTCTCTTTATAATCACGTGGGGTACGGTAATGTATCAAGTCCTGTAGTTCAAAACATGCAGTATATATATGCATGCACATGCAGGTTTAATCATTGATGCATGAATCGATTTCTTCTATTTTAGCATTGTTGATGATTGATCTATAGGAGACTCTTTTTCAGAATCTCTATTTTGTTAGCCACATAATCTCTTTTATTATTCTTATAAGTGAAAATAGCTAGAAATTCTAACATTTCGTAAAAATATGTAAGAAACGCCCTCACTAGACGGATTATACATACAAGGAATGTATGTATACATGCATGCACGCTTTTGGATTATGTATTGGTAAAATGTCATATATGATGTGACGTGTCTTGGGTCTCATATGCACAATACATAAAAGAATACACCAAGGAGATCTCTGGGCAGATTTCCAGGGTTATAGCGAAGCTTTCGAGGGCTGGCGCTCGATGCACGATCCATCCACGATAAAATCCGCATGAAATTTTTTAGTACAATTAGCCTTACAGTATCTTACTACAACTGAGAGCGGTACATCATAGGAGCTTCCAGCTGAAGTATTCTTTAAGATCTACTTAATAAATTGACCAGACATTAGGCACGCTACTAAAATCACTCCCAGCAACACACAGCTGCTTTCTGCTTCTTACCTTTCTCTTTCTGGCACCTGAGCTCTGCTTTTAGGTTTAGGCTTGCATTATTCTTCTCGTTTTGTCTGCCACGCGTGGCTCTAGTATTCGATGTCGACCTTGGCGTATCTTTCCGTGTGCTTGATAGCTCTCGTCGCCGCCGTGTCTTCTCTTGGGCATCTTTTGGATTCGCCGTCCAGTGCAACCTCTGAATGAATCGATTCGCCGGTTGGCTGCCGATGTCAAGTTTGGGAATCGATTCTCCTCTGCCAATAAAAGTGCATAAGAATATCTTTTAATACTGAATCCGTACGTGTGCATAATTTGTAACATCACAATGCGGCTCTCCGTTTCTCATAGCTATTACGTACGCTTTAGCGAGTCTAGTAGTCACTGAAGGGTGATTCACTAATCATTAACAATGATATTTTGCCAAAACACACAAGTGTGAGGGCCATTCTCAGTTCAAACGAGAACTGAAAGTGACACACACAGGGGAGAAAATAATAATAATGAGTTTAACTGCATACGTTAATAGATGTCTTAGCATGGTACATATCGTTCTAGGGATGTCTGATACTCCAAAAGGCGAGGCACGGTAACAGCCTTCATCGCTAGGTGGCTCGCCTGCGCAGATACACGAGGATATAGGTGGATTAAATAGAAGGGTGGTCTGGTAGTTATATTACATGCCATAAGAGTGCAGATAGCTAGGCTAGGTCGAACGGGAGTAGAACCAAAGGTGTTCTGTGGGTGGGGATTCGCTTCGCTGGTGTCTTCGGAAGGCTGCCAGACAACCTTTCAGTTCTTCGGTGTCTTTGGGACTGTGCCCTTCGGCACACTGGCACCAGCAGCAGCTGCAGCACGGCCATCACCTGCTGCCCGATCGGTGGCTTCGTCAAGGAGCCTCTTTCTGGCAGAGGAAATTAAACCAGAGAAGCTTGGGCCTTCACCCTGGGTATGTAAACGCAGCGTGTCATGAGAACACCGAATTATACATATAGTACATCAGTGTGAAAGTTGCCAAAAGTTTGCTGCAACAGTGAGTAATCTTCTCACTGCATAATCACCAATGATATAGCTCTCCTAACCTGAATACAGATCCAGATTCTTCTCTGGGCTATAAATACTTGCTCTAGGATTAGGAGATTGACAACCTACCTTTTATTGAACATATAAATGATGAAAGGGTGGTAGGCATTCTCAGGCCATCCACGCGTCCGCCCTTTGCAAATCTTGTTCATCTTCACGTCACTCCCTCCCTAGCTTATGTCGATGACGCCTCGGCCCGGTCGTGTGGCCCTTTGCGTCCCGCGCGTGAAGCGAGCGAGCGAGCGAGCGCACAAATATCTCCCTCGCCAGCCCATCTCTCTCTCTCCCTCGTCTCTTCTCATCCCCCTCCTCTCCTCCATTCGCCCCTCTCGGCCGCAAGCGCCGGCACCAGTGAGGGATGGAAGCGGCCGCCACCGAGAGAAGCTCCGTCCTCCCCTCCTCACCCTCCCCTGTCTCCTCTCATCCACCGGGACAAGCCGAGAAGCGGAGGAGAGGGCCGGAGGCCGAGGAGGGACGAGCGCGCGCATGCGAGAGGCAGCCCTACCTATCTATCTAAATGGACACGGAGCTCGGCCACGCCGGTACCCTCCCTCCCTCCCGGGATCCATCGATTGGATCGAATCGCTCTGCACCGGATTTCATGGCTGATTGATTAATTTGCTGTTTCTTGCGTGCGCAGATCGGGCGGGGATGGACGAGCTGGACATGGACGGGGACGAGAGCGTGGCCAGGCCCGACTACGCATGCCCCTACTGCTATGAGGAGCTCGACCTGGACGATGGCTGCTGGCTGAGGCGCCCAAAAAATAAATTCCACAACATCCCTTGCGCTTCGGCCTCGTGTTGTGCGCGGATATTCCCTATTGTTTCCGTTCACCTTCGACCATGGGTTGCAACGGCCAGAGGACCATGGTATATGGATGACGAATCTCGCCTCTCCCAGTGACAAGAGATTTTTGATTGATCAACACCAACGAGGATGCAGCCTTGCACATATTTCTGTCAGATTTGATTTTACTCACATTAAGCTTGTTCTTTTTCAACTGTTCAACTGATGCCATGAAACTAAACTGATAGTAGTTGGAAACTCTATTTTTTAGTTGGAAATTGTGCTACGTCTGCTACTACGTCTGCTCTATGTAAAACAAATTCAGTTATAAGTAACTGAATTCAGTAAAATCTAGGACCCCGATAACGTGCGCACGTTCGGTAGCACACGAGGCCAGTCCGAATGACCCGTTCGGAGTGGGACTCCCTCGAGCCGAACAAAATAGTTCGGACAGGATCCCTTAACCCCCGAACAGGCGACCACGTGGCCAAGCCCCCTCTCGGTCCACGCGACATCTCCCTTGACGGCTTCACAAACATCCAGCGAGATCTGATCCAGAAACGCCATGTGCCTCCCTCCTCCACCCTCGATCCCCTCCCTAGTTCCCCTTCCCCTCCATCCCCTTCATTGAAGTCCATGGAAGTTGCCATGGCAAGATCCGAGGAACCCTACAAAAGCTGAGCTAACTCAAGTGAAATCAGGTGAATTTTTGCATGCCCCATGCTGCCTCCCCAACCCTCCTCCCCTTTCCCCCCTCTGTAACCTAGCCATTGTTGCCATCTGAGTGGTACTGTTTGTGCCCAGAAGAAGATATGAACAGTATCACATAGATGGCAAAGAACACAGAAAACTAACACACATGGCAACTTAGCCGCATGAAAAGAGAACCTGTTCTTGCCATGAATTTTGTGTTTCAGTTTTTGCCATGTGTTTTGTGCTGATCTTTCCATGCTAAAATTGCCATGCACCTAACAATAAATTTTCCATGGCAACTAAAAATAAAATCTGCAATGGCAACTTAAACTAAAAATTTCCCATGTGAAAATAAAAAGCATTTTGCCATGGCAAAATGAAGTTATATTTGCCATAGCAAAATGGATTAATTATTTCCATGGCAAAAATGGACTATTTTTGCCATGGAAATAAATTAAAAATGGCATGGCTATACAAATGTATTTACCGTGCTCCATAGTTAAAATTGCCATGTTCTAGAAAATGTAAATTTGCCATCATACTTAAAACGAAAAACTTGCCATGCTCTTTACAATAAGTTTGCCAACTAAACTAAAAAATTTCCATGGCAACTTACACTAAAGTTTGCCGTGTGAATAAAAGTATTTTTGCCATGGCAAAAATGGATTAGAATTTGCCAAAAAAAGGGCATGACAGAAGATGTGGATGTTCTTAACAATTACTAAATTTGACATGATCTACCAAAAAATAATTTGCCATGGTCATTTACTACTCCCTCCGCCCGGACATACTTGTCATTGAAATGGATATATTGTATTTTAGTTCTACATACATCCATTTTCATCCATTTTGATGACAAGTAATTCCGGACGAAGGGAGTACATTTGCCATGGTCGAAAAAGGACTTCAAATTTGCCATGGTCAATTAATAAAATTTGCCATGGTCAATAAACTAAATTCGCCATGGTCAATTACTAAACTAGCCATGGTCGGACTTAAAATTTGCCATGACCGATTAAGAAAACTTGCCATGGTTAATAAACTAAATTTGCCATGGTCGAAAAAGAAATTAAAAATTTGCCATGGTCAATTAATAAAACTTGCCATGGTCAATAAACTAAATTTGCCTCCCTCGCGCGGTGGTCTGAATGGTGCAGCCCATTACACCTGCCCATCGCCATGTGGATATTACAAAGATTGAAATATAAAAATTTGCCATGTTGTGGAAACATAATGTGTAAGTGAATTTTCCATACAAACTATATATAAATTTGCCAAGTTATGAATGAATTCGATGAACTTCCTACAGAATAATGCATAGTTGTCATTCCCATCATTTACTGAATAAAAAACTGATGGCGACTTTATTAAAAAGTATTTTTGCCATGGCAATTAACATTACCAGTGCATACGGTTCCAGGATGAATTTGGTATGCCAAAAAAGCTGATGGTAACTTAATATGGTCTCCACTCTAAAATTTCTCCCTAATATGAAGTAGCCATATCATCTGAATATAGATTGCCATGTGCTAACTGAATAGTAATTTCTCCCACGTTTGCTGGAAAAGTTTAGGTTTACAAAACAATGAATCAACCATGGTTCATATCACAAAAAAGCATGCTCTATTTTCTTCACAAACATGACAGTTTGTGTTGCTCTGCCCTTACCTGAATGCCCCTCATGTCCAGGGTCTTATTGAGCTCATCGAGCATGCCCCTCCTGACGATGCTGCTGATGGCTGCTGCGTCCAGATAGAGCAAGTTTTAGACATGCTCTGCTTGAGATGCTCACATGTGGGCAAAATTTCACACCAAGTTGCTGTAACTTACCACCCATGTCGAGGACGATGTACTGCACGCCGGTCTTGCCCTTGGCACTGGTCCGTTCATGGTGATCCTCTCGCGCATGTTACCGGAGTTGGCGAAGTAGATGGGCGAGTCCCCCCGTTCTTCCGTCGAAGTGCCGAATCTGAAGGCTCGGCGGCCAGGAAATGGCACAGCGGCTCAGTGCATTAACAAAAGCAGAGTGATATACCTCGTACTGGCTTCCTCACTGAGAATCTGCAACCGCACAAAATCTGAGTCACAAACAGTATATGTTTCTTAGTCAAAAAATGCAGAATTAGCAGAGCACGTTATCTCACCGGAGCCATGGCCGGAGCTGATCAACGAGACTACGAACACGACAGGCATCTTCCTTTATAACAGCAATGAGATTAGACTTGAAGAAAATAGCAGATGCAGCAAACAGCCTCACAGTGCAGTGCAGCAAAAACTTGCCATGAAGACTTGAACTGTGTGTCCTCCTACGGCTGGGACGAGGGGAAGGAGGCCTCGCCGCGCCAACGCAGGATCCGCAGCGCCACCCAGCGAGCCTGCTGGTGGCGGGTTGCTGCTCGCCGAACTCTCCGACGAGCGTGCTGGTGGTTAGCCTCCGCCTCTCCCCTGCACGCCGCCCGTCTCCATCGAGCCTGCTGCTGCTCGCCGGTGGTGTGGTCGCCATCGTCTCCAGCATGTGGAACGCGGCGGCGTGGTCGCCCCATGTCGGCCCGACGCTCCGCGAAACTCGCCGCCCCGGCCGCCATGACCTCCTCGCTCCTCCACCTCCGACCGAGGCCGCGGCGGCATGGACACACCTCCATAGCCCGTGCTTCACCGGAGAAAGTCTCGTCCCCTCCGACCGAGCAGGCAAGTCTCGTCCCCCCCGTTATCTTCTGTGCAAGTATGTGCTATCTTATTTTGATGCAACTAATCTGAAATCTACCTTATCCTACCAGGTCCCCTGTTTTCAGTGGCTATAACTACAACTGCAGTTTTAACTCATGCGATTGAAGATGGTGTTGATCGCAACGTCCAGATTTCTTTTGGCCCTGTTTTCCTGACGGAGAGGTGCTCACCTTTGGTTGGTCCTTTAATGATCGTTTGATTGGATCCCTTTGCATGATTTCATCTGACCTCTATGTCTTCATTGAAGATGGTGTTGGTCGGCAACGTCCAGATTTCTTTGTGCTTTCTGGTACCTCTGAAAATAAGATTATTACTATGAATTCATCAGTTAAGCTTCTTCTCTATTCGAATTGAATTTGAGAAGACCCTGGAGCAACGACCTTTATGTCTTGCTTCAGTTATAAGGCTCGGGCAGGCCAAATCTGCAATACTCAACGAAGATTTCAAACTACAGGTACATTATTTGTGTTTCCTACAATCCTGTAACTTATTTTTTTTGTATTCTAAATGTTTGTATGGCTAGATTTCTCTAGGATGACCCAAACAATAGACTGCAGGCAGGCTGTGTATGAGACTATAGACATGCACATGATGTGGATCTGCTTACAATAATTTTGCAATACTGAGATTTGTTTAGATGCTCACTTTTCTTACTGATATTGCTTAATAATTGTTTTTGTGCCATATACGCATTAAATTGCGTCATGCCAATCAGCACACCCTAGGAGTCCTCTCCTCCAACGCCTCTGCCTCACCCAACTATCTAGATGTAATTAGTTTGATCTGCTTTGGGTGAAGATGCCCTCTAACATGTGGCTTCTTAGTTGGACACATTTATGTTCATGCATGATGCTCTTGTGGTGTTTATTGATTATCAATAGATCTGAGAAATTCTTTTTGTGCTTAAAAGTTTAGTTATGCATCTTTTCCTGCAGTTAAGTTCCTGCAAAAAAGGGTGAGTTCAACTTATAGTTGTAGCAGTCCATGTTTGCTGACAGTAGGAGGCCCATGTACTAGATTCAGGTTGTGATCATTGATTCATAAGGTTAGTTGGTTTCTGAGAAAAAGATACACATGCTTTCTTGACGGTCAAGGAGTTTCAGATAGATCTGAGAAACTCTTTTTTTGCTTAAAAGTTTAATTATCCGTTTTTTTCTGCATTTAAGTTCCTGGAAAAAAATGGTGAGTTCATCTTAGAGTTGTAACAGTCCATGTTTTCTGACAATAGGAGCGCCCATGTATTATGACTCAGGTTTGTAAATAGTCATCCATACCATAGGTACGTATGTTAATGCAGAAGCACCGCTATTGAATTAAACGTAGTAACTGTGTCAATCTGAACATTTTAGCAAGTTCATGCATTAACCTTAGGGTCCATCAATGAAACAAAGCCAATCATATGAATTGAAATAGCTACTGAAATAAAATGGAAAGAACAAAGAGAAAATTGATGGTTATCTATATGAAAATTCAGAGAATGGGATATGAGAGGTGGTTCTTCCCAACAGGAAAAAGAGTGGAGTATAGTACTGTTATCCTGCCTTTTCTACTACAATCCCAGTTAGCATAATAATGTGACATGTAAAATCATATTATCGATTCAATTATGATTCAAGCGACATGAACAATTATCCGTGAAATTGACTTCTAAACCCTGGTTTTATTTAGTTCTAACCTCAGGATAGGCATTTATTGTATTATAATTGCCAGACTTCCAAAATTCTACTATTTCCAGTGTTTAACAACATTGTTTTTGTCATGGGAAAACAATAGATGGACAAACGTCTCAAATCATACACTATAAAGCTTCCAACACTTGCTTACAGTGTCTTTCTTGTGTAATCAGTCTGTCGTGATGGACAAAGTTAAGATCCCAACAAAAAGTGCTTCTTGATGCTATGATGCAGCAACTTAACCTTCCAAATTGCAGTTTACTAAACAGGAAGTGCTTCTTGATGCTATGATACAACTTTTTGATGCTATGATGCAGAACCTTGATGCTATGGGCAAGTGATTCATGCTGCTCTTGGTTCTTCTGTATACTTGAAATAAGGAACAATATTCCAAAGTATGATAGTGTTTGGTTAAAACATATACCTCAGTCCGTTACTTCAGTTTCTTCTTCGTGTTTTCTGCTTTTCTACTTCTTTGGTCTGCTTTACACAATTTACATGGCTTTCGAGTCCTTTTATTTAGGACCAGGGAAAAAACTCTAATTGTTAACTTTGTATTTTCCCACTGACTAGCGCATATCTTGCCTAGGCGCATGCCTAGGCAAGCTTAAACAATGTGTTCTGTTTTGGCCTAGCGCCTAGGTGCTTACACCCTTTCCCTCTACTGATTTAAGAGGTGTGGAGATTTTTTAGGGAGGTGTTGCTCGCTTTGTTGTTCAGAGCACATAAGAAGTATGTGCAAGTATACATCACCGATGTTATTTTACTTACTTGCAATTACGTTGTATTTTAAAACACACACTTGGAGAACATCTGCTCGTTCTTACAATGCTCTATGAGGGAAATAATAGATCAAAACTTGATTTTTTTTCTCCTTTTGAACGGTTGTCAGGACCTCGCCGGTAGATCCCTTAGCTATCAGGGAAGGCAGCCATCAACGGAGATTGAGGGTGCCTCTCCGGCGGGCGTGCTCGTGTCGTGGTGGTTTCCCACATCTCAGCAGAGTGGGGGAGGCGGTGTGCTCTGCAGCTAGGTCTACTTGCTGGCGACCTCACCATCACCAGCCCATCTGCAGGTATGCTAGCTCCTCTTCTATTAATGCAAAAAGGAGATGCTCAAATGGATTGAGTGGTACCCTCCTGCTCCTTTTATAATCTTGAATCCTTATTGGTCCTACTAAACTGTAACTCATGTTTCTTTTTGGAAATAATATTTTGGAGATTCCTAACCTGGCCAAGGGAATGTATTGCCTACCTACAGTGAGAGACATATACGAAATAGGTCCTACTAAACACCTAAAAGGATGAGTTACATTAGGTGTGCATATAGTATTAACATTTTTGCTATCTTTATGCTCCTCCATATGGATGGGAACTAAAAGGATGATGATATTATTCTACCTTCCAATATTTGGTGGCACATATTTAAGAAAATCACAGCTAAGCATGTCACTTTCTAGAAAGGCGCTTGACTGGAATGTATATGTATATAGTTAATAAAATCATAGTGACTGATTTTTCAATTCCTTTATTATTTAGATTAGAGGTGTCTGCATGCATATTAGCCAAGTGATCGGACTTTCCAGCTCAAAAGAGAAAGTGACCGATGTTTTGGCATATTTTCCTATTAGGAATAAATGGATGTGCCCATGCACATATGCACACAGATTTCAGGTTACAGTGTAATTAGGAAACAGATGATACCTCGTTGTGTCGTCTTGGTCTGAGAAGAGGGGATATACGGTGAATATATATGTTCCACCGACCATTAATTTCAGAGAAAAGGACATGCACTTCAGTATCAAAAAATTGATTGTCATGTACTATCTGTAATGCAAAGCATTTATTTGCTAATATCTCCTCATCTGAATTTGTATTTTGTGCCATTTGGCCTTTTAACTATATGGGCATCTGCAGATGGTCTGAGAACCAAGATATGCCAGAGATAATAACTATACGGGCTGCTCCAGATGGACTAAGAAAGGAAACATATCCTAGGCCTACATGCTAATATTGTACACCAATGAATGCTTCACTTATTTATACTTAATCAGTTGTGTAACATTAAGCGCGGTATTAGCTTTTGTACCCATCTTCATGGTTGAAATACTTTTCTGCAATCTGACACATTTGCTTCAGTTTCCATATGTCTTGCTTCATGCTATCAACATTGTTAATAGTTTGTCTTTATCTTTCTTTCCCTTTATAGCCTACTTGAATGGATATGGTTCGTGAGAGGCCATTTATTATGCAGCAGGTCCTGAAGGTGGATGTTGCTTGTTTAGATATCTATGATTCCAAATTATAAAAAACGGTTCATGTCATAATGGACGCTATTTTATTGAGAGTGGCTTCGGACAATATGGCATGAACATATTTGTTTTCTCTTTGACCGATAATGAAATGAGCTTTGTGCATATAAAATGGTTATAGATACCATAATTCTTAGTTCTAATTAGCTTCTTACGTTAACCGTCCACATTCCACATTGCATCATCTTTCCATTTATGTTTCCTACTTATTCACTACGAACATCGCTTCTAACTCGCTTCTTGCGCCATTGGCGCAACCAGGTCATCTAGTTTTCTTAATAGCAAACAGGTGAGTTTGCATTGGTTCAGAAAAAGGCCATCTAATTTTTCATATATGGATTTGGTAGATAAGAAATTAGATGCTTGGTAGGCGTGGAAAGAGAGATTCCTAGGTAGTGCACACTTACTGGCACTTGTTGCTTTGGTTCGGTGGCGGCGTGTGCTCAGCGACTCCTGGGGTCGCCTCGTTTTCTTCTGGGAGATCCTGTATAATAAGATTCTGATTATACGTCCAGTTTTGTACTTGTCGAACTGAAGTACACCGTTGGACTGTGTCTTATCTGTATTTGCTTATGGCCCATGTGGCCCATGTGTCCCATGTGGCCCATGTGTCCCATGTGGCCCATGTAACCCTGCAGCCTATATATGTGCTGCCCCCTTGTACAGGAAACCCTAACTCCAATAGAATACAATACCAGGCCATCTTTCTATCCCAGCCGCCACCCCTCTCTCCCCGATTCAACATGGTGTCGAGCTTGGGTTCCCAATCCCAGCAGTGGTGATGGTGGTTGGCTGGTTGTGCTTCTGGCGATTGTCCGAGAGGAGAAGGCTTGTGTGGAAGGAGAGGTGGAATCCCAGATCCGAGGGGAGGAGGTAGTAGAGAGGTGAAAGTGGGGAGCAGTGGTTCGGAGGTTGCTAGTGGTGTGGTTCAAGATTGGAAAGATGGGGGACAACCAGGGGTTGGTAAAGGCGTTGGAGAAGCTAGCTGAGCTCATCACTGTCAAGGCAGAGGGTGTGGCTTCCCCAGGTGCGCTTGTTCCTCAGCCTGAGGTGATACAGAAAATAGAACTGATGCCAAATGAAATCAAGATGGAAGGGGTCACAAACTACCTAAGCTGGTCGAAGGGCATTGCTAATATTGAGGACAAAGAAATTTGGAAGGCTATGTCGAGGGGAAGTAGATGAACCGTGAACAGGGCAAGTGAAGAGTGGAAGAAGTGGAGTGTCATTGACTCTCTGGTGGTGGCATGGCTGCTGAACTCCTTGACCCCATCCATTGCAAAGACCGTGGAGACTCTTCCCCATGCGGCAGAGGTATGGAAAACCCCGGAAACATTGTACTCGGGAAAGGGAACATAATGCTTATGGCGCAGATTGAGGATAGAGTAAATGAGCTAAAACAAGGGGATAAGTCGGTGATGGAGTATGTAGCGTAATTGCAGCATTTGTGGGCTGACTTAGACCACTATGATCCTTGGAGTTACCACATTCAGAATGTATAGTTGCTACTAAGAAGTGGGTAGAGCGTGGAGAGTGATGAAATTCTTGAAGGGACTTAGCTCAGAATTTGAAGGAAGGCGTCTTTGGGTTGTTTCATCAGCCAAAGCTCCCTCGCTTGAGGAGGCGATTGCAGCAATGGCACAGGAGGAGGTCAGGTTGAAGTTGACCAGGACTGGAGAAGCGAATGCATCTCGCTCAACATTTACTGTGTCTGAATGGAAGGAGACAAGAGAGTGCTTCAACTGTGGGGAGAAAGGTCACATAAGCATCAATTGCACAGCACAACGCAGAGAAATACGTGGTAGGGGAAGAGGTTAAAGCCGAGGTGGATACCGGGAGTTAGAGGCGAGGTAACTCGAGGGGTTCGAATTATTCAGTGGCTTCAAAGCAAACTTGGCTAACTTGGCAACGCAAGAAGAAGGGACGTCAACAACCTCTCAAGGAGTCAAGAGTAGAAGCCAGGAGGACAACACCTTCGGGAACTTTGCCCACTTTGTCTACATAGGGGAAGGTAACTTTGCAAATGCATCTATATCCACACATGATTTCCTTCCAGATTGGATATTAGATTCTGGAGCATCCAAGCATGTTGCGGGTACCTCAACTGAGTTTGAATCATATACTCAAGACCCAATTACACATTGTGAAACAATACAAATCTGCTGATGGCACCTCACAACCGATTAAAGGAGTTGGATCAGTTCAATGTACACCCACTATTAAATTATCTGATGTATTACATGTTCCAGCTTTTCCTGTGAACTTGCTTTCTCTAAGTGCTTTGATTGATCAGATAGATTGCCGAATAACTCTTGATAAGAAAATATGTTTGATTCAGGAGAGGATGACTGGAAGGAAACTTGGGACAGGAACCAGGCGTAGTGGATTGTGGTATATGGATCGTGATGTGTCTAGGTGCGGTGCTAGTCCTATTTTGGCTGTACTAGTTGGAGTAAGTGAGACAATGGCGATGATCCATCACTGTCGCATGGGGCATATGGCTTTTGATAAGATGAGTAAGATGTTTCCTGATGTAATGCGTGGAGTAGACAAGAGTAAGCTTGTGTGTGATGCATGTGAATATGCAAAGCACACAAGAATCTCATATTTGAGTAAGGGGCTAAGGAGTATATCCCCGTTTATGCTGATTCACTTTCGATGTGTGGACATGTCCTGTTGTTTACATTAGTGGAATGAAATATTTTGTGACATTTATAGACTGCCACACTCGCATGACTTGGGTGTACCTCATGCGACATAAAGATGAGGTATTCCAATGTTTTCAGGAGTTTTATGCCTATGTGCGAAACCAATTCAATGTGCAGGTGCGGTGATCAGATCGACAATGGAACTGAATATGTAAACAAGCAATTTGGAGGTTTCTGTCAAGACAAGGCATAATGCACCAAACATCATGTCCAGATACCCCGCCGTAATGGTGTTGCAGAAAGGAAAAACCGACACATTTTAGAAGTGGCTCGATCACTTATGTTCACCATGAATGTGCCAAAATTCTTGTGGAGTGAAGCTGTCATGACTGCAACGTTCCTGATCAACCGGATGCCTTCAAAAATGCTTGGTATGAAGTCCCCATGTGAGATGCTATTTGGGGAGAACAAATTCTCAGTTCCTCCGAAGTTATTTGGGTGCACCTGCTTCGTTAGAGATCACAGACCAGCAGTGGGAAAGCTGGATCCACGAGCTGTAAAATGCATATTTGTTGGATATCCTGCAGGGGAGCGAGGCTATAAGTGTTGGAGTCCTGCTGAAAGGCGCACATTTGTAAGTATGGATGTCACCTTTCGAGAATCTGAGCCTTTCTATGGTGAGAAGACAGATCTCAGCACTTTATTGAAGAACTTGACCACTCACAATCTATGCAGGGTGGTCAAGAGGGGGAGTGCAACTTGAGTGGTGAGTGCAGCACCAATGGCGACAAGGAGCAGCCAATACCAATCCCGAAAATAGTGGGATCCTTCATTCCAGTTGTAGTTGATGGGGCTGAACAGCAGAGGTGGCAGAGACCAAATGAGGAAAGGAATCCTCAGGTGTATACAAGAAGGAAGAGAGTTGTGGAGGAACAAGTGCATGAGGAGCAACAAAAGAAACTATGGAGCAGGGGGAGCGACAAGAAACTCAAGCGACAGTGAAGCTCATCCAAGTGGAGTCATATGAAAATTCAAGTCTTGAAGAAGCATCACCTAACCTGCCAATTGCTCTCAAGAAGGAAGTAGCAAGGAAAACTTTGAGCAAGGGCAATCTTGAGCATGACATCGTAATTATGTCACCTATGAAGCCCTATCACCTTCATTTAGAGCATTTGTCGCATCACTTCAAGCCGTGATTGTTCCTAAAGACTGGAAAGAAGCAAGACAAGATCCAAAGTGGTGTGAAGCCATGAGGGAAGAGTTGGAGGCCCTGAGAAAGAACAAAACATGGGAGCTAGCGAATCTTCCATATGGGAAGAAGGCAGTCAGTTGTAAGTGGATCTTCACAAGGAAGCGTAATCCCGAGGGTAAGGTTGAGCGTTACAAGGCAAGACTGGTAGCCAGAGGGTACAGCCAAACGTATGGTATTGATTATGACGAAACATTCGCCCAGCTTGCAAAGATGAATACGTGAGGATTCTAATCTCATGTGCAGCTAACTTTGGATGGCCACTACACCAACTTGATGTAAAAAATGCCTTTTACATGGAGATCTACAAGAGGAAGTCTACATGGAAATTCCTCCTGGACTTTCTACACCTGGGACTGTTGGGAAGGTTTGTAGATTGAGAAAATCTCTCTATGGTTTGAAGCAATCGCCAAGGGCTTGGTTTGACCGGTTCAGGCAAGCAGTTTGCAGTATGGAGTATAAACAATGCAATGGAGATCACACTGTTTTCTATAAACATTCCAAGCAACAGATTACTATTCTTGCAGTATATGTGGATGACATCATAATAACGGGAGACAATGAAGAGGAGATTGGAAGACTAAAGAAATGCCTAGGCAAAGCATTTGAAGTTAAGGATCTTGGTCAGCTAAAATATTTCCTGGTATCGAAGTTGCAAGATCAAAGAGGGAATAGCCCTGTCTCAGCGGAAGTATACCTTAGAGCTCCTAAGTGATATGGGAATGCTTGGATGTAGAGCAGCCCCAACTCCCATTGAACAAAATCACAAATTGACAGCACAGATGGGTGAACAAGTTAACAAAGCAAAATATCAACAATTGGTTGGCAAACTTCTGTACTTGTGTCACACTAGACCAGATATTACATATGCAGTAAGTGTAGTAAGTAGATATATGCATGACCCCAGAAGTGGACACCTTGATGCAGTCTATAGAATCATGAGGTATCTAAAGGGCAGCCCTGGTATGGGACTCTGGTTCAAGAGTAATGGCCATTTGAATGTTGACGGTTATAGCGATGCTGATTGGGCTAGCTGCCTTGATGATAGACGATCAACCTCTGGCTATTGTGTGTTTGTTGGTGGAAATTTGGTATCATGGAGAAGCAAAAAACAACCGGTGGTGTCAAAATCAACTGCAGAAGCTGAGTATAGGGCAATGTCTCAAGGGCTGAGTGAGATGTTATGGATAAGAGGCCTTCTGCTTGAGCTGAAAGTGCTCAGACAAGATCCTCTGAATGTGTGGTGTGACAACAAATCTGCAATCAGCATTGCTAATAATCCAGTGCAACATGACAGAACAAAACATGTGGAGATAGACAGATTCTTTATCAAAGAGAAACTGGATGCAGGAATCATCAAGATAACTCATGTGAGCTCTGGACAACAAGTCGCCGATTGTCTGACAAAAGGTTTGGGAACCAGGGAGAGCAATCTTGCTTGTGACAAGATGGGCATGATAGATATCTATCATCCCTCTTGAGGGGGAGTGTTGGGCTGTGTCTTATCTGTATTTGCTTATGGCCCATGTGGCCCATGTGTCCCATGTGGCCCACATAACCCTGCAGCCTATATATGTGCTGCCCCCTTGTACAGGAAACCCTAACTCCAATAGAATACAATACTAGGCCATCTTTCTATCCCAGCCGCTACCCCTCTCTCCCCTGATTCAACATACACCAACCCAAAATAATCAAACCTGATGATTTGGTGGATGATTGGGCAATGCCTTTGCGAACCTAAGTCGCTGGAAAGATAGCAAGGGGTGTGGGTGCAGCAGGCAGCCCAAGGTTGATAATAGGAATAACAGACTGCCAGCCAAGGCACACATCAATGCTAATAACTTCGTAAGATTTCTCTTATTTGTAGAAGCTCCTAGACATGATGGTCACATTCCGCGTGTATTTGCTGGATACAATAGCTGCCACTTCTGGAGGGAAATCAAGCCCTTGTCTTTCAGTGTGTAGGAGAGCGCCTACTTGGCTACCGACAATCTGCTCACCAACATCTCCAAACACATGAATTCTCCTTCAGCGGTACCATCAGTGCAGATCATACATATTTTGAACCTGGCAAGAACAGAACAAAGAAATACATAATGAGTGTGATAACATAAGCAAGGGGCTAGCAATGCATCAAATGTACGATGGGCTGAGAGATGGACCTAAATTTCTTCCCAGTACAATCACACGAGGCAACGGTATCCATCTCCATGGGGTAAGGACTTCTTGCCGCACCTATTGCAGGAGGCAAATCACCATGTTTGACCAGGCACCAAGCTTTTTATGACGGTTGTATATTTGAAACCCTCGGGCTTCACTGAAGCAAAACAATACCCCTGTTTAGGTAACAACAAAAGGCAGGGTCAAAGATGAGACAAATGTGAAGAGGTGCAGGCGTACTGGAAATTGGTAAGTGCTCATCGCACTGAGCTGAGTCGTACGCTGGATTTGGTTTGAGGGGACAGCTGCCCTGACTGGTTCAGCAGCGCCTTTGACGTAGACTGTTGGCTTGAAACGCTCACAGTAGCTTGTGGGATCGAAACGGACCAGCAGAGGAAATCAATTAGCAGAGCAGTAGAGTACTGGCATTTTAAAAAGGGTTCGATTGTATGAATGTACCTAGTGCTTAATTTCCACTGAGGAAGTTTTCACCTGCAGCAAAAGTGAATGAGCTCCAAGCACTAAAAGTTAGATGACATAGGATGGCCTAAACTGAAAGAAATGCTCACCCATAAAGCGCTTGTTCACTCCCACATAGGCTGGGAGGTCCAGAAACGGGACAGGGTCGTACATGAACTCCGGAAAGCCAACTTGGATGTCAGCCACTGCTTCCACAATAGTGTGGCATGTAAAGCTGATCATCTACATGCCCTGAACTTCCCTATAGCTTCTTTTGGCAAGTGACACCATGAATCTGGTCAGAGTGTACGTGTTTGCCCTCAGCCAACAGCGGAGCTTTATCCTCCAAGCCATCCTTTCCTATCTCAGCGTACATGGCATTTCCCTCCAAAAGCACGAAACATGGTTAAGACGAAGCGGTCAGCTGCATGAGGGTGCATGGAAAGTTTACATTGTTATCGACCACAACCATATTTACATGCTGCACCAGACCAGTGTCGGTGCCACCACGGTATTCTCAGAGGCGGGAGACACAGATCGCAGACGTTCCAGTTCTTCACTCCTGGTTTCAGTTCCGAAAGAGAATGGTAGGCCATCTGAAGCACCAACTATCATATGCGGGAATGATAAATAAGGTGGGCAGGCTATATGGAGACAGAAACATTATTCAGAGGCAAAATGCAAGACACAAAGCAAGGCAGGGGGAATTAAGGGACTATAACAACAGAAAAGTATGTACACTACAAAAGTATTTACAGAGGCTGTGCGACAGCCTACGGAATCATACACCAACAGACTCAAGGGTTTATCCTTGGCTTTTGTCAATTGTCGTAGCAAAACAGACTTTAACAGGGAATTGGCGCCTCCTTAGCACAAAGGGGTATCTGGACTTACCAAGCATGAGAGTTATCCATGGTATATAAACTATGTCGTCTATAGCAGATCCGGTCATGACTCGTGCTTCAGTTATAAGATCTGTTTAGTTGGTCACGATTAACCTTGTGTCATTGCATAACCCACATGAATGGTTAATGTTTCTTAGTAACATAATGGGCACCCCAACTTTAAGAACCAGTTTATGGTCTGGGACGTTGGCATCAGCCACCTGCTCATCTGTGTTAGAGATATCATCGTAGATCAGGTACTCTTTCTTGTCTCCAGGCATGGTAGATAAGACAATAGGATTAACAATGTTCACAATGTCATTGGTTGGTGCTAGTATGGCACGTGTACGCAGATACACAGGATCTGTGTATCTTGTAGGGAGATCGCCATATATAGCGGCCAGTGGCCACAAAGTGCACCTTGTCCTCTTGTGTGTGCAGCAGAAATTTAGGAGGTATGTCTATCCAAGTAGACTCACTTTCTAATCCACGCTTGGCTGCAGGTAGAGCTCCATTTCCTAAATCGAGCACCCACTGGCTGAAATCTGCCAGTTCAGCACGGAAAGTTTCATCGAAGTATCTAACCCCCCACAAGATAGTCCCATATTAGTAGATAAAGTGACTATCTTAATGTGTGCCCACAGGGGAGATTTTGTTAGTGGCATTCACTATTTGTGATCTTGTACCTCCCTCAATAACCGGTAATATCTGCCTAAGGTCACCACCAAGAACAAACACCAAGCCACCAAATGGCTTGTCTGCTGCTGATGGGTCGGAGGCAGCAAGGATGTCTCGCAGCGACCTATCAACTGTCTCAAAGCATTTTCTATGTGTCATCAGGCCTCGTCCCATATAACTAAACTCGAGCTTACGGTACACCAACTTGGAAACCACGCTTGCCATGAGGAAAGAGAAGTGGATATTGAAGTGTCATGTAAGCAGGATACAATGGGGAAATACATGTCAACTGGGGAGAGTGCGACTGTGTGACAATATCACGTTCGAAAGTTTCCAGAGAGGAACCACCAACAACCAACATAGCCATCTCGTCAGAAGTAGGCAAATTGTACTTGACTGGAGCACCCTCCCTAGCCCCAACAATTCTAATGGACAGGCACTCACTGCCGCATTCTTTGAGACGCATTTTGTTCCCTATGTAGTCCGTATTGAAATCTCTAAAAGGGCTTATATTTAGGAACGGAGGGAGTAGCATTTTTAGCAAAGTGTCTGCTATCTCGGGATCGATATCACAGTAAGTTTTCTCGTTTGCATGAAATGCTTTTAGTCTGTTATCGATCTCATTTTCGGAATCATAGACATATAGCTCAATAAACTTAGGGGCAACTTTACGTTGAGGAAGCAGGGAACCAATGCGGGATAGACTTGACCACTAATCATGAATACATAGGGGCCCTTAGAATCATTGATGCTTATATCAATAGTGGCTCCCATAGAGGTGAAAGCAAACAAATAGTTATAATGCATATTCTTTTTGAAAAATTCCTTTGAACGTGGAGGGCCATCAAACTTAAGGAGTTCGGCCAAAACAGGGGGGGGGGGGGGGGGGGTGGGGGTGTGTGAAAGGAGAGATTTCCACTCTGCCGCCCTTGCAACAACCATTGTACACGATCCTATTTTCCGTAACAGCAGAATCGTGTTTACACCTCTCCTCAAACCAAAAGAAAGCAGAACAGTGGGAACACTCGTACTCTGGAGTTCCATAGTAGGAGAGCGCCCTGTGTGAGGCTGCGCGGCAGAAAGAGGGGAACAACAAAGAGAATGAACAACAGGTGAAACTTGGCAAAAGACCAAATTTTATGGAAACATATAACGCAGATCCAAACCTTTTCAAGCTATCGATGTGCTCTTGCGAGAGGCTTAATGAGTGGGGGCTAATGGATAGGTCAGCCATGGGATTAGCAGCCGTCGCCGATCCTATCGTAGAACAGCAAAACGGCAATCTTATACGTCAGCAAACATCCTAGAAAGGAGCCCAGTTCTAAAGGGACAAAAGCAGACCACATGCGCGCAGCAGACATAAAAGCAGAAGCCATCTCTTGCACGGACGCCTATGCGCGCTGATCGATGCTGTTGTTTGGTCTCAGGTGAGTCATCTGGCACGTGCACAGCACCTATAGGAGGACTGGCGTGAAGGGGGCATTAGCCAACACGACAACGACAGGGCAAGCAAGCTGCGGAAACGTGGAGTACAAACCCACTACTGGAGCTGGGCACGACCACGATGCCTCGGCCGCGACTGCAGGAGAAGAAGGTCCGCAGATAGGGAAGGAGAGGTAGGAAAAGCAGAGCAGGGATAACCAGAAAAAAAAAACAATCAGGCAGACGCAGAGAAGCCAAAGGAACTCACCGCTTAGCGGTGTCACCGAACCATCCACTCGATCGCGCCGGCGCACAGGAGGTGGTTTGGCCGGAGGCCCAACCATCCCTCAACAGGAGCCAGGCCTGGGTTATAGAGGCTTCTCAGGTATCGAAAAAAGCGAGGGAAGAAAACCCATTTGACAGGGCACACACGGTCTGCTACAGCTGATACATGACCATATATCTCATACAGAATCCCTGTGAAAGCCTGAACAGAATATCTAATTCTACCCTAAACATAGCCTCAGTACAGATGGAGCAGGGGTAGCTTGCATATTTAGGTGCCAAGGATAGAGAAGGTCAGGTAAGGGTTTATATTTCATTATAACATCAAGCTCAGCCAGGTAGACCCTCTCTGCTAGCATTAGATATTCTGATATACAGATAAAGAAGACGATGCAAAATCTTTTTATGAAGAACGTGAATATAATCGCTGACCTGTAGTGTGCTATATATTATAACTCCAGTAATTTAAAACTCCAAAGTTTCAGAAATCGAATGGCGTGTGGCAAACAGTATATTATAACTCTAGTCATTTGAAGTTTCAGACTTTCAGAAACTAAAATATCAAATAAAGGAAGACTGGCCCTTGTAATTGCGCAAACTGATCTTGGTATACATACAAAGAAGATCACGTACAGGGCTAACACCTAGATAAAGCCATATTTACTGATGACCTCCCTACTCATAGTAAAGGCGAGTATCTACCATTACCTAAAAGAAGAGACCTTTAAAAAAATCTAGAGTTCACATGAACACTACTGATGATATCATCCTTCTTAGAAAATGCACATCACGGTCTAACAAATAATGGATGTATGAAGAAATCAGCATATTAAGATATTGAAAAGAGGCACAAGGATCTGATGCCACAGAAAAAAGTTTGTTTTGTATTTCCATCAGCTTGAAAGCACACGCAAAACTGGAAGGCCATGTCACAACATAGTTTAGTTTTTTTATTTTTTTTCCTAAAACTGCAACATGAAGGTATATACAACATGACTCAACAGCAGTGCATGCAACAAAGTAGTTTGTAGCAACAACCACATACTGCTGTTTTAAGACTGCTCGACGGTGGGGAAGGATGAAACAGTGGTGAACCTCTAGGACTGTTTAATTTTGTCACTGTGAAATGGCGTCCAGACTATATATTCTGTGAACTGCTTTGACCCAGTGCAGCAGTTTTGACACAGTTTTTATCCTATATATTTTGGCCCATCACATTGTTAACAAATATCCATATCGCTGAAAATGTTATCTGATTAACCCCTATTCTTCAAATGATCAAATATCCATATTTTCTACGCATATATGCTTTAAACACACATTTACCTCTAGTCTGGTAGCTCCTATTTTAGGTTCCAGTCAGTAGAACCCTTTTTTTGGGTTATAGCAGAAGGAAATGCATTAGCACACATGGGCAAAGCCACATAGAACTTCAGACTTGGCAACACAAAAACAGTCGTAGGGACAAAACAGAAGCACCCTGCATGCACAAAAAAGTAAGGTGAGGCAGCGAAGCTTACATTGACCAGACCCGTGGATGGATGCATGAGGACAGCGTAAGTATAGGCGGGCGAGGCACACGGAGGAAGAGGCAGCAACACAGACAAACAACCGAGCAGGCTACACAAGACAAGAGGCGATGCTTAGAGAACAGCTTTGAATGACTAAACAGCTCAACTTTGTCTAACAAACTCATACCTTTCAACACCTTCTTTATTTTATTTTAAATTGATTTGTAAATCAAATAAACTACAATTTTCCACCACGCATGCAAGTTCTTTTGCAAAGTTCGGTACAACCTACGCTTCACAGAAATGTATTGATTGCTTAATCAGTTTATCCTACAGGGCTTTTATTTGCTCTTGGAAGAGCGGCTCCCTTTATCTGGAATGAGTCAATGAGGTAACAACATGTAAATAAAATCAGCTCTTGGGTCACCTCCAGGCAACAGCTAATGCAAACCCTGGTCACTGAGTTAAGCGCAAATAATATTGGTGTGGGCTAATCTGTACGTTTTTCAAGTATGCAACCAACTGTAAGCTAACTCTGATGGCAGTACAAAGCTAACCATCTAGGTAGCGTTTGGTTGTGTGGCTATCCAATTGAAGGATAGGGATAGCCAGCTTCCCTGAGGATGCCGCTCGTTTGGTTAGGAATCCACGAAGGATAGGGATAGCCAGATACCTACGAATATTCGCCCAAAACCTGGTTGACGAGAGCCGCCAAATTCTCGTGGACGAGGGCAGCCATCGTCGCGCGACGCCCTCTATTTCCCGCTTTGGTCACCTCCATCGCAGCTGAGCAAGTACAATGGCGCAGTCGAGGTACATGTCCTCATGCGTTCCTCTCTCTCTTCCGTTGGCCGGCGGCGGCCGGCGGGGAGCTCCGGCATCAGCCCGCGGAGAGCTCTGGCCGTGGTGAACGAGGAGCACCGGTCCTGTGTAGCACTGTCGTATTTCCTGCAGTTGATTTTTCGTCTCTCATGCGGAGCTCCGGCGGCGGCCGGCATGTATGCTTCAACAGTTGCATAGTTAGGTGCAGCTCCGGCATAGTTAGGTGCACAAAGAATTGTGTGTATGCTAGTCCCGCTTGTGTATATGTGAGAGGATTCCTGGCTGATTTGTGTGTATGCTTGCGTATATGATATTTCTCAAGTTTATTTTCGTCACTACAATATCCATCCACCCCTTTTCCTGTCAACCAAACATACTAATGGCTATCCCTAACCACCTTGCATCCTTCTAACCAAACAACAAAAGATGACTATCCCTAACCAGCTGGTTGGGGATGCCCTTAGCCAATCCATCCTTGCCCGCGAACCAAACGCCACACTAAATGCAGCAACTACATGTGTCATGTAGGTTAAGAATACACTTAATCTACCGCCCAGCACACATGAACCACTATAGCATGTAAACGACACAACAAATCTGGAATGTATATATATCCAGGGGCTTACATTGAATAGGATGACAAGCTACAGCTTTACAAGCCGGCGGAGGACGATGAAGCAAGCAACCACCTGCAGAGAGCAAAGCGCAGTGGTCAGCGAAGCAAAAATCACCAAAACCACAACAGCGGAGGCGAACCAGCATAGGACAAGAGGCGCGAATTTACCTCAACCGAACGACTCCATGGCAGGCGTAGTAATTAAAGAATCACAGTGGGAGACAACCAGGACAGCTGCAGTTCAAAACAGAGGAAGAAACTAAGAACAGATATCAGAGAAGATGGCATGGAAAAGTAGAAGGAAAGTGGGCAGAGACAACCACAAGCACATCTCTGAAAGTACTCTAACCTGTCCTGAAACTTAAAGCCTGTGTGGTGTTAATCTGTTTATGTGGTATTAATTATTATTACATGCATGTCTTGAAGGAATAGATATATGGAGTAATGATATTGCTAGAAGGATCAGAGAGATTTATACATGATGCTTTTGTCAACTAAATGACTGCACCCTAGGATCCAAACCTTGATTTGACTTCCGCATTATATTTAGAAAAGAACCTGTACTTCAGTACCACCAATCAAATTAAACTTCACCATTATTTTCAGAATACTGTAGTAGCCCATGTTCATGTTTCAGCAGAAGAACTTGGTTTCAAAGAACCGTGAAACTAGGCAAATATATTGAGATTGGTTATTTTACCTCTGTTTTAGTATTCAAGTTGCAAATACTTAAGACCTGAACTTTTTTTTTATATCAGACAGAGTTTAGATGAAACCATTTCTGAACCCTCGTAAACCATATAGTTGGAAAATTGATTGAGCCTAATGAAACCCTGGTAAACCAAACATTATGATTTATTCTAAATGTCCTTTAGATAGGGGGGCACTAAAATCAAGTCAGCCATACTATATAACTAGCAAGATGCCCATGCGTTGCACGGAACATCAAGATGCATTTGTATGAGTAGTTTATCTTGTGGGAGAAAAGAATGAACGAGGAAATGCCTTATTTGCAAATGCGGAGAGGGGTGTGCGTATCTTTTTGCAAAATTGCCATAGTTTCCTTCCTATCCGTCGGATATAAATCAGATGGCCTATATTGCAGGATGGCAGGAACACCATCATCACCAACTCTGTCTTTTATAAGAGTAGAGATTAGTGGTTCTGTGACCAATCCAAGTTTGCAAAGAATGGCTCATGCCATTAAATTAGCAGATTCAAGTTTCTAGCTAACACCTAGTGGTCAATGCAAGGAGGAGGGCGGCATGGAAAATAATCTGAACTCAACTCAACCAAACAATCCCATTTAAGGCTGAACCGAGGCACGAAAAACAAAATGCTCAATGGGAACCTATCCAACCCAGAGGAAAAAGGAACAGCTTCTTACCGCCAAAGAAGCAGCAAGATCCCAAAAATAAGCCCAAGAACACATGCCAGTGAGCCAAAAAAACTGGTAAAATTTAGGAGAACATGCAGAGGGGTAGCAGCCTGATCAGAAAGGAACAAACATGGAAAACAGGGATCTGCTTTGTTTAGTTTATGACAAATCCACTGCTACCGAAAAAAATCTGCTTGTTTAGCTTATGAGAAAGACATTGTTCTTAACTGGTCATGACATGAAGCTTATCTAGGATTATAACAGGTAACACCGAGGGCGGGATAAGAGCACAGCGACCGGCAAGACGACAGGCCGAGATCAGAAGCTCACCTCAATCAAACGACCCCATCCAAGGAAAACAGGGGAACAGCAGACACCGAGCAAAGCAGTCCACCTGCAGCATAAGACAGAAACATGGTGAGGAACACAATCATTATACATTTTGTTTTTAATCTCTTCAGGTCAAGCAAAAAGAATCGGTCCCAAATTTACACCACTCCACATCTAGAACCTGAATTCAACATGTTTGAACTGAAAAAAAAGAAGTCTTGCCGGAGGCAAGGCAGGTCGACAGGGAGGAGGCAACAGCAAAAGGGCAGCAATCAGCAAAATCATAGATGGAAACATGGGGAAACAGCAGCACGCACAAACGAGAGGAACAGACGGGAAGAAATGAAGACCCACAAAAGCAGACCGACACCCTGCCCACCTCGCGCGACGGCGAGGAATCAGGAGGACGACCGGGACGAGCAGACTCGAAGGGGAGATGGACAGGGTGGAATGGCCTGCGGGAGAAACGGGCAGGGGAGGGGAGGTAGTGAGTAGGCGAGGTGAGGAGCAGGTGGAGGATGGGAAGGGACGGGGAGCAGCGTCTCCCTCGTCGCACATCACGCGACCATCCCCTGCTGCGGCGTGACGGCGTGCACAGTGAGGAAGGGGGTGACGAGAGGCACAGTGTGGTTAGACGGGCCTCATGGTTCGTCCAACGAGTTTTGCACGGTTTCCATGAGGCCTTTGCAGGCCGCGCGTGGAGGGGCCGGATGTCGTTCAGTTGGCGAGGGGAAAGGCCGACCGGACAGCAAAAACCCGCAGCAGTGACGTGGATGGCGTGAGCGTCGAGAGCCTCGTTGAGGTCTTCTCTTGACAGATAGCTCTCGCAAACAAATGTTGCATATAATTTGCCATTCAAATATGCAACACAGAAAACTAAAAGAACGAGTCATCATCCATACAAAAGGATGGGTCCTAAGTGTCAACTGTCATGACAAGGCAAAAGAATATAGTTCATCTCACGTCCATACTTGAAACTGCGAAACAAACAGTTTGGTGAAACCAGCATCTACTATCCCAACGGAAGTACATGCCCATGTGCAGTAAGTAAACCAGGGTAAAATGGATATACAATGCATCTGAAGATCCCAATGGAAGTAATTTTTTTCCTTCCTTATACTCCTTAAATAGCGAGTCCAGATATTATAGTCTCCCCTCCTTTAAGGAACACATTCGAAATTGTTCTACTCACACCAACAAACTGCTAGCAGAAAGCACTTAATAGTAATGAGATCTAGCACATACCTGTTTGAAAGAGTTCAGGGTACTTCTAAAGCATCATGCCATCATGTTCCAAAGTAGCCTCACTCTCTGTTTGGCTTGACCAAAGCACCTTCCTTAACTTGATAACCTCCATCCTTGACACATGATCAGAGATCTCCAAAATACGCACCAGATGGGGCTCGACGGTGACGTCCTATTGGATAATAAGCACCACGAACGAGCATTTAATTACTGAACTACACCGGAACCAAATTCCCTTGTAAAAGAAAACTACCATCCTGAATCAAGCATAACAAAAATATAGCAGGTTAAATTAGATTTAAACACAGTTTCATGCTTCTGCCTTTAAGCCAAGGTCAGTTACATTACTTTCTGCCACCCAGTACTTCCAGTTGCTGCTGCGGTAAGATATAGTTGGGGAAGATGCAGCTCTTGCCTTGAAATTGCCAGCGCTCTGGTCACCACTTGCCTTTGAGGCAATCAAAACCTCACTTGTAAACGGGCTTGGTGTTGACATTTCTTGCTCCATGTTTTCAAGCTGAATTAAAACAATTCAATGATGTCATTTCATGCTCCAGGTCTTCAAGCTGAAACCAATCGGTAACAGTAAAAAGAAGAAAAAATTCAAGACCATCGACCTTCATCTTAAATTCAATTAATATGTCGGTAAGAAACTCCATCACATCTTTTAAAGCAGATTTTTCTGAGCCTCCTTTAGAACAAGATGCATTGCCACCTTTATCACCCTTGGTCTTTTTCAGGTTTACCATACATGATTTGCATATGGAATCGCATCACCAATCTTGAATGCCAGTTCAGAGACAGAACACATCCTTCTGATTCTATGACTGAATCAACGAAATTAGAAGGAAAAATAACCTAAATATGAAAGATAACAGCATTATATAACAGATCTTTTTTCTATGATATAACCAGAGTTCAACACCATAACTACATAATATCCAAATTGAGGCACATAAAATTCAGTTTAACAGGCTAATAAAATGTACACCTAAACCTGTAGACGGATGCAAGAACCACAGCACTTGGGTTGACAGTAAGTTGTTTTATAACACTGTGGCAGACAATTGATACTGGTATTACCACAAGGAGGATGCAGTGTAACAATCTGACGATGGTCCGGGTCAACCAAATTATCCAAGATGGCTAAAGCTTTGAAAAAGTCATCAAGTGAATTGTCCATGTCTTCTGCAAACCAGATATGGGGCAATGAGTATCAAGACCATTAACCAACTAAATAAAGGACAATAACTATAGTTTAAGATATAATTGAGACTACCTCTTTATATGGAGACTACAGCCAGAGCAGAAAAGATTTTAACATTCTTCATAGTGGTGTTTGGGCTCTTCTCAACTATTGCTCTTGCATTCTCCAACATTTTTCAGGCAAGATCCAAATCAGAGTAATCTTCGTCTCCTGCCATGCCATCACCATTGTCACTGTGATGGTTCCCATCCTCCTGATATTTGCCATTTGAGTTTTGCCCTAACCAATGACTATTATCAGTATTTGCCATGGATGGAAGATAGGCAAATCTATGATCCAAGTAAACCAATATAATGTGTGTAGTATTGCTGTAAAAGAAGCAGCCCATTCAAAGCACTCTAGGTTGACAGAGGAATCAAATGAAGTCAGTCCTTCGGAGATTGATATCTGTTTAATCTGGTATTGGCATTCCCAAATGTGCAACTAGAGAAATGGCTGAAACAACGCATATGCAGTAGGACACTCGTATTGTTTTCTTTCAAAAAAAAAGGTGGCAGAACTAAGTATATAAATGGCACCGCACACCCAAGCTCAATCATAGACATTTCTTTGATTAAGCAACCCAAGCTGTTTCTTGTTGTAGTACCAAAAATTGTATTGCACCGGAAGGCCCTGCTTGGATTGAGTGTAATTTCTGCATGCTCCCCAGTATTGTTTTTTTTCAAGATTGAGCTAAATACTGGGGAGCACACAAAAAATACTCACAATCGAAACATGCCCTAAAGAAAAGAAAAAACACTTTGATGAGATGTTCTCCTACAGAATGATGATGAGAATCAACAGCTAATTCCAAACATTTTCAAGTTTTGACCAAGACCATTAACTTCAAAATATAGTTGTACATTAATGATTAACAGTTTACCATGTATAGTCTTCAACAGGTATGAACAGAGGATGAGAAAAGGTTGTATATCGTAATGAGTATGGTATTATAAACTACTTAGATAGATAATAATAGTAACATATTCTAGTGTACATGACCATATGGGGTAACGGGAAAACAACGCACATTCTTTGAGTATGACCTTCCTCCGAAGATGGAGCATCCATAATATTGCTAACAGAGGCATTTGAGTATCCAGTATCATCTTCGTTGGTTGCACTTCCCACTGATTCTTTTTTAATGCATTACTCAAAGTGCCAAAAGGCCAGTTCTTGAGTACGAGCATTCTTGAGAATGTTGAGAACCATCTCCTCCATATTCGTAACACGTCATAGCACACTCTGGAAAAAGTTCTCCATAAAATGCAGCCCTGGGTGGAAAATATATACATCATCTGGTTGCCTCTTGTAACAACTTCCTAGTGCACATACACATTATATATGAGGTAGAAGTTTGAAGTAGCAACCAAATAGAACTCCTAAGTAGTGGGTGGAAGGGAGAAACCATAACCTGATCTCATGGGCACGGCCAGGGCAATATACGGCGTTGACGAAGTCCCATTTCTCCATGGCCTTGGAACCCTTTTGGAATAGCCCCTGTGCACACTCTAGTTTAGTACATGGAGTGTAAAAGTTCGTGTAGGGAATGACTACATCACCTACCATCCGCCCCTGGATGTTTACCTTCCTGACTTGATGTGTACTTAGATCAACCATTAGCAACTCAGAGCATGTTTTCAGCAAAATCACTCCGGCTTTGTCCATGAAGCAATCGGATGGATTTGTCCGGTAAGGCATGAGTAGGGAGCAGCTCATGGATGGCGCGGAACTGAGCCCATTCTGCAGCTCTGTTGGGATCAAATACCCTGGTCCACATGGTACGGCCACCGGTGTCCTTAGCGTCATTGTAGCTGACAAACCCCAGGTTGCCATCTTCTGTCACGACGAAGAAGTTATCGTGGCTCTCATCAAATTCGGAAGGCACGCTGGACCATGACAACTTCTGCTCGACCAGATATATGTCAGTATGTGCAAGATTCCAAAACCGGTATTGCAGGGAAAACATATTGTGTTCCCCAAATCGACGCTGGCCCAGACCCTGCCGAAGACCATGGTCTGTGGGTGCTCAAAGCTGGTGAACTGGCTCCAGGTACCGGCCTCAAACGAGTAGACGCAGCCCTGCCTACGACCACAATGAGAAAGGGGTTTCCGTGGCAATCGACAACATGGTCGCGGCCGTCTGCGGCGCAGAGCACCACCTCATTCCAGCTGCTGTCAAAGAACCAACCACTGGGCGTCCGTGATGGGGTCCCAGACGATGAGGCTCTGGTCCTTGTCGTCGACGCCGTGGAATTCCTTGTACTTGTCATAATTCTGAAAAGGACGCGGGCGTGGCGTGAGTCGAGCAAGCACCTGAGTGGAGAAGGCAGTGGTGGGGCCGAATCTGGAGTTGCCGATGTAGCCACCGGAGCGGACGTGGTGGAGCAATCCCAGCAGGGGCGCCCTCCGGTGGAACTCGCCGTAGCGGCGGCGGAAGCCGGGGTCGTCCAGGACGGCGACGAGGTGCCAGTCCTTGCACGAGGGAGGCGTGGGCGAGGCGCTCCGGCTCGTCCGGCGGGCGACGGATGAAGATTTCGTTGACGATGGGGTCGAGTAGCAGCGCCGGGTGGCAGCTGGGTTCCGGCGGACACTTGTCGGCGGCGGCCGATTGGGGAGGGTTAGGGTTGCGTCGGGGGGGATTTGGGGCGAGCCGAGGAGCGAGGGGTGGTGCTGCTGCTACCTATGCTTGATCCGCTGATGAGAACGGACGGTGAGTAGGCGGCGAAGGCCGCCGGTGAGGGGAACGGGCCAGAGATGAGAGAGGATGCCGGCGCCGCGCGGTCGTCGGAGCTAAGCGGTGGAGTGCGTGCACGACCGCCTCGGCGCCTCCTCGGAAAACTTTTCCTTCCGAGCTAACTGTATCCAGTTATGATACTCCGGAAATCAAAATTCAAAATTTTCAAAATTCCGGGGAAAAAACTGTGGATATTCACAACAAATGTTTCTATAGCCCCTGAAGGTTCCAAATTAAATTTGATCTACACATACACAAACAGAAAACCCAAATACTTCATCATGCACGTGCACAATATGGGCGAATCGAACGGCCGCATGATGATGTTTGATGCGTGCGTATCGTGAGGCCCCTAGTGCTCGGTGTTTTTTACTGTAAATAGTCTTTATTTCTTAAATAATAAACATGTCATTTGCTAATTCGTCTGCCACCTGATTGGCCTCTCTATAGCAACGTTTGAAAGATATCGACGCAAAGTCCATCATAAGCCGTTCGCACTTTGTGATGATAGCTACCTCTGGGCCTAAATAATCATCAACTTGGTTCACCAAGTCCACCGCGAAGGAACAATCTGATTCAAGTTCTATGTTGTTGCATCCAATATGAGTTGCCAAGTACAGCCTGTTTCTAATGGCAGTTAGCTTAGCTGAGTCAACTCCATTGATGTTTGGAACAAACCAACTTGCTACCATAGTAAAATCATCTCAGTCATCACGAGCCACTACACCACAAGCACCTGAAAGTGATTCATGCTCATCCGCAAAAAAAAAGTGTTTCATGCTGAAAGGAAGCATCAACATTTATTTTCACTATCCTGTGTCCTGATTCCTCCACATGTGATCACTCTTCCTTGTTAGACCATTGGGTATAGTTGATCTGAGGTAATTTGTGATCAAAACCTTGATGGCTAGTGCAGTTTTTTCCGGTGTTTGGACTTTAACTCCCTTTACTATCTAGACAATGAGGGGAAAGAAGGCGAGGCGAGACGAGGGCCTACCACCGGGGAGAAGGCCAGTACGGCGGAGGAGGTACGCCGTGACAGCTTGTATCTGCGTTGGTATTTCCTTGAAAAGGAAGGGATGATGCATCACAACAGAGGTAAGAATTTCCCTCAGTTATGAAACCAAGGTTATCAATTCAGTAGGAAAACCAAGCAACACTATGTAAACAACACATGCACACAAACAACAAATATTTGCAACCCAACGCGTAAAGGGTGAGATTTGATAAATAGATCTAACTAAAACAAAAAATAAATTAAATTAAAGAAAAGAAAATTACAGCAAGGTATTTTTGGTTTTAATATGATAGGAAATGCTGGAATTTTTGTCCATTTGGGCCTAGCACAATAGCAGTTTCAGAAATTCCTAATAAATCCTAGAGGCCCACGCAGCCCATTCGTGCAAGGCAAGAGGTGGAACTAAAGTTTAGTCCCACATTGCTAGTTTAGAGGGAGTTGGACCTCTTTATAAGGGAGGCTCCTCCCCCACTTGTATGAGCATGAGAACAAGAGGGACATCCACGCGCGCTCCTCCTCCGCCGCCCGCCTCGGCACGACACGACACGACACGACACGGGTTGCGGGAATGAGCCGAGACGATGTCTAAATTTTTGCCACGCACTACGGGTACACGTTGCTCTTGCGCCTATAAAAGGGAGGTTGCTCCTCTCAGAGAGACGCACCAGAACTTCTCCTTCCTCTCGCCACTGGTTCCACTCTTGGCAAACCTGAAGGAGAGCAAGATGCCCAACAGGCACAAGCTTTTCAGAAAATGGATACTCTGTTTAAGGCTGCTCTCTTGAGTGTTCTTGGTGAGAACATAGTTGATGCTTATGCGTCAATTGACAATGGAAAAGATATGTGGGACACACTCGAGGGCAAGTTTGGGGTCTCAGATGCCGGCACTGAGCTGTACATCATGGAGCAATTCTATGATTACAGGGATGACCAAGAGCGCTCCGTGGTTGAGCAGGCTCATGAGATACTGATCATTTGCTAGAGAACTTGAGCACTTCAATTGCATGCTAGCGGACAAGTTTGTTGCCGGGGGTATCATCACTAAGCTTCCTCCTTCATGAGGAACTTTGCTACCTTACTGAAGCATAAGAGACAGGAGTTTTCCGTTCCGGATCTCATTGGTACTCTTGATGTGGAATAAAAGGCGAGAGCAAAGGACACACGTGCTCGAGGTATTGAGGGAGGATCTAGTGTCAATTTGGTACAGAAGAAAAACTTCCAGTCCCACAAGTTCAAGAACAAGGGCAAGCTTTATGGTAAAGCAAAGTTTGATGGGAAGAACAAGGCTGTGCAGCACACGAACTTCAAGAAGAAGAATGACAAGAAGAAAGGTGTTTGTCATGTGTGTGGAGATCCTGATCATTGGGCTCCTAGTTGCCCCAATCGCTATGACAAGCGTCATCCTGGGAAAGGCGGCAAGACCGCTAATGTTGTCATTGGAGACACTGACATGAAGGATGCTGGGTATGGTATATTTCCCACTATTCTTTCAGTATGTCATTCTCCTGATTGGTTGATTGACATGGGTGCCAATGTGCATGTATGCGGTGATATTTCCATGTTTTCGTCTTATCAGACTGCAGGGACTTCAACCGTGCTGATGGGCAACGGTTCAAGTGCTTCTGTTCATGGTGTTGGCATGGTCGATCTGAAGTTTACTTCGGGGAAGATCGTGCAGCTGAAGAACGTGCATTATGTCCCCTCCATCAATAAAAATCTTGTTAGCGGATCTCTTCTGTGTAGAGATGGCTATAAGCTTGTCTTTGAGTCGAATAAATTTGTAATATCCAAGTATGGAACCTTTGTTGGTAAAGGCTATGAGTCGGAGGCCTGTTTCGTTTATCCTTATCGACGCTTGCAATAAAGTTGTTAATCATATTTGCAACAATAGTGAATCAAATGTGTGGCATTCACGTCTTTGTCATGTTAACTTTGGTTGCATGTCGCGACTAGCAAAGTTGAACTTAATCCCTAGTTTCACCACTGTCAAGGGATCTAAGTGTCAAGTGTGTGTGCAAGCTAAGCAACCTCGTAAGTCTCATGTGACTGCGGAGACGAGAAATCTTGCACCACTAGAACTTGTACATTCAGATCTATGTGAAATGAATGGTGTTTTGACAAAAGGTGGAAAGAAATATTTCATGACGTTAATTGACGACTCCACTAGATACTGCCGTGTGTATCTTCTGAAATCTAAGGATGAGGTTTTGAACTTTTTCAAGATCTATAAAGCTGAAGTGGAAAACCAACTTGATCGAAAAATCAACAGGCTTAGGTCCGACCGTGGTGGAGAGTATTTTTCCAATGAATTTGATGCTTTTGGTTAACCGTACTCTAACTGATTTGATTAACGCCATGTTAGACACATCGGGTCTCTCCAAGGCATGGTGGGGGGAGGCGATATTGACTGCATGTCATGTCCTAAACCGAGTTCCCACAAAGAACAAAGAGATAACTCCATTCGAGGAATGGGAGAAGAAAAGGTTAAAGCTCTCTTATCTATGAACCTGGGGTTGTTTGGCGAAAGTCAATGTGCCAATTCCAAAGAAGCGGAAGTTGGGACCAAAAATTGTGGATTGTGTTTTCCTGGGATATGTTTTTCATAGCATTGGCTATAGATTCTTGGTTGTAAAATCTGAGGTACCTGACATGCATGTCGGTACGATCATGGAGTCGAATGATGCGACTTTCTTTGAAGATATCTTTCCCATGAAGGATATGGCTACCTCATCTAATCAGGAGATGCCTAGTTCATCGAATCAGGAACTAGTTACACCATCTTGAACCTGCCATTTCGATGGAACACTTTGAAAGTCCTGTGGAGGAGAACAACGAAGTTCCTACTAGGAGCAAGAGACAGAGGACTGCAAAGTCCTTTGGTGATGATTTTCTTGTGTATCTCATAGATGACACTCTCAGTTCTATTTCAGAGGCCTATGCATCTGAAGATGCCACTACAGGAATCAGCTACTTTGCTATCTGCCATGGCGGACGGCAAAGGCAGGAACGGCGGACGGCAAAGGTCTTTGCCGTCTGCCGCGGACGGCAAAAGGCTCCGGCAAAGTAAGGATCGGCAAAGAGCTACTTTGTCGCTCGCTTCTCGAGGTCGACAAAGAAAGTGTTGGGGAACGAAAGAAATTCAAAATTTTCCTACGTGTCACCAAGATCTATCTATGGAGAAACTAGCAACGAGGGAAGGAGAGTGCATCTACATACCCTTATAGATCGCTAAGCGGAAGCGTTCAAGAGAACGGGGTTGAAGGAGTCGTACTCGTGCGTGATCCAAATCACCGGAGATCCTAGTGCCGAGCAGACGGCACCTCCGCTGTTCAACACACGTGACAGCCCGGTGACGTCTCCCACGCCTTGATCCAGCAAGGAGAGAGGGAGAGGTTGAGGAAGACTCCATCCAGCAGCAACACAACGGCATGGTGGTGATGGAGGAGCGTGGCAATCCCGCAGGCTTCGCCAAGCACCAAGGGAGAGGAGGAGGAGGAGAGGCAGGCTGCACCAAGAGGGAGAGAACTCATGTGTTATGGGCAGCCCCTAGGCCTCATATATATAGGGAAAGGGAGGAGGTGCGCCCCTCTAGGGGTTCCCACCCCTAGAGGGGCGGCATCCCTAGATGGGATCAAGGGAGGCGGCCAAGAGGGAGGGAGAGGGAGGCGCCCACTAGATGGGCCTTAGGGCCCATCCGCCTAGGGTTTGCCCCCTCCCACTCTCCCTTGCGCCTTGGGCCTCTTGTGGGGGGCGCACCAGCCCCCTTGGGGCTGGTTTCCTCCCACACTTGGCCCACGCAACCTTCTGGGGCAGGTGGCCCCACTTGGTGGACCCCCGGGACCCTCCCGGTGGTCCCGGTACATTACCGATATCGCCTCAAACTTTTCCGGTGACCAAAACAGGACTTCCCATATATAAATCTTTACCTCCGGACCATTCCGAACTCCTCGTGACGTCCGGGATCTCATCCGGGACTCAACAACATTCGCAACCACATACAAACTTCCTTTATAACCCTAGCGCCATCGAACCTTATGTGTAGACCCTACGGGTTCGGGAGACATGTAGGCATGACCGAGACGTTCTCCGGTCAATAACCAACAGCGGATCTGGATACCCATGTTGGCTCCTACATGTTCCACGATGATCTCATCGGATGAACCACGATGTCAAGGACTCAATCGATCCCGTATACAATTCCCTTTGTCTAGCGGTATTGTACTTGCCCGAGATTCGATCGCCGGTATCCCGATACCTTGTTCAATCTCGTTACCGCAAGTCTCTTTACTCGTTCCGTAACACATCATCCCGTGATCAACCCTTGGTCACATTGTGCACATTATGATGATGTCCTACCGAGTGGGCCCAGAGATACCTCTCCGTTTACACGGAGTGACAAATCGAGTCTCGATTCGTGCCAACCCAATGACACTTTCGGAGATACCTGTAGTGCACCTTTATAGTCACCCGATTACGTTGTGACGTTTGGTACACCCAAAGCATTCCTACGGTATCCGGAGTTGCACAATCTCATGGTCTAAGGAAATGATACTTGACATTATAAAAGCTTTAGCATACGAACTACGATCTTTGTGCTAGGCTTAGGATTGGGTCTTGTCCATCACATCATTCTACTAATGATGTGATCCCGTTATCAATGACATCCAATGTCCATGGTTAGGAAACCGTAACCATCTATTGATCAACGAGCTAGCCAATAGAGGCTTGCTAGGGACATGGTGTTGTCTATATATCCACACATGTATTTGAGTTTCCTATCAATACAATTATAGCATGGATAATAAACGATTATCATGAACAAGGAAATATAATAATAATAACTAATTTATTATTGCCTCTAGGGCATATTTCCAACAGTCTCCCACTTGCACTAGAGTCAATAATCTAGTTCACATCGTTATGTGATTAACAGTGATAGGTCACATCGCCATGTGACCAAATCCAAAGAGTCTACTAGTGTCTCAAACTAGTTCACATCATCATGTGATTTAGACTCAATGAGTTACGAGGTTTGATCATGTTTTGCTTGTGAGAGAGGTTTTAGTCAACGGGTTTTTAGTCAACGGGTCCGAACCTTTCAGATCCGTGTGTACTTCGCAATTCTCTATGTCATATTGTAAATGCTGCTTCCACGCTCCACTTGGATCTATTCCAAATGGTTGCTCCACTATACGTATCCGGTTTGCTACTCAGAGTCACTCGGATAGGTGTTAAAGCTTGCATCGACGTAACCCTTTACATCGAACTCTTTATCACCTCCATAATCGAGAAACATGTCCTTCTTTACTCCAAGGACAATTTTGATCACTGTCCAATGATCTATTCCTGGATCATTCTTGTACCCCTTGACTGACTCATGGCAAGGCACACTTCGGTGCGGTACACAAAGATAGCATACTATAGAGCCTATGTACGAAGCATAGGGGACGACCTTAAATCCTTTCTCTCTTTTCTGCCGTGGTCGAGCTTTAACTCTTAACATCATACCTTACAGCTCAGCCAAGAACTCCTTCTTTGACTGATCCATCTTGAACACCTTCAAGATCATGTCAAGGTACATGCTCATTTGAAAGTATTATTAATCATTTTGACCTATCTTATAGATCTTTGATGCTTATTGTTCAAGTAGCCTAATCCAGGTTTTCTATTGAAAACATCTTTCAAATAACCCTATATGCTTTCCAGAAATTCTACATCATTTACGATCATCAATATGTCAACAACATATACTCATCAGAAATTCTATAGTGCTCCCACTCACTTCTTTGGAAATACAAGTTTCTCATAAACTTTGTATAAACCCAAAATCTTTGATCATCTCATCAAAGCGCACATTCCAACTCGAGATGCTTACTCCGGTCCTTAGAAAGGATCGCTGGAGCTAGCATACCTTTTAGCATCCTTAGGATCGACAAAACTTTTCGATTGTATCACATACAACCTTTCCTTACGAACCCGATAAGGAAACTCATTTTGACATCCATCTGCCAGATTTCATAAATGCAGCTTATGCTAACATGATTACGACGGACTTAAGCATCGCTACGGATGAGAAAATCTCATCGTAGTCAACTCCTTGAACTTGTGAAAAACTCTTCGCCACAAGTCGAGCTTCATAGACGGTGATATTACCGTCCACGTCCGTCTTCTTCTTGAAGATCCATTTATCTCAATGGCTTGCCGATCATCGGGCAAGTCCACCAAAGTCATGGATCCTTTCTCGGATTTTATGGCCTCTAACCATTTGTCGGAATTTGGGCCCACCATTGCTTCTCCATAGCTCGTAGGTTCATTGTTGTCTAGCAACATGACCTTCAAGATAGGATCACCGTACCACTCGGAAGCGATCGCGTCCTTGTCGTCCCTGAGGTTCGGTAGTGACTTGATCCAAGTTTCATGATCACTATCATAAGCTTCTACTTCAATTGGTGTAGGTGCCACAGAACAACTTCACGTGCCCTGCTACACACTTGTTGAAGTGACGGTTCAATAACCTCATCAAGTCTCTACCATCCTCCCACTCAACTTTCCGAGACAAACTTTTTCTCGAGAAAGGACCCGATTCAAGAAACAATCCCTATTGCTTTCGGATCTGAATTAGGAGGTATACCCAACCGTTTTGGGTGTCCTATGAAGATGCATTTTATCCGTTTTGGGTTCGAGCTTATCAACCTGAAATTTTTTTTTCACATAAGCCTCGCAGCCCCAAACCTTTAAGAAACGACAACTTAGGTTTCTCCAAACGGTGTCGTCTCAACGGAATTACGTGGTGCCCCATTAAAGTGAGTGCGGTTGTCTCTAATGCCTAACCCATGAACGATAGTGGTAATTCGATGAGAGATATCATGGTGCGCACCATATCCAATAGGGTGCAACTATGATGTTCGGACACACCATCACACTATGGTGTTCCAGGCGGTATTAATTGTGAAACAATTTGCACAATGTCTTAATTGTGTGCCAAAACTCGTAACTCAGATATTCATCTCTATGATCATATCATAGACATTCTATCCTCTTGTCACGATGATCTTCAACTTCACTCTGAAATTACTTGAACCATTCAATAATTCAGACTTGTGCTTCATCAAGTAAATATACTCAACATGTACTCGAATCATACGTGAAGTCATAACATAACGATATTCACTTTGCATGCCTCAAAGCACTCATTGGACTTGCACACATCAAAATGTGTTACTTCCAACAAGTTGCTATCTTGTTCCATCTTCTTTGAAACCGAGGCTTTTTAGTCATCTTGCCCATGTGGTATGTTTTGCATATCTCAAGTGATTCAAAATCAAGTGAGTCCAAACGATCCATCTGCATGGAGTTTCATCATGCGTATACACCAATAGACATGGTTTTCATGTCTCAAACTTTTCAAAAACGAGTGAGTCCAAAGATCCATCAACATGGAGCTTCTTCATGCGTTTTACACCAATATGACTTACATGGCAGTGCCACAAGTAAGTGGTACTATCATTACTATCTTATACTTTTGGCATGAAAATGTGTATCACTACGATCGAGATTCAATAAACCATTTATTTAGGTGCAAGACCATCGAAGGTATTATTCAAATAAATAGAGTAACCATTATTCTTCTTAAATGAATAACCGTATTATGCAGACATAATCCAATCATGTATATGCTCAACGCAAACACCAAATAACAATTATTTAGGTTTAACACCAATCTCGATGGTAGAGGGAGCGGGCGATGCTTGATCACATCAACCTTGGAAACACTTCCAACACATATCGTCAGCTCACCTTTAGCTAGTCTCCGTTTATTCCGTAGCCTTTTATTTCGAGTTACTAACACTTAACAACCGAACCGGTATCTTAATACCCTGGTGCTACTAGGAGTACTAGTAAAGTACACATTAACATAATGTATATCCAATATACTTCTTTCGACCTTGCCAGCCTTCTTATCTATCAAGTATCTAGGGTAATGCTGCTCCAGTGGCTGTTCCCCTCATTACAGAAGCACTTAGTCTCGGGTTTGGGTTCAACCTTGGGTTTCTTCACTAGAGCAGCAGCTGATTTGCCGTTTCATGAAGTATCCCTTCTTGCCCTTGCCCTTCTTGAAACTAGTGGTTTCACCAACCATCAACAATTGATGCTCCTTCTTGACTTCTACTTTCGTGATGTCAAACAACGCGAATACCTCAAGGATCATCATCTCTATCCTTGATATGTTATAGTTCATCACGAAGCTCTAGCAGCTTGGTGGTAATGACTTTGGAGAAACATCACTTTCTCATCTGGAAGATCAACTCCCACTTGATTCAAGTGATTGTTGCACTTAGACAATCTGAGCACAAGCTCAACGATTGAGCTTTTCTCCCTCAGTTTGCAGGCTAAGAAAACTCGTCGGAGGTCTCATACCTCTAGACGTGGGCACGAGCTTGAAATCCCAATTTCAGCCCTCGAAACATCTCATATGTTCATGACGTTTCGAAAACGTCTTTGGTGCCTCAACTCTAAACCGTTTAACTGAACTATCATGTAGTTATCAAAAACGTGTATGTCCGATGTTCGCAACATCCACAGACGACGTTCGGGGTTCGGCACACTGAGCGGTGCATTAAGGACATAAGCTTTCTCTGTCCGCATAATCGCTACTTTCAACTTTCAACTATATTTTCTCTAGGAACATATCTGAGCGATTGGAACTAAAACGCGAGCTTACGACATAATTTGCAAAAGGTCTTTTGACTATGTTCAAGATAATTAAGTTCATCTTGTGAACTCCCACTCGAGATAGACATCCCTCTGGTCATCTAAGTGATTACATGATCCGAGTCAACTAAGCCGTGTCCGATCATCACGTGAGACGGACTAGTCAACATCGGTGAACATCTTCATGTTGATCGTATCTACTATACGACTCATGCTCGACCTTTCGGTCTCTGTGTTCCCGAGTCCATGTCTGTACATGCTAGGCTCGTCAAGTTAACCCCAAGTGTTTTTGCTGTGTAAATCTGTCTTACACCCGTTGTATGTGAACGTAAGAATCCATCACACCCGATCATCACGTGGTGCTTAGAAGCGACGAACTGTAGCAACGGTGCGATCGAGGAGAACACTTCTTGAAATTTGTGTAAGGGATCATCTTATTTACTACCGTCGTTCTAAGTAAACAAGATGCATAAACATAATAAACATCACATGCAATTATATAGTAGTGACATGATATGGCCAATATCATATTGCTCCTTTTGATCTCCATCTTCGGGGCTCCATGATCATCATTGTCACCGGCATGACACCATGATCTCCATCATCGTGTCTCCATGAAGTTGTCTCGCCAACTATTACTTCTACTACTATGGCTACCGGTTAGCAATAAAGTAAAGTAATTACATGGCGTTGTTTAATGACACGCAGGTCATACAATAAATAAAGACAACTCCTATGGCTCCTGCCGGTTGTCATACTCATCGACATGCAAGTCGTGAATCCTATTACAAGAACATGATCAATCTCATACATCACATATCATTCATCACATTCTTCTTGGCCATATCACATCACATAGCATACCCTGCAAAAACAAGTTAGACGTCCTCTAATTGTTGTTTGCATGTTTTACGTGGCTGCTATGGGTTTCTAGCAAGAACGTTTCTTACCTACGCAAAAAAACCACAACGTGATATGCCAATTGCTATTTACCCTTCATAAGGACCCTTTTCATCGAATCTGTTCCGACTAAAGTGGGAGGCTGGCACCGCTAGCCACCTTATGCACCAAGTGCATGTCGATCGGTGGAACCTGTCTCACGTAAGAGTACGTGTAAGGTCGGTCCGGGCCGCTTCAACCCACAATACAGTCGAAACAAGAATGGACAAGTAAAAGTAAGCAAATTGAACAAAAACAACACCCCCAAAAAAGTGTGCTCTACTCGTGCAAAGAATCTACGCAAAAGACCTAGCTCATGATGCCACTTTGTTGGGGAACGTGGCAGAAATTCAAAATTTTCCTACGTGTCACCAAGATCTATCTATGGAGAAACTAGCAACGAGGGAAGGAGAGTGCATCTACATACCCTTGTAGATCGCTAAGCGGAAGCGTTCAAGAGAACGGGGTTGAAGGAGTCGTACTCGTCGTGATCCAAATCACCGGAGATCCTAGTGCCGAATGGACGGCACCTCCGCGTTCAACACACGTACAGCCCGGTGACGTCTCCCACGCCTTGATCCAGCAAGGAGAGAGGGAGAGGTTGAGGAAGACTCCATCCAGCAGCAACACAACGGCATGGTGGTGATGGAGGGGTGTGGAAATCCCGCAGGGCTTCGCCAAGCACCAAGGGAGAGGAGGAGGAGGAGGCGGGGCTGCACCAAGAGGGAGAGAACTCATGTGTTATGGGCAGCCCCTAGGCCTCATATATATAGGGAAAGGGAGGAGGTGCGCCCCTCTAGGGTTCCCACCCCTAGAGGGGCGGCAGCCCTAGATGGGATCAAGGGAGGCGGCCAAGAGGGGAGGGAGAGGAGGCGCCCACTAGATGGGCCTTAGGGCCCATCGCCCTAGGGTTTGCCCTCCCACTCTCCCTTGCGCCTTGGGCCTCTTGTGGGCGCACCAGCCCCTTGGGGCTGGTTCCTCCCACACTTGGCCCACGCAACCTTCTGGGGCAGGTGGCCCCACTTGGTGGACCCAGGACCCTCTGGTGGTCCCAGACATTACCGATATCGCCCAAACTTTTCCGGTGACCAAAACAGGACTTCCCATATATAAATCTTTACCTCCGGACCATTCCGGAACTCCTCGTGACGTCCGGGATCTCATCCGGACTCCGAACAACATTTGGTAACCACATACAAACTTCCTTTATAACCCTAAGCGCCATCGAACCTTAAGTGTGTAGACCCTACGGGTTCGGGAGACATGTAGGCATGACCGAGAGGCGTTCTCCGGTCAATAACCAACAGCGGGATCTGGATACCCATGTTGGCTCCCACATGTTCCACGATGATCTCATCGGATGAACCACGATGTCAAGGACTCAATCGATCCCGTATACAATTCCCTTTGTCTAGCGGTATTGTACTTGCCCGAGATTCGATCGTCGGTATCCCGATACCTTGTTCAATCTCGTTACGGCAAGTCTCTTTACTCGTTCCGTAACACATCATCCCGTGATCAACCCCTTGGTCACATTGTGCACATTATGATGATGTCCTACCGAGTGGGCCCAGAGATACCTCTCCGTTTACACGGAGTGACAAATCGATCTCGATTCGTGCCAACCCAATGACACTTTCGGAGATACCGTAGTGCACCTTTATAGTCACCCGATTCGTTGTGACGTTTGGTACACCCAAAGCATTCCTACGGTATCCGGAGTTGCACAATCTCATGGTCTAAGGAAATGATACTTGACATTATAAAAGCTTTAGCATACGAACTACGATCTTTGTGCTAGGCTTAGGATTGGGTCTTGTCCATCACATCATTCTACTAATGATGTGATCCCGTTATCAATGACATCCAATGTCCATGGTTAGGAAACCGTAACCATCTATTGATCAACGAGCTAGCCAATAGAGGCTTGCTAGGGACATGGTGTTGTCTATATATCCACACATGTATTTGAGTTTCCTATCAATACAATTATAGCATGGATAATAAACGATTATCATGAACAAGGAAATATAATAATAATAACTAATTTATTATTGCCTCTAGGGCATATTTCCAACACAAAGGGGCCTTTGCCGTCAGCAGCTGACGGCAAAGAAAGCAGACGGCAATAATTACGTTGTTAGTCCGTTAGGTGGCTAACGGCCCTTCTTGTCATTGCGGTAAACAAAGCCTATGTAAATCCACTTGTTGTAGGCAAAGCCTTTGCCGTCCGCTGTAAACAAACTGACCAAATGGGTTGACCCACCGAGAAGCAATTGGCCGCGGCTTCTTTGCCGTCCATGACTATCGGCAAAAGGTGGCTTTGCCATCGATGGTGACGGCAAAGATCCTGCATTGCCTTTTTTCTGTTTTTTTAAATCCAACAATTTTCACAGCAAATATATATGACATATATATATATATATATATATATATATATATATATATATATCACAGGGATATTTAACAGCAAACATATGACATATCTAGCACATAAGTTTCATCGTACATACATATATAGTTCCATCCATTCATACATACCAAGTTGCGCATACACATTGTTCCATCCATACATATTACAATGCAAAGTTTCATCAAGATAGCAAGCTAGAAGAATACTTGAAGAGAATGAAAGAAAAAACAAGCACTCCATCATAGCAAGCTAGCTTCCGTGAAGTGAATGAAATCTGCAAAATGGCAAATAAGAAAGTTAGAAAAAGGTGACTACAAGAAGAATAGTAGAACAAGAAGTATATGTCATTTATGAGCTAATTTAGGTGAAATGGATCGTTTTTTAGCTAACTTCGGTGAAATGGATCGTTTATGAGCTAACTTAGCTGAAAAGGATCGTTTATGAGCTAACTTAGTAAAAAAGCATCATTTTAGAGCTAACCTAGGTGTGATGGGTCATTTTGGAGCTAACCTAGGTAAGATGGGTCATTTTGGAGCTAACCTAGGTGAAATGGATCGTTTATGAGCTAATCTAGGTAAAATGGGTCATTTTAGAGCCAACTTGGGTAAAATGCATCATTTTAGAGCTAACCTAGGTAAGATGGGTCATTTTGGAGCTAACCTAGGTAAAATGGGTCATTTTAGAGCTAACGAGGTAAAATGGATCATTTAGGAGCTAATCTAGTTAAAATAGGTCATTTTAGAGCTAACTTGGGTAAAATGGATCATTTATCAGCTAAGTAAGGTAAAATGGGTCATTTTAGAGCTAACTTAGGTAAAATGGGATCGTTTATGAGCTAACTAAGCTAATTATGTCATTTTTTACATAAGTAAGCTAAGTACATATCGTTTTAGAGCTAACATAGGTAAAATGGATGGTTTTGGAGGTCAGTAAGCTTATTAAGTCATTTTGGATGAAAAGAAGCTAACTCTAAGTCATTATGGTAAGCATATTGGAGGAAATAAAGCTAAGTCTAGGTCTTTATGCATTTGTTAAGATAAACACTAGAGACACTTACCGTGATCATGGAGGTGTTGTAGCGGGGTGGCTCGTGCCGGTAGCTGGAGAAGGATCGTGCGATGCTTGTCTGGAGTTACGCTACACCAAAGATCATTTCCAATGTCTCGTTAGCATGATGACACTCAAATGTTAAGACTAGCAAGTAATGTCCATTCAAATTAAACTCACCGTGGTCCCAGGAGCAATCACTGGCATCGGCGGAGCGGTCTGACCGGACTTCTCGCACACAGACTGCACATTTGGTTTTGACGACTCAGTCATACTAGTTTATAATGAGACAAACACTACATGAATGTTTTGGCTAATGTGTAGAAAAAACTTACCACAAGGAGCTCGTACATGGCCCTTGCCTGCATGTCATTCCGTGCCCTCTCCTCCTCCAACATCTTTGTCGTCCTCTCCTCCAACTCCCGCTGCCTCTCCGCCGCCTCCATGAAGTTTCTCCATTCTATCTCTCTCACTTTGTATAGCAGCCTGCAACACCACTCCTCGTTACCATTTGTAATCATTGATGGAAGCGCACACAATGTAATGGAGAAAGATAGCTGAGTATGTATAACTAACCTTGAAGGCGAGTTGGACTGGCTGTTCACGAGGCCTTATCTCAGGAGCGGAGCTCGACTGGCACGCCTTGATCTCCGGGAGAGTGCTAGGACAACGGATAAGTCCATCTCCCATGGCTATGGAGCCATGGGACCTCCCACCACCAGATATCATCAACAGCTCGGTATCAATGGGACCCTGGCTCGGGTTAAAGTCCTCCCCTTTCCTCGCCTTCCCCTCATCTCTATATTTCACGAGCTTGTCATGGGAGGAGATGTTGGTGAAGTTTTTTGGATCATCGAGGTCAGACGCAGAGAATGCCTTGACTTTCTTGTAAGAGCCAGTGTGGGCCATGGCATACATGTCGTACACCTCTGGCACCTTATCTGCCTTATTGTAGCGTGTCTGAAAGATAGAAACAAAGTAAATTAGTAATTAAAGGGCTGAAGCTAGCATGACGAACGAATTGCATGAATCATGAAGTAAACCACATACCCAGTTCCGCCCGTACTGATATAAGTTGGAGCTACCTTGATGGTGTGGCACACCTTCCGTTTGGGCACGTTTGTCCTTGGCCTCGTTGTGGAGGGATCGCCATTCTTTTGAGCACCACTCATTGACCAACACCTCCCAACAATCCATCCGATCCGCACACCATCTCAGAGGGGCCTAAGTTAGGAAATAGAAACTTGAGCGTTACGGCTATGAATTACTAAATGAAGGAAGTAAAGTACAAGGCCTTAAGAATTACCTTCATGTACTCCTCCTTACTCAAGAACTTCATGCACGCCGGCTTGGTCTTCTTGATACCACGCGGGCGTAGTAGTCTCGAACAGCCTGCACCCGAGCCTCGTGTCAGAAGTTCTATAGTAGGCGCTGCAGACGTTATCGATAACATTTGCCGCCTCCTCCTCGTATCCCTCCTCACACCTGTAGAATGTCTCAATCAAATGAGACAATATTGATTAGTACAATTAATAACTAGCTAGTTGAAGATTTTTAATTGTGTAAAGGAGAAATTACCCAGAACTTTCTAATCACCACGTCTGCCCTCGTCTTGCACAAGACACCGTCGATAATCTCACCTGGCGGGGCCGAGGCAGCCAAGTAGTGCTCCCAACTCAATCCAAGCTCTGGAAGCCGACCCTCACCAGGCAACATGACAAACCCCGGGAAGTTTTGCCGACAAAGAACTCCAAGGACAGAGTTGGGCCGGCGGACACTATGATGGTGGTCCCAACCCCTGCAGCATGACAAGGCCAACGCATTACATATTTGAAGAAACGTGAATGCAGAAGGGTACAAAAAGATTAAATGCACTTACCTCTCCCCATCAGGGAAAATCAACCACCTCTGCTCGCGGGTCGCATACACGTCCGGGAGCCATGTACAACCATGCTGGTAGACGGTGCCCCCCTCCTCCTCAATATCAGTCGGCTCCCCGCCATCATCAGCATGGCCACTCGGCCCCTCAGGCTGATCCGGCCAGGTACCCCATCCAGACGTGTGTTCCTCCGGGGTCTCGTGGGCCGAACTCTCGTGGCCCGAAGGCCCGTCAACCCGAGGCTCGTGGGCCGAAGGCCCGTGGACCGGAGGCTCGTGGGCCGTAGGCCCGTGGACCGGAGGCTCGTGGACCGGAGTCCGTGTAGCCTCCTCCTCGGACGAGTCCACCCTAGCAGTCACGTGCTCGGGTGAAACAGCTGGGGGTGGCGGCGAGGAAGGCGCCCTCGCAGTCACCCTACCTCCTCTCCCGCGACCACGTGCTCCAGCTCCTCTCTTCTTCTTACCTCGTCCCCTGCTCGGCACCGCGGTCGACGAAGAAGGGCCCGACGGTGTCGCCATACTGTCCAGCAACGCTTAGCGGAGAGGTGCGTGTGAAATGGAAGACCTCGCACCACGCGTCGACGAAGAAGGGTCCTCGGAGCGCTCCCGACCAGCGCCCACCATCTTTCAACACCTGCCATGACAAAGAGTAAACGAAATTAGTACAACATAAAAAAATACCGACATGAATAATAATATGTATATCACTTCTTTTCTTTTCTTCTTTTCTTCCTCTTCTACTTCTTTTCTTCTTCTTCTTTTTCATCTTTTTTCTACTTCTTTTACTTCTTTTCTTTTCTTCTTTTCTTCTTCTTCTTCTTCTTCTACTTCTACTTCTTTTCTTCTTCTTCTTCTTTTCTTCTACATATTCTTTTTTCTAACACTAACACTAAATCTTCTTCTTTTCTAACACTAACTCTAACACTAACACTAACACTAACAATTAAAGAGCAATTAAACAGCAAAAAACAAGAAAAATATGTATATCACTTCTTTTCTTTTCTTTATTTCTTCTTCTTCTACTTCTTCTACTTCTTTGCTTCTTCTTCTTTTTCATCTTTTTTCTACTTCTTTTACTTCTTTTCTTTTCTTCTTTTCTTCTTCTTCTACTTCTACTTCTTTTCTTCTTCTTCTTCTTTTCTTCTACATATTATTTTTTCTAACACTAACACTAAATCTTCTTCTTTTCTAACACTAAATCTAACACTAACACTAACAATTAAACAACAATTTAACAGCAAAAAAAGAAAAAAAAGAAAAAAAATACTCACACGGGCAGGCGTATTTGGCGCCCGGGGTGGTGGGCGGGTGGGGCGGCGGGGCTCCGGGGCAATGGGACGTGAGGCCGAGGGGCGGTGGCGAGGCGGCCGAGGCGGCGGGATGGTGGGGCGTCGGCGTGTGGGGAGGCGGCGGCGAGGCAATCGTCTCCAACGTATCTATAATTTTTGATTCCTCCATGCTATATTATCTACTGTTTTGGGCAATATTGGGCTTTATTATCCACTTTTATATTATTTTTGGGACTAACCTATTAACCGGAGGCCCAGCCCAGATTTGTTGTTTTATGCCTATTTTAGTGTTTCAAGGAAAAGGAATATCAGACGGAGTCGAAACGGAACGAAATCAACTGAAGAAGTTATTTTTGGAAGGAAAGCCACCAGATAGACTTGGACTCTACGTCAGAAGATACGGGAGCTCGCCACGAGGGTGGGGGCACGCCCACCCCCCTAGGGCGCGCCCCCTGCCTCATGGGGGGCCCGTAGCTCCACCGACGTACCCCCTGCACCCATATATAACTATGTATCATAAAACTTCCAGAACAGAGATTAGATCGGGAGTTCCGCCGCCGCAAGCCTCTGTAGCCACCAAAAACCTCTCAGGAGTCTGTTCCGGCACCCTGCCGGAGGGGGAACCCATCACCGGTGGCCATCTTCATCATCCTGGCGCTCTCCATGATGACGAGGGAGTAGTTCACCCTCGGGGCTGAGGGTATGTACCCGTAGCTATGTGTTTGATCTCTCTCTCTCTCTCTCTCTCTCTCTCTCGTGTTCTTGATTTGGCACGATCTTGATGTATCGCGAGCTTTGCTATTATAGTTGGATCTTATGTTTCTTCTCCCCTCTTCTCTCTTGTAATGGATTGAGTTTCCCTTTGAAGTTATCTTATCGGATTGAGTCTTTAAAGATTTGAGAACACTTGATGTATGCCTTGTAAATGCGTATCTGTGGTGACAATGGGATATCACGTGATTCACTTGATGTATGTTTTGGTGATCAACTTGCGGGTTCCGCCCATGAACCTATGCATAGGGGTTGGCACGCGTTTTCGTCATGATTCTCCGGTAGAAACTTTGGGCACTCTTTGAGGTTCTATGTGTTGGTTTGAGTAGATGAATTGAGATTGTGTGATGCATATCGTATAATCATACCCACGGATACTTGAGGTGACATTGGAGTATCTAGGTGACATTAGGGTTTTGGTTGATTTGTATCTTAAGGTGTTATTCTAGTGCAAACTTTAGGGCTGTTTGTGACACTTATAGGAATAGCCCAACGGAATGATTGGAAAGAATAATTTTGAGGTGGTTTCGTACCCTACCATAATCTCTTCGTTTGTTCTCCACTATGAGTGACTTTGGAGTGACTCTTTGTTGCATGTTGAGGGATAGTTATATGATCCAATTATGTTATTATTGTTGAGAGAACTTGCACTAGTGAAAGTATGAACCCTAGGCCTTGTTTCCTATCATTGCAATGCCGTTTGTGCTCACTTTTATCATTAGTTACCTTGCTGTTTTTATTATTTCAGATTACAAATACCTATATCTACCATCCATATTGCACTTGTATCACCATCTCTTCGCCGAACTAGTGCACCTATACAATTTACCATTGTATTGGGTGTGTTGGGGACACAAGAGACTCTTTGTTATTTGGTTGCAGGGTTGTTTGAGAGAGACCATCTTCATCCCACGCCTCCCACGGATTGATAAACCTTAGGTCATCCACTTGAGGGAAATTTGCTACTGTCATACAAACCTCTGCACTTGGAGGCCCAACAACGTCTACAAGAAGAAGGTTGCGTAGTAGACATCAAGCTCTTTTCTGGCGCCGTTGCCGGGGAGGTGAGTGCTTGAAGGTATATCTTTAGATCTTGCAATCGAATCTTTTTGTTTCTTGTTTTAGCACTAGTCTAGTTTATAAAAGAAAATTACAAAAAAAATGGAATTGAGTTTGTCTCATACGCTTCATCTTTTTAATACCTTCGTGAGTATGATGGAAATGAAAATTGTGCCAAAGTGTTAGAAGAAGAATGCATTAAAATGTTTGGCACTAAATCTTTGAATGATGAGCATGATTGCAATGTTGTTAGTATGAACTCCTTGAATATCCATAGTACTAATGATGATTGAACTAGTTATGATGAAAATGCCTCCTATAAACATGTCAATTTTTGTGGAGTGCATTGGGTTTGTAAGTATGCACCAAATAGGGAAGATAGATATTGCAAGAGGCATAAGTACTTAGAAACCAAATTGTTGCAAGAAGAGCTAGATGAATGTGCTGAAAGATTCAATATTTTTCGTGCCCCTTGTGAACTTTGCAATGAACATGGTCATTTAAAGCTCCGATGCTATTTGTTTCATGATCAAGTCGTGTCCAAATATTGTGATAATTTGATTACCCATGAGCATCATAAAGAGCTTAGCTTTCTTTTGGGGTATGAAGAAATGAAATGTATAACTGAGGGTATTCCAAAATTTAATCTTGATAGAATTCTTGATTTTGATCTAGAGAAAATTTATATGTATCGTGCGGTGAATTGTATTGAAAATCCTTATATTGCCAATTACATAAAGAAAAGAAAACAAATAGAGGATGAAGAGAATACTAATGAAAGGGAAGAGACTTCCCAATATCCTCCTATTATTTCTTATGATGAATCAGGTAACAAGGAGGAGCCTTCTACTCAACCAATCTCATTAATAAGGAGCTCCAAAAAGAGGATTGAACCCACACATGATATGATGAAGAAGAAGAAAAGAAAAAGGAAGAGAGGTAAAAAGGTATCTCTCCCAAATAAAGTTACTCCTATTATTGATGTGCCTCATGAAAATGAAGATGATACACTTGATGATGATCTAGTTATGCCTATTGCTTGTTGTGATGATTATGATTGGGAAGATAATGATACCCCTTATGATTTTGAAAATCTTTTTGGCACTTGCTTGGAAGAATATAATAATTGCTATACTATTGGTGCTATCTATACTATTAATGATGAGAGTGATTATGCCTATGATATGAAAAGGCCCAAGCTTGGGGAAGCTATGTTTGATGAGGATGACATATTTGAGAATATATTTGCTGCAATTAATGTTTTTCCCAAGTTTGGGGATACAAAGTAGTTATGATGATAGCATGCCTTCTACTTATGATGATTATATTGATGAATGTGGGTTTGGAAGAGTGTCAACTTTAGGAAGTAGTGATCCCACTATTTTGGAGGATTTTGAATCTTATAATATTGATGGAAGTGGATTTGGAGAGGTCATGACTTTACTTAGTAATGATTCCACTATCTTGGAAGAGGTTTCAATCGATTATGATGAGAACAAAGTTGCTACTTATGATGATTATTGTGATGAAACTTATGCTATAAAAAGTAGTGATGACTATATTTATAAAACTTGTCATGATTATGAGTACCCTTTCTCTGAACATTAATCTTTTAATGTGGAAACAATTTATAGTATTTAGAGAAGAATTTTGCTTATGTGGAGAGTAATAAATTTTCTATGCTAGTAGATCATGAAAAGAATGCTTTAGGTCCTGGTTATATTGTTGAATTCATTCATGATGCTACTGAAAATTATTATTAGGGAGGAATATATGCTTGTAGGAATTGCAATAATATCAAGTTTCCTCTCTATGTGCTTAAAGTTTTGAAGTTATGCTTGTTTTACCTTCCTATGCAAGTTGACTATTGTTCCCATAAGTTGTTTTCTCACAAAATCCCTATGCATAGGAAGTGGGTTAGACTTAAATGTGCTAGTCATATTCTTCATTATGCTCTCTTTATGTTTCAATTCTTATCTTTTATGTGAACATCATTGAAATCACCATGCCTAGCTAGGGGCGTTAAACGATAGCGCTTGTTGGGAGGCAACCCAATTTTATTTTAGTTTCTTGATTTTTGGTTCTGTTTAGGAATAAATAATCCATCTAGATTCTGTTTAGATGTGGTTTTGTGTTTTAATTAGTGTTTGTGCCAAGTAGAACCTTTGGGAAGACTTGTGTGAAGTCTTTATGATCATGCTGTAAAAAGCAGAAACTTTAGCGCTCACGAGATTTGCTTCAACGTTTTACTGGAGAGTGCTATTTAGTTGATTCTTTTTGCAGATGATTACTAGTCATATTCCTCAGGTCCACCAATTTATTTTAGAATTTTTGGAGTTCCAGATGTTTGCGTTAGTTACAGATTACTACACACTGTTCTGTTTTTGACATTTTCTGTTTTCATTGTGTTGTTTGCTTATTTTGATGACTCTATGGCTAGTAAAATAGTTTATAAATCATAGAGAAGTTGGAGTACAGTAGGTTTAACACCAATATAAATAAATAATGATTTCATTATAGTACCTTGAAGTGGTGTTTTGTTTTCTTTCGCTAACGGATCTTACGAGTTTTCTGTTAAGTTTTGTGTTGTGAAGTTTTCAAGTTTTGGGTAAAGATTCGATGGACTATGGAATAAGGAGTGGAAAGAGACCAATCTTGGGGATGCCCAAGGCACCCCAAGGTAATATTCAAGGATAACCAAGCTTCTAAGCTTGGGGATGCCCCGGAAGGCATCCCTTCTTTCGTCCTCATCCATCGGTAAATTTACTTGGAGCTATATTAATATTCACCACATGATATGTGTTTTGCTTGGAGCGTCCTTTTCTTTTGTTAGTATTTGATTGCTGTTATTTATAATAATTTTTTGCATCTTTAGTTTCAATAAAAGTCAAGGATAGCCTTTGCCATGCTTATTTTGCTAGTATACATATTGCTGTTTGAAAACAGAAAGTTTACCGATGTTGCAAAAATTCCCTAGAAAAGTCAGAGAGTGGTATAATGTTGAATCTTTTTTAATATTGAGCTCTGATAAATTTATTACAGTGGGAATTTCAGTTCATAATTTTTGGAGTTAGGGAAGTATTGATACTCTTGCATTCTTCACAGATTATACTGTTTTGGCAGATTGCTGTTGTGTTTGCATTGTTTGCATATGTTTGCTTGTTTAATGATTCTATTTGAGGATAGGAGTATTAAATATGGAGAGGCATTTAGTATGCAATGTTGAATAATAATTTGATTGATTTGTTACAGTAGGAAATGATAAGGTTTTGCATTGGTTTATACTAACCTATCTCACGAGTTCTTGTTGAGTTTGTTGTGAATGAAGCTTTTGATAAAAAGAGAAACCATGATATGAGAGGAATTAAGGAGACAGAAAAGTTCAAGCTTGGGGATGCCGAAGGCACCCCAAGATAATATTTCAAGAAGTCTCAAGCATCTAAGCTTGGGGATGCCCCGGTAGGCATCCCACCTTTCTTCTTCAACAACTATCGGTTAGTATCGGTTGAGCCTAAGTTTTTGCTTCTTCACATGAGTTGTGCTATCCTTGCATTGTCATTTTATTTTGTTTTGCGTTCTGTTTGAATACAATACCAAGATCTGAAACTCCTTAATGTTAAAGAGTCTTCACATAGTTGCACAATTATTCGACTACTCATTGATCTTCACTTATATCTTTCGGAGTAGTTTGTCATTTGCTCTAGTGCATCACTTATATCTTTTAGAGCATGGTGGTAGTTTTATTTTTAAGAAATAGATGAACTATCATGCTTCACTTATATTATTTTGAGAGTCTAAAATAGCATGGTAATTTGCTTAAAATCCTAATGTGCTAAGCATACAAGATTTGTAAGAATTCTTATGAGTGTGTTGAATACTAAGAAAAGATTGAAGCTTGATAATTGTTTTGAGATATGAAGATGTTGATATTAGAGTCATGCTAGTTGAGTAGTTGTGAATTGGAGAAATACTTGTGTTAAAGTATGTGATTCCCGTAGCATGCACGTATGGTGGACCGTTATGTGATGAAGTCGGAGCATGATTTATTTATTGATTGTCTTCCTTATGAGTGGCGGTCGGGGACGAGCGATGGTCTTTTCCTACCAATCTATCCCCCTAGGAGAATGCGCGTAATACTTTGCTTTGATAACTTCTAGATTTTTGCAATAAGTATATGAGTTCTTTATGACTAATGTTGAGTCCATGGATTATACGCACTTTTCCTTCCTTCCACCATTGCTAGCCTCTCTAAAAGCGCGCACCTTTCGCCGGTATCATACACCCACCATATCCTTCCTCAAAACAGCCACCATACCTACCTATCATGGCATTTCCATAGCCATTCCGAGATATATTGCCATGCAACTTTCCACCGTTCTGTTTATTATGACACGCTCCATCATTGTCATATTGCTTTGCATGATCATGTAGTTGACATCGTATTTGTGGAAAAGCTACCGTTCATAATTCTTTCATACATGTCACTCTTGATTCATTGCACATCCCGGTACACCGCCGGAGGCATTCATATAGAGTCATACTTTGTTCTAAGAATCGAGTTTTAATTGTTGAGTTGTAAGAAAAATAGAAGTGTGATGATCATCATTCTTTAGAGCATTGTCCCAAATGAGGAAAGGATGATGGAGACCATGATTCCCCCACAAGTCGGGATGAGACTCCGGACGAAAAATAAAATAAAAATAAAAAAAGAGGCCAAAAAAGGAGAAAAGGCCCAAATAAAAAAAATGAGAGAAAAAGAGAGAAGGGACAATGCTACTATCCTTTTACCACACTTGTGCTTCAAAGTAGCACCAAGATCTTCATGTTAGAGAGTCTCTCATTTTGTCACTTTCATATACTTGTGGGAATTTTTCATTATAGAACTTGGCTTGTATATTCCAATGATGGGCTTCTTCAAATGCCCTAGGTCTTGTGAGCAAGCGAGTTGGATGCACACCCACTTAGTTTCTTTTGTTGAGCTTTCATATACTTATAGCTCTAGTGCATCCGTTGCATGGCAATCCCTACTCACTCACATTGATATATATTGATGGGCATCTCCATAGCCCGTTGATACGCCTAGTTGATGTGGGACTATCTTCTCCTTTTGTCTTCTCCACAACCACCATTCTATTCCACCTATAAGTGTTATGTCCATGGCTCACGCTCATGTATTGCGTGAAGATTAAAAAAGTTTGAGAACATCAAAAGTATGAAACAATTGCTTGGCTTGTCATCGGGGTTGTGCATGATTTAAATACTTTGTGTGGTGAAGATAGAGCATAGCCAGACTATATGATTTTGTAGGGATAGCTTGCTTTGGCCATGTTATTTTGAGAAGACATGATTGCTTTGCTAGTATGCTTGAAGTATTATTATTTTTATGTCAATATGAACTTTTGTCTTGAATCTTTATGATATGAATATTCATATCACAAGTAAGAAGAATTACATTGAAATTATGCCAACTAGCATTCCACATCAAAAATTATCTTTTTTATCATTTACCTACTCGAGGACGAGCATGAATTAAGCTTGGGATGCTTGATACGTCTCCAACGTATCTATAATTTTTATTGCTCCATGCTATATTATCTACTGTTTTGGGCAATATTGGGCTTTATTATCCACTTTTATATTATTTTTGGGGACTAACCTATTAACCGGAGGCCCAGCCCAGATCTGCTGTTTTATGCCTATTTCAGTGTTTCGAGGAAAAGGAAATATCAGACGGAGTCGAAACATAACGAAATCAACTGGAGAAGTTATTTTTGGAAGGAAAGCCACCGAATAGACTTGGACTCTACGTCAGAAGATACGGGAGCTGGCCACGAGGGTGGGGGGCACGCCCACCCCCTAGGGCGCGCCCCCTGCCTCGTGGGGGGCCCGTAGCTCCACCGACGTACCCCCTGCACCCATATATACCAACGTATCGTAAAACTTCCAGAACAGAGATTAGATCGGGAGTTCCACCGCCGCAAGCCTCTGTAGCCACCAAAAACCTCTCGGGAGTCCGTTCCGGCACCTCACGAGGGGGGGGATCCCATCACCGGTGGCCATCTTCATCATCCCGGCGCTCTCCATGATGAGGAGGGAGTAGTTCACCCTCGGGGCTGAGGGTCTGTACCCGTAGCTATGTGTTTGATCTCTCTCTCTCTGTCTGTGTTCTTGATTTGGCACGATCTTGATATATCGTGAGCTTTGCTATTATAGTTGGATCTTATGTTTCTTCTCCCCTCTTCTCTCTTGTAATGGATTGAGTTTCCTTTGAAGTTATCTTATCGGATTGAGTCTTTAAAGATTTGAGAACACTTGATGTATGTCTTGCCGTGCGTATCTGTGGTGACAATGGGATATCACGTGATTCACTTGATGTATGTTTTGGTGATCAACTTGCGGGTTCCGCCCATGAACCTATGCATAGGGGTTGGCACACGTTTTCGTCGTGATTCTCCGGTAGAAACTTTGGGCACTCTTTGAGGTTCTATGTGTTGGTTTGAGTAGATTAATTGAGATTGTGTGGTACATATCGTATAATCATACCCACGGATACTTGACGTGACATTGGAGTATCTAGGTGACATTAGGGTTTTGGTTGATTTGTATCTTAAGGTTTTATTCTAGTACAAACTTTAGGGCTGTTTGTGACACTTATAGGAATAGCCCATCGGATTGATTGGAAAGAATAACTTTGAGGTGGTTTCGTACCCTACCATAATCTCTTCGTTTGTTCTCCACTATGAGTGACTTCGGAGTGACTCTTTGTTGCATGTTGAGGGATAGTTATATGATCCAATTATGTTATTACTGTTGAGAGAACTTGCACTAGTGAAAGTATGAACCCTAGGCCTTGTTTCCTATCATTGCAATACTGTTTGTGCTCACTTTTATCATTAGTTACCTTGCTGTTTTTATTATTTCAGATTACAAATACCTATATCTACCATCCATATTGCACTTGTATCACCATCTCTTCACGAACTAGTGCACCTATACAATTTACCATTGTATTGGATGTGTTGGGGACACAAGAGACTCTTTGTTATTTGGTTGCAGGGTTGTTTGAGAGAGACCATCTTCATCCCACGCCTCCCACGGATTGATAAACCTTAGGTCATCCACTTGAGGGAAATTTGCTCTTGTCCTACAAACCTCTGCACTTGGAGGCCCAACAACGTCTACAAGAAGAAGGTTGCATAGTAGACATCGGGGCGTGCACCGGGCGGCGAGGCGGGGGTGGCGCGGCGGTGGCGGGCGATGGCGAGGCGGCGGGGCGGCAGGATGGTGGGCGTCGGTGGTGGGGAGGCGGTGGCGGGGCGAGGCGGCAGGCCTGGCAGGCGGGGCGTTGGCGGGCGGCGCCAGGCGTGAGGCGCGGTGGGTGGATGTGGGCGTCGGGGAGGAGAGAGAGAACAGAGAGAGTAACGGGGAGGCTCTTTGTTAGTTAGTGTAGTTAGGTTAGCCTTTGCCGTCCGCTTTTTTGTATCTTTGCCGTCCGCTGCGGACGGCAAAGAGGGGGGACGTTAAGTTTTTTCGTTAGTGGGTGCCACCTCCCTCTTTGCCGTCAGCCAGCGGACGGCAAAGATTCTTTGCCGTCAGCCAGCGGACGGCAAAGAAATGGCCGATGGCAAAGACCTTCTTTGCCGTCCGCCAGTTGTTTGCCGTCTGCTTCTTGGTAGCTGATGGCAAAGACCTTCTTTGCCGTCCGCTAGCTGACGGCAAAGAGAGGGCAGACGGCAAATTCCCTGATTCCAGTAGTGTGCTGAATACTGGAAGGAAGCAGTTTGTAGCGAGATGGATTCCATCTTGGCGAATGAAACTTGGGAGATAACTGATCGTCCTTATGGGTGCAAACCTATAGGATGCAAATGGGTATTCAAGAAGAAGCTTAGGCCTGATGGTACTATTGAAAAGTACAAGGCTCGGCTCGTGGCAAAGGGTTATACCCAAAAGGAAGGTGAAGACTTCTTTGATACTTACTCACACAATGGCTCGACTGACCACTATTCGAGTTCTACTTTCACTAGCTGCCTCACATGGTCTTCTCGTTCATCAAATGGATGTTAAGACTGCTTTCCTAAATGGAGAGCTGGACGAGGAAATTTATATGGAACAACCAAATGGGTTTGTAATAGATGGTCAGGAAGGGAAAGTGTGCAAGTTGCTGAAGTCTTTGTATGGACTCAAGCAAGCACCCAAACAAAGGGCATGAGAAGTTCGAAAGAACTTTAACAACTGCAGGTTTTGTTGTGAACAGAAGCTGACAAATGTGTGTACTATCGCCATGGTGGGGGCGAGGGAGTTATGCTTTGCTTGTATGTTGATGACATACTGATTTTGAACAAATCTGAATGTTATTAAGGAGGTCAAGGATTTCCTATCTCGCTGTTTTGAGATGAAGGATTTAGGAGTGGCTGATGTCATTACGAACATCAAGTTGTTGAGAGACGATGATGGTAGGATTACATTGCTTCAATCTCACTATGTGGAAAAGATCTTGAGTTGCTTTGGCTACAGTGACTGCAAGCCCTCTCCAACACTATTTGATGCTAGTGTGTTGCTTCGAAAGAATCGAAGAATTGCTAGAGACCAATTGAAATATTCTGACATCTCTTTTGTTGTCAGCAAACTGAGCCGGTTTGTCTCAAAACCAGGAGATGTGCATTGGAAAGCTCTAGAGAGAGTTTTGCGTTATTTGAAAGGCACTACGAATTGTGGAATTCACTACACTGGGCACCCAAAGGTGCTTGAAGGGTATAGTGACTCAAACTGGATCTCAGATGCTGATGAGATAAAGGCCATGAGCGGGTATGTATTCACTCATGGAGGTGGCGCTGTTTCTTGGAAGTCTTGCTAGCAGACCATCTTAACGAGGTCAACAATGGAAGCAGAACTCACAGCACTAGATACAACTACGGTCGAAGCAGATTGGCTTCGCAGGCTCTTGAATGACTTGCCGGTTGTTGAGAAACCTGTACCGGGTATCCTTATGAACTGCGACAATCAAACTGTGATCACGAAAGTGAACAGCTCTAAGGATAACATGAATTCATCAAGACACGTTCAGAGAAGGTTAAAGTCTGTCAGAAAAATGAGAAACTCCGGAGTTTTTGCATTGGATTATATCCAAATGTCTAAAAATCTGGCAGATCCTTCCACTATTCTATCACGTAATGTGATAGATAATGCATCAAGGGAGATGGGTATGAGACCCATAATATGAGTTGTTCACAGTGGTAACCTATTCTTTGTGATCGGAGATCCCGTGAATTAGATGTGGAAGACAAGCTGTTGGTCAACTGGGAGGAGAGTACCCCTACTGTTAAAATACCACTCCATGAAGATGCAATACTCTCCTAATCTGCATGGCAGGTTGATGTACATCTTAATGTGTTATAAGTGGCTCTTTGAAGCAGAGATGTTGTCCTGCAGAACATCTTTTGAAGAACGCACCTATATGAGTCTGATTGTTAAACGTCGCAATCTATGAGAGTAGGGTTCTCTCTAGTAAACTCATGAAAGGTCTCAGAGTATGACGCATAAGCTCCACCCGCGGGGAAGACCCACGGTAGCCACGTATCGGTCAAGGCTTTATGTGAAGCTAGATTTGTAGAAAACTTGCAGTTCAAGGCCCAGTCCACTTTTAAAGTTGCTTACTAGTGTAGCATAGGGTTCTAGGTGGAAGTTCAACTTAACAGTCTCCACTGCAGTACCGGTATATAAAACAGTGTTTTGGAACCAAAGGAAAATTTTGTGTGCCTCTGGGATCTGGTGGGGGATTGCTGAATTTTTGTCTATTTGGGCCTAGCACAATAGCAGTTTCAGAAATTCCTAATAAATCCTAGAGGCCCACGCAGCCCATTCATGCAAGGCAAGAGGTGGAACTAAAGTTTAGTCCCACATTGCTAGTTTAGAGGGAGTTGGACCTCTTTATAAGGGAGGCTCCTTCCCCACTTGTATGAGCATGAGAACAAGAGGGACATCCACGCGCGTTCCTCCTCCGCCGCTCGCCACGACGCGCCGCGGGTTGCGGGAATGAGCCGAGCCGATGTCTAAATTTTTGCCACGCACTACGGGTATATGAAAGGTCACACGGAAGCTGAAAAGTTTTACGATAGTGGAGTTTGAATGCGAACGGTGCAACCCTTTGGCTACTGGTTGTTCGCTTTGTCTTTGTTTCACCTTCCGTCGCTGCTCTTGCGCCTATAAAAGGGAGGTCGCTCCTCTCAGAGAGACGCACCAGAACTTCTCCTTCCTCTCGCCACTGGTTTCAATCTCTGAGCTACTGATGTCTTCCTCATCCCGGCTTGCAGCGTGCACCGCAAGTCGGGACAGTAGGCCTCCGAAACCGCACCTCTTTGAGTCCTGTACGGGAGAAGGGTGATAAGGTTTTTGGGGAGCGCTCTGTAGCGACCATCGACTTCTTCGTCACGGACGCCCGGACTCCGACGACTACTTCCCTGACGACGACTACTTCTCTGACGTCGACAACCTCCTCAACGACATGGAGGACACCGACCCCAAGTCCAGTGCCTCTGCTCTGGCTGCTGTCTAGTACGTGTTCTTGTTTTTCCTGTTAGAGCTCCTGCCACAGTTCCTTATTCTAGTGTTTTCCCTACACATATTAGGGTCTACCTCATATATGCATCTTGATCTACTGTCTGCTCGAGAGATGATCGGTTCTAGCTCATATATGCAGATGTTATTTACCTTCACTTTGTCAAATTGCATGACTTGTTTTATACTGCTATATACCAGTCATGCTTTATCTAGTATTTCTGTTAATAAAATCATTCGGTAAATTGCTCATATTTCCAACAGGAAATAGACCCGGGGGCCATAGTTTTCACTAGAGGCTTCTCTGGAGAAAATAGCATACGGTGGGTAAACAAATTACTGGTGGGCAATTGATATAAAAAACAAATAATTATGATGAAATCCAAGGCAATGATCATGTATATAGGCATCACGTCCAAGATTAGTAGACCGACTCCTACCTGCATCTACTATATTATTACTCCACTTATTGACTGCATGCTATCCATCATGCATCCAGTGTATTAAGTTAATAAAAAAACAGAGTAATGCATTAAGAACGATGACATGATGTAGACAAGATAAACTCACGTATGAATAAACCTCATCTTGTTACACTTAATAGTAACGATACATGTGTGTCATGTCTCTTTCTGTCACTGAGATTGAGCACTGCAAGATCAAACCCATCACAAAGCACCTCTTCCCATGGCAAGATAAATCAATCTAGTTGGCCAAACCAAACCAATAAATCGGAGAAGAAGTACGAAGCTATAACTAATCATGCATAAAAGAGTCAAAGAAGACTCAAATAATATTCATGGATAGATCTGATCATAAACTTGCAATTCATCGGATCCCAACAAACACAACGCAAAAGAGTTACATCAAATAGACCTCCAAGAACATCGAGGAGAACTATTGTAATGAAGATCAAAAAGAGAGAAGAACCCATCTACCTACTAACTACGGACCCTTAGGTCTGTGGTAAACTACTTACGCATCATCAGAGGGGCATCAAGGATGATGAAGAACCCCTCTGTGATCGTTGCCCCCTCCGGCAGAGTACCGGAAAAGGCCTCTAGATTGGATCTCATGGTTCTAGAACTTGCGGCGGCGAAAAAAGTATTTTTTTCGACTCCCCTATGTTTTCTGGGATTTTAGAGTATTTATAAAGGCGTAAGTAGGTCAATGGGGTTCCCATGGGCTCCACTGTTGGGAAACGTAGTAATTTCAAAATTTTCCTACGTACACACAAGATCATGGTGATGCATAACAACGAGAGGGGAGAGTGTTGTCCACGTACCCTCGTAGACCGAAAGTGGAAGCGTTATAACAATGCGGTTGATGTAGTCGTACGTCTTCACGGCCCGACCGATCAAGCACCGAAACTACGACACCTTCGAGTTCTAGCACACGTTCAGCTCGATGACGTTCCCCGGACTCCGATCCAGCAAAGTGTCGGGGAAGAGTTCCGTCAGCATGACGGTGTGGTGACGATCTTGATGCTCTACCGTCGCAGGGCTTCGCCTAAGCACCGCTACAATATTATCGAGGACTATGGTGGAGGGGGGCACCGCACCCGGCTAAGAGATCTCAAGGATCAATTGTGGTGTCTCTAGGGTGCCCCCCTGCCCCGTATATAAGGGAGCAAGGGGGAGGTGCGGCCGGCCAGGAGGAGGCGCTGGGAGGAGTCCTACTCCCACGGGAGTAGGACTCCCTCCTTCCTTGTTGGAGTAGGAGAGGAGAGGGAAGGAGAGAGGGAAAGGAAAGGGGCGCCGTCCCCTCCTTGTCCAATCGGACTTGGGGGAGGGCGGCTGCCCCTTGGCCGCCTCTCCTCTTCCTCCACTTGGGCCCATGAGGCCCATTAACCTCCGGGGGGTTACAGTAACCCCGGTACTCAGTATATATCCGATAACTCCCGGAACCATTCCGGTGTCCGAATATAGTCGTCCAATATATCAATATTCATGTCTCGACCATTTCGAGACTCCTCGTCATGTCCGTGATCACATCCGGGACTCCGAACAACCTTCGGTACATCAAAAACTATAAACTCATAATAAAACTGTCATCGTAACGTTAAGCGTGTGGACCCTACGGGTTCGAGAACTATGTAGACGTGACCTAGAACTGTTTCCGGTCAATAACCAATAGCGGAACCTGGATGCTCATATTGGCTCCTACATATTCTACGAAGATCTTTATCGGTCAAACCGCATAACAACATACATTGTTCCCTTTGTCATCGGTATGTTACTTGCCCGAGATTCGATCGTCGGTATCCAATACCTAGTTCAATCTCGTTGCGGAAAGTCTCTTTACTCGTTACGTAATGCATCATTCCGTAACTAACTCATTAGCTACATTGCTTGCAAGGCTTATAATGATGTGCATTACCGAGAGGGCCCAGAGATACCTCTCCGACAATCGGAGTGACAAAACCTAATCTCGAAATACGCCAACCCAACATGTACCTTTGGAGACACCTATAGAGCTCCTTTATAATCACCTAGTTACGTTGTGACGTTTGGTAGCACACAAAGTGTTCCTCTGGTAAACGGGAGTTGCATAATCTCATAGTTATAGGAACTTGTATAAGTCATGAAGAAATCAATAGCAATATACTAAACGATCAAGTGCTAAGCTAACGGAATGGGTCAATTCAATCACATCATTCTCCTAATGATGTGATCCCATTAATCAAATGACAACACATGTCTATGGTTAGGAAAAATAACCATCTTTGATTTATGAGCTAGTCAAGTAGAGGCATACTAGTGACATTAAGTTTGTCTATGTATTCACACATGTATCATGTTTCCGGTTAATACAATTCTAGCATGAATAATAAACATTTACCATGATATGAGGAAATAAATAATAACTTTATTATTGCCTCTAGGGCATGTTTCCTTCAGTCTCCCACTTGCACTAGAGTCAATAATCTAGATTACACAATAATGATTCTAACACCCATGGAGTCTTGGTGTTGATCATGTTTTGCTCATGGAAGAGGCTTAGTCAACGGGTCTGCAACATTCAGATCCGTATGTATCTTGCAAATCTCTATGTATCCCATCTGGACTTGGTCCCGGATGGAATTGAAGCGTCTCTTGATGTGCTTGGTCCTCTTGTGAAATCTGGATTCCTTTGCCAAGGCAATTGCACCAGTATTGTCACAGAAGATCTTCATTGGTCCCGATGCACTAGGTATGACACCTAGATCAAAAATGAACTCTTTCATCCAGACTCCTTCATTTGCTGCTTCCGAAGCAGCTATGTACTCCGCTTCGCATGTAGATCCCGCCACGACGCTTAGTTTAGAACTGCACCAACTGACAGCTCCACCGTTCAATATAAACACGTATCCAGTTTGCGATTTAGAATAAATGCGAATCAGTGTCAAAGCTTGCATCGACGTAACCAATTACGACTAGCTCTTTGTCACCTCCATAAACGAGAAACATATCCTTAGTCCTTTTCAGGTATTTCAGGATATTCTTGACCGGTGTCCAATGATCCACTCCTGGATTACTTTGGTATCTACCTGCCAAGCTTATTGCTAAGCATACGCCAGGTCTGGTACACAACATTGCATACATGATAGAGCCTATGGCTGAAGCATAGGGAACATCTTTCATTTTCTCTCTATCTTACGATGTGGTCGGGCATTGAGTCCGACTCAACTTCACACCTTGTAACACGGGCAAGAACCCTTTCTTTGCACGATCCATTTGAACCTTTTCAAAACTTTATCAAGGTATGTGCTTTGTGAAAGTCCAATTAAGCGTCTTGATCTATCTCTATAGGTCTTGATGCCCAATATGTAAGCAACTTCACCGAGGTCTTTCAGTGAAAAACTTTTATTCAAGTATCCCTTTATGCCATCCAGAAATTCTATATCATTTCCAATTAACAATATGTCATCTACATATAATATCAGAAATGCTACAGAGCTCCCACTCACTTTCTTGTAAATACAGGCTTCTCCAAAAGTGTGTATAAAACCATATGCTTTGATCACACTATCAAAGCGTTTATTCCAACTCCGAGAGGCTTGCACCAGTCCATAAATGGATCGCTGGAGCTTGCACACTTTGTTAGCACCTTTTGGATCGACAAAACCTTCCGGTTGCATCATATACAACTCTTCTTCCACTCACTTCTTTCGAGAGAAACTCCTTCTCTAGAAAGGATCCGAATTTAGCAACAAAAATCTTGCCCTCGGATCTGTGATAGAAGGTGTACCCAATAGTTTCTTTTGGGTATCCTATGAAGACACATTTCTCCGATTTGGGTTCGAGCTTATCTGGTTGAAGTTTCTTCACATAAGCATCGCAACCCCAAACTTTAACAAACAACAACTTTGGTTTCTTGCCAAACCACAGTTCATAAGGCGTCGTCTCAACGGATTTTGATGGTGCCCTATTTAACGTGAATACGGCCGTATCTAAAGCATAACCCCAAAACGATAGCGGTAAATCAGTAAGAAACATCATAGATCGCACCATATCTAGTAAAGCACGATTCTGACGCTCGGACACACCATTTCGTTGTGGTGTTCCGGTGCCGTGAGTTGTGAAACTATTCCGCATTGCTTCAAATGTAAACCAAACTCGTAACTCAAATATTCTCCTCCACGATCAGATCGTAGAAATTTTATTTTCTTGTTACGATGATTTTCCACTTCACTCTGAAATTCTTTGAACTTTTCAAATGTTTCAGACTTGTGTTTCATCAAGTAGATATACCCATATCTGCTCAAATCATCTGTGAAGGTGAGAAAATAACGATACCCGCCGCAAGCCTCAATATTCATTGGACCACATACATCAGTATGTATGATTTCCAACAAATCAGTTGCTCGCTCCATAGTTCTGGAGAACGGCGTTTTAGTCATCTTGCCCATGAGGCACGGTTCGCAAGTACCAAGTGATTCATAATCAAGTGATTCCAGAAGTCCATCAGTATGGAGTTTCTTCATGCGCTTTACACCAATATGACCCAAACGGCAGTGCCACAAATAAGTTGCACTATCATTATCAACTCTGCATCTTTTGGCTTCAACATTATGAATATGTGTATCACTACTATCGAGATTCAATAAAAATAGACCACTCTTCAAGGGTGCATGACCATAAAAGATATTACTCATATAAATAGAACAACCATTATTCTCTGATTTAAATGAATAACCGTCTCGCATCAAACAAGATCCAGATATAATGTCCATGCTTAACGCTGGTACCAAATAACAATTATTTAGGTCTAAAACTAATCCCGATGGTAGATGTAGAGGTAGCGTGACGACTGCGATCACATCGACTTTGGAACCATTTCCCACGCGCATCGTCACCTCGTCCTTAGCCAATCTTCGCTTAATCCGTAGTCCCTGTTTCGAGTTGCAAATATTAGCAACGGAACTAGTATCAAATACCCACGTGCTACTGCGAGCATTAGTATGGTACACATCAATAACATGTATATCACATATACCTTTGTTCACCTTGCCATCCTTCTTATCCGCCAAATACTTGGGGCAGTTCCGCTTCCAGTGTCCAGTCTGCTTGCAGAAGCACTCAGTTTTAGGCTTAGGTCCAGACTTGGGTTTCTTCTCCTGAGCAGCAACTTGCTTGCTGTTCTTCTTGAAGTTCCCCTTCTTCTTCCCTTTGCCCTTCTCCTTTAAACTGGTGGTCTTATTGACCATCAACACTTGATGCTCCTTCTTGATTTCTACCTCCGCAGCCTTTAGCATTGCGAAGACCTCGGGAATAGTCTTGTACATCCCTTGCATATTATAGTTCATCACGAAGCTCTTGTAGCTTGGTGGCAGTGATTGAAGAATTCTGTCAATGACACTATCATCAGGAAGATTAACTCCCAGTTGAATCAAGTGATTATTATACCCAGACATTTTGAGTATATGTTCACTGACAGAACTATTCTCCTCCATTTTACAGCTATAGAACTTATTGGAGACTTCATATCTCTCAATCCGGGCATTTGCTTGAAATATTAACTTCAACTCCTGGAACATCTCATATGCTCCATGACGTTCAAAACATCGTTGAAGACCCGGTTCTAAACCGTAAAGCATGGCACACTGAACTATTGAGTAGTCATCAGCTTTGCTCTGCCAGACGTTCTTAACGTCGTCAGTTGCATCTGCAGCAGGCCTGGCACCCAGCGGTGCTTCCAGGACGTAATTCTTCTGTTAGAACAAATTGTTTCCTTGTTCTACATCCGTACATCCTAGGAGTAGTTGATATAAGCCATGTCATAAGAGAAACATAATAAAGATGTAAATTTGCCTCCAATTACAAATGTCTTTATCTTTTGTTCAACACAAATGTCAGCAAGAATAATGTACATCAACTGTCTTTTCTGAGCAACAACTAATATCTTGTATATTTGTTCTTTTAGAGTTTTTGATTGGCAGTTCAATTATCTTTTATATATTGTACTTCAAATTACAAAAATATGGAACTCCTATTCGTCAGTACTTACACACGAACATTGCGGAACAACGGTTGCAGAGAAAGGGGAAGATGGCCGAGGAGCGACTCTACGGAGGTTTATGAGGAAAGAGATGCGCTGATCTACTGAGCGACAAGCTGATCTGTTGTCAGAGGCGCTACACAGAGGATGGACACAACAGAGGAGCGGTGGTGGCGCGTGGGCTTGAGGTTCTTGCACCGTGCCTCCGTCGCCGGTGATGTCTATATCGACCTGCTTGGCGATGCCTTTCTATTCGGTGGGTCCCCTCCCAATTCTTGTCTCTACCATTCTCTCCCATTGCAATGACAATCATTCGTATGCCGGTTATGCAGCTACATATGGGCGTGTTTGGTTGCCTGGGTCACATTTTGCTGCATGGCATCTAGCATGCTAGCTGAGTGTGGCTTGGCTGGGCTAATGCAATTGTGAATTGAGATGTGTGTTCGGTTGCTTGTCTGATGTGGGACTGGCCAAGCTGAACCAGTGTTTGGTAGGTTGTATGAGGTGCCACAAGCTGAGTGAAATGTTGTTTGGTAAACTGGTCATGTTGTTTGCAGCAAACAAGAGAAGCATGTCTCTTTCGGCTAAAATTAACCAGCAATCTTTGTTTACAAATACAACAACATATACATGCAATCATTTCGAGAGAATCCTGTACGTCGTCTATGACCAGCGAAATCAGCCATGGCACTAGCCCAATTTTAGATTCAGGAAATCTTTTTTGACAAATTCAGTTAAATTTATGCTGCGAAATCAGCGAATCCTGTACGTCGTCTACAACAGTTTTGGTTTCTGCTGCTCTTCAGAACAATTTCAGAACTTCAGAAAATTCTGATGAATCATCCCATATATATGGAATACTAGATTATCAAGTGGTAGAATACTACTTCATTTACAGCAAGTAAATTGACAACAAACTAAACAGATCATTGCTCACAAGGATGTTGACAGGGTATCTCTAAGCACGGCGGATCTGGTTGCTGCTGTCATTCCTTGACGGGCGCCGGTGTAGGGCGCTTCTTCTCGGTGACCAGCGTCTTCCCGTATCCGCGGGCTCGCGTGTAATCCGGTTCTCCCCGCCGCCCAGCGTCCCCCGTCGTCATGGGATCCAGATGCGACGAGCCTCTGGTCGCCGCGGGATCCACTCGCCGGTGCTGACGTCGAGGGCACCCAGCTCGGCCTCAACCACACTAGGCCCGGTGACCCGGACAAGGATTCATCGACCCTGCGGCGGATCGAGCTCTGCTCCTTCCCCTGTGTATCTCCCGTCGACGACAGCTAGCAAAAAGGGACGGTAGCGGCGACGAGGATGAAGAGGCGACGGCGGCGGCGAGGATGAGACGACGGCGGCAGCGGCGAATCTGAGGTCGAGCGGAGGGGATGGGAGGAGCAGCGTTGGGCACGAGAGGAAAGCAAATGCGGGGAGTTATGGCGAGGGGGTTCGTGACTGACCCCACGTGAAACTGCACGCGTGGTGCAGGCATTGGGCTCAGCTCGTGCATGCATCAGAGGAACGGTCGATTCTGGCGTAGCTCTAAGCATGGCTGAGGGGGTACTTTTTGCATCAGTTGGGCCTGGCCCAGATGGTCATACAGTTTACTAAACAAGCTACAAATTGCATCTCAGATGCCTATGCAGGTGTAGCTGGAGTGCAATTTGGGTCTGAGTTGATGTATGGGCCCCGTGACGTTGTGGGGAGTATGGTAAGACACGTTTGTGGATGTTATTCCTTCATATTTTAACTATAGAAACCACACATGAGTCATTATGTAGGCTTTTACAGGCATTTCCTCAAGTACCAGATACGGATATATCTGATCCAATAATGAAAGAGCAGTCGAGTGTGCATCACTATATGAATGGAAACAATGTTTTTACAAGTTCAATAGGTTTCTAAATCAAAATATATTTTTTGCTCCGTGGCAACGCAGGGGCATTCAACTAATACTAGTACTAGATGACCCGTTGCACCAATGGCGCAAAGAGCGAGAGCAAGCCAGGTATTGAAAGAGTACAAATAAAAATACTTAGATACAGATTGAAACATATGGAAATAAAAAATTGCTGCTGGCAATGTCATGATTTTCTCTAACCAGTGTAAACATATATAAATAGTCTTTTGAAAATATTAGTATAAGTGCAGTTGATTACATATATAGAACAAGTGATCACAAGCTTTTTTTGACCACAGAGACAGTAATTAGGTCTAAAGTGTTCATGCAGTACACTAATGGAAATCTAAAGGCTATACATATTTTGCTCAGAGCACCGCCAAAAAGGCAAATATACTGGATCGATTGATACGAAACAAAAGATGGCTGTTGTTGGTTAGCACATATAGACTGAAGGTCATTTGAAACTATCTTGTGTAGTCTTCAGGCGTTGCTCTGACTTCATGCCAATATAGCGAAACCTCTGCGTCACTTCTTCAATGCTTGGATTAGCTACTATTTTAGTTCTTTCGATAAAACATATATATTTACACCAGTAGCAGCACCCCTAAGATTAGCAAGTTTCCAGCAAAAGGATCACATCAGAATCACATATCTGTATCCTATATGCAGAGAAACAGAAACCCAACAAGATGATACAAAGAAACAGAGGTATCAAAGCTATAAGAACATAAGCTTGATTGCATAGGGTTTCTTATTACTGTTTTGTTTTATGATTCATGCAAGTATTTCTAGTCTGGATTGGTAGCTAAAACATCAAAAAATACCATTGGATCCTTTAGGTTTCTTCTGAGCGCCTCAGTGTAATGCTTCTGGTTCTGCTAACTCCAGACTTTTTTATGTGGTACTGCTAGTTCTCGAGTGTCCCAATAACTTGAAAAAATCAACACTAATCTCTGGCTGATACCACACACGAGTTGTACACTAATCTCAGCTTCAATGTCATCTGTCAACAATGTATAATCGATTTTGTTCTATAAGTTGAATATGTCAGAACTTCATAAAATGAATTAAAGACTGCAAAGCAAATAGATCCATTGTCATTCCATATTAGTAGTTCTTATATGACGATTCGGCACCTACAAGGCTACAATGCTGAACCATAAAGCAAACCCCAATCATTAGGTTACAAATTTATGATTTATATCTGGAGAAGCAAAAGTAAAACAGATTTGGCCATACAGTAACCTTCCTAGATTTGAACGGGAAGGGAGTAAACAAACTGACCAGGGACAGTTGGAAGAGGCGGCCAATCTGCCAGCTGGTTGTCATTTATGCAAAAACACCTACAGTATAGCTCACTTCGTACTGCCAGACGCCATGAAGATACTTTGCTCGACCTCCATCATTTTCTCATGTATATTGAGAAGGAAGCACACATCATCTGTTGCTGCTCGAATCATCATTTCAGACAAGGGCCTATTTTTCCAGAAATTTGGGTCCTAAAAATCCATCAAATTACAATAATTGTTAGTTTCAAGAAAATATAGCGGCACAATGGAAATCGTGTGCGGGGCCATTATCTGGGAAGTCCACAAGACTTCAGGCCTGGAGAAAATAATATTCTAAATAAGAGCTCTATAATTTTCTTCGCAATGCTAACCTGCCTTAGAAGGGTATGGACTTCTTCCTTTTCAGGATATGGCATTCCTACACAAAGAAGTACAACAGTATCACACCACACAATCAATCGAATGCAAAGCACAAAAGAAATTGAGGTTCAATCCTTCATAGATTTAGTAAACATCTGCATAGTGTTTAGAGCAGAAAGACTATTTGGCATGATGTTTTACAGAAGCAACACACTGCTAGCAAGAGTAATGGAACCACAATACAGTACTTCCATATTTACTGGATTTGCTATAGAGCACCACGAATCTTGTATACCACGCAATGTAGATTTTTACGCAAAACCATTATGTGAACTGGGTTCCAGGTTCCCAGCAATTTGGAAGAAAATGCAACCCACTGAGAACCCAAACACCTTAAGTTCAGTCAAGTCAAGCATTTGATCAAACAGGAGAGGAGCAAGAGACTGAGCAAGTCCAGTTTCCATAGGAGCATTAAAGCATATATTATGTTCAACATTGTGGAAATTGTGCATAAGGCCTGAAGACTGAATCAATTCAGCATTATTGGTCAACTCCTACTGTTGGTACATTTTAAATTTTTCCGATACATCTGGTCTCAGTAGATAACTAAAAGAACTGGTTCAAAAAACTCCATATGAGCATTCTAGATTATCAAACCTTTGAAATTTCTTTCTTGTCACATCTTTAATGACCATCGAAGAAAAATAGACTGCGCATAAACCATAGCAACAGCCAACATTTAGTTTGGATCAGACTGACGAATAGAGATATGCTGAGAAAATGTTTAACCAAACCACATACATCAAGACCATTTTTCTGAATAAAAAAGGGCAGCTACAATTATCTGTGTTAAACAGAAACAATAATAGCTCAAATAAGCCGAAAATAACATAAAAACTCTTAAATCAGGACCAGGCCCGATTCATCAAGAACCAAAACAAATTAGCCATCATGAATTGATGATACTTGGGGCAGCTCGTTGAAATGAAACTAAATTTCAACCGCCGTTATTCAGTTCCAAAGAAAACAGTGCATATTCAGTTCCAAGTGGACTCCGTATGCATTGACTGAAAAATATAGAGCGAGCAAACAGCTGCTCTGCAGATCCTAGGATTTCAAGGAGCCCGTGGATTGCCGAACGGGTCCTTAGTTGTAATAGAATCAAAGTGAGACCAAATTAAACCATTGCCTCCATATAGTAAGTAGTACAGGATGGGGAAATCAGACATTATCCATAGCATCTAGATTCACCAATAGCTCAACCCGCAAAGGATTTGCCCAAAAATATAATCAAAGTGAAACCAAATGGAATGACATCTAATCGAAAGCAGTAACACACACGGAATAAACACCCAGGCACTGGCATGTTATCCTTTTAACATAGCTAGACAACTACAGCTTCAAGCACGAAGAACTTAAGGCTAGAATGCTAGCAGAAAATATAATCCAAGCACCTAAGAATGGCTTCATAATCCACTGAGCCGCAACCCACGACAGTAAGACAAAGAACTAAGGTAGGGACTAAAACCCCAATAGGCACAAATCTGCATCATATTTTGACCTGGTGTAGCAATCCCTACCATTAATTAGGCATGTGATTCACCAACTAATCTTAAGCCAATGAACCACACAGGGACTAACCATAATGGCCACAAATCTATGTCATATTTTAACCTAATGTAATCCAACAATTCCTGAAGGGAAACACATAAAAATGTACTAACCCAAACCAACAGTCAGATCAGCGAAATATCTTAAACTAATAGAATCCAACAATAGACCGTTAAGAAAGGCAACAAAAAACTGCCACGAATCTCAGCACGCGATCCATGTGTATGACAATGCTGAGGCGGTTGTTTATCCGATCCATGGTGTAGGAAGCGCCCGTCAGCACGGTGGAGCTGCGCCATGGGAGGGCGCTGGATTCCAGATCCGCACGACTATCCGAGCGCTGGGTGGATCAGTAGTCCACCTCGGAACGGAAGCAAGCGGTGCTTTGCGTGTGCTTCACCATGCCACGACAGTGCCCTGTACAAAACCGTTGAGCATTACATTTTCATGACCATGAAAAGATAAACGTGAAGGTCGGGCGTACACTATAATTTGATGCATATAAAGGATGTCTTTTAACAAAGATTCGGTACACATGGTTCTGAATGTAACGATTGGTGCAATTTTCCTGTTTGACAGTCATTGTTCACCCATATATATGCAACACAAACTGAAAGCATGACACTACAAGAACATAAATTCAGAAATAGACAACCTCAAGTAGATTTGCTCATTTCAGTTTAGAAATGTATGAGTTAAAATTGACTGACCTAATGAAGCTGCCGATCCTAATCACAGAATAAAAAGATCCCATAGACATTTCACTAAACAGGAGAGGAGCAATCAGTTTTAGCAACCAATGGACTGTACCGATAACTGTCCCAATTATCATTTTTCTCAGCACCTTTTATTTTTTTCCTTTTTTATCTCCCTCTGAATTTCTCTTTCACTTCTACCAGCGGACATACATATGTCATTTTCCTCAGCAAAAAGTATCCTTAATGTCACTGATATTCTCAAAGACAGAAAAAGGATAGTTATCTCATATGTATTGAAATTTGCCTTCATAGCTATGTAGATGACGGTGTCCAAAAGTCTCAGAATTACAAACAACAATTCGAAGAACAAAAGAAGGATGGAATGTGTATTAAAAATAGCGTTTATATGTATGCAAACAAATAAAACAAATTGCAGACCAAGATTTGCATATGGTAAATGGGGGAACCAAGGCATGCTTGCAGGAGAAATTCATCGCATCATGCTGAAAACCAGAAAACAAAAATTAAACACCCTATCCGAGTCTCTTCCCAGTGAAATTCTTAGACACATGAGCATCACAAAAGAATATTTTCTTTCGCATATAATATTCACAGATGGAGTTTTTACTCATTATCGATTATCTGCAGATTCGTCTTAATAATATGGTTTCCTGATAGACAAGCAATTATAAGATTCAACATTGTTGTGTTGATAACAATAACATATTGAAAGTATCAATACATTTTGGAAAATGGATGAATAATGGCTAAATTGACCAAAGCAAATAAGGTCCAGAAATCTGTGTACCTACAAAAGCATATTTCCTTCCAACAAGCCGCTAGGGAGCTGCTCAGCTATAGCAATATGCATGACGAGGAAAGCTTAAGGCACAATACATATTTTCTAGATCTCTAATCTATAACAAATTTCACAATAAATATTCACATAAAACTGGCAAAAGGCCCAAGCACGCATTGTACTGTCCGGAGAGTACACGTCTTTTTAACCCAAAATCATAGGTGCTAGCAGATTGTGAAATTCTGAAGATAGTATACAATTTATACTACATCTTAAAGTTCACATGAAAATTGGCCCATCAACTTCCCATAAGATGATTTCCATAAAAATTCTCCGCATTCTATCATCGATTTAAAGCATACAGGAATAGAATCACTCCTCCTTTAAAAGAAACCTAGAAAAATAACGAGGCAATGAAATAGACAGAACTGAAGAAGGAAAGACTCAAATGGAGATCTACATCAAATTTGATAGCACACCTATTTAGGAGTCATCCTTTACATGCAGAGATGGATTTGGGCATCGATCATTATTTCTATGCCCCTGTAGCCAACACATATATTGGTAGCATCTACCCATGTCTTCTCTGTTTGAGGTTTTAAAAGAGACAAAACCGTGAGAACATGAAGAGAGAAAGAAAGAAGAAAGCAGTCAATGTATACCTTTAATCAATTAGTTGAAGGAGCTTATGCACCAGTAATCAGTACCTCCCAATCTGCAGCTAGCACATAGAAATTCTTAAACTGAATATGTGGAAAATTAGAGTAGATATACCACATACATACTACCATTATTCAGCAAGTCCCGTATATAATAGAAACACCACCGCGATGAGCACCACATAAAAAACTTCGACAAGAGTCAAGCAAATCTCTCTGAAACTTACATCCATTAACTTGTATCCCATGCAGCCTGCTGAAAACTCATGAGCTCCACAGCCTTGCCTTGCCGGCCGCTGCTGCATACTACAGCACTCGGGTGCCATTTACGGGTCAACAGTCAAGCGAATGTGGCGTGTCGTCAGCTCGGCATGTCATAGAAAGCTGTTTCTACATCCGTCAAATACAAACTGAAAATTTAGAGCCAAATCAATGCCTTAGTTACTCCCTCCCAAGTTCCAACATTACCCAAATCTAGAGCCAAAGCATATGATTTTGTATAGCTGCAGACCAAAGCTCCAAGCATGATTGAAAATCAAGAGCAACGTGATAAAGGTGGGAATTAAGTAGGACAATTGACAGGTCTGGTTAACCGAGATGACAATGACACATTACCAGCAGACAAAATATGTAAACTTCTGGTTGTGTGTCCATTCTTTAGCTTCTTATCCTCTAATACCAAAATAAACATCAAAGGGGTGTGAATAAATATATTAAGGAGTAAACAAGGTCATGTTACGCACAATAGATACAAGCAATGACTAATCCTAAAACTTCCAGAACTGTATGGATCAAAATTGATGACGGCAAAGCATCGAAGGTGCTAGGTTTGAGGGGAGCAATAGGGTCACCTCAGAAGAATTTGGGCATTGGACAATCGGGATGGTGTAGTACAGGAAGCGAATTAGGCTGGACGTCTGCCGCCGGTCTGCAACCCTCTGCACATCTATGACTGCATCTCATTCACCTCGTCTACCGTGGATTTAGCCAGTCTACAAGCTGCAGTGTGGCTGACACGACGAAGGCAGCCTGGGTGACGAGGGGCTTCCACCTGTACGGCAAGCACAAAGGGCAGGTTGAGTTGACTCTAGACGAGCTGCAGCGGCATGGTGAGAGAGAGGCGTCGAGGAACGGCGGCGGAGTGAGCCCGGCGGTGGAAGAGAAAGAAGCTCCGGCGTCGCTGCTGCTTCCCCCCACCACCGTCATCCTCACCCTCCCCTGCTCCTCAACATGAGATGCCCGCCGCTGCTCAAGTCGAAGACCCGACCACCCCTGTGGCGCTGCAGATGGCAGGTGGAAAGGCTAGAGTGGGGCGGAGGAGGAGGAGAGGCAGCGGTTGCACGGGAAAGAGAGGAAGAAGAGGAGGGTAGGCGGCGGCGGCGGCCAGGAGGGAGGTCGAGGAGGAGGAGGGAGGGTCGCGTGTGGGCGTGGGCGGGGAAGCTAGGTTTTTACCGGGCGTTCACTGCCTCCTCTCTCACACGGACGCGGGCAAAACACACTACAATACCGGGCCTATAGCAAGCAAATGGACACATCCGTCATGCACATAGAAGCAAAACGATGATGTAAAAAAAAACAACGGTTGATGTTTTGACAGCACCGTAAAAGATACAGCCGGAAGAGGAACGTGTGAACCAGATGTATCGCCCGGTGCAAACGGCCCAGGAAGGCGGGTTGCCTAGCCTGATTTATATGTTCAATGTAGCATGAATGGACATCGTTGTCGAGTGTGTAAACGGCAACCGCAAGTTAGGTAATGCAGAAAGTTGTACCGACGCGTTTGGTTCGACAGTTTTCCTCCGTCTCCCGATTACACCGCTTAGCGAAGACGTTACCAGCGTTTGGTACTGCTGGGCTGGTTTCAATCGCCGTGTAATCCGATACGCCGCTTCGTAAAGCCCAAAACGGGGTATACCTTGTGGGAACCGAAAACGCCCGATCTCCTTTTCCGCTCGCCCGCGACCTCGCCTGTCGCCTCCAGCAGGATTCTCTCTCTTCGACGGCTCCCTGCCGCGAGCAGCGACAAGCTTGGCGAACTCGCGCTGCTCCCCTCCTCCCTCCCCGCCACGAGCAAATGACGGCGAACATCCCCATCCCCACCACGAGCAGCGCCGGCCGGGCCTCCTTCTCGCGAGCAACAGCTCTAGCCGGATCTCCCCTTTCTCCGTCGCTAGCAGCCATGCTGGCAGCGGAGCTCTCCCCATCCCCGTCGCGAGCAGCCCCCTTGCCGGACTTCCCCTTCTTCGTCGCAGCCCCCTTGCCAGACATCCGCTTCTTCGTTGCAAGCAGGCATGCCGGCCGTGCCTCTCCCTTCTCCTCACTTCTTTTCTAACGCTCTGGTTTGGGAAACCAACCCTTCGTCGAACCAAACACATCACGTAATCAGCCAATCCACAGCCTAATACACTGTATTCTGATTACAAATCTGAAAACATTACCTGACCTGAACCAAACGCGTCGGTAGGTTGTTGCAAAGAATCGGGAGTCCGAGCTTTTATCTTGGCATGTACTGTGGGCCCGTATCTTGGCATGGGCAGCCGGAGTTGCACAGGACCTCTGAATTTTAGGGACCGTAAAATCAAAGATTACTATTTTTTACAAAGGAAGTACTAGTTAAAGGATTAGATATTAATGGACTTTTAAGCGCCAGATCAAAAGGACTCACCTGAAATCTACGTGAACCTCTATCGCAAAAAAGAAAAAAGAAATCTACGTGAACCTCACGCGCTCACGTCTCCCTCTCAGTATTTGTCTCATTTTCACTGCATGTTGCTTAGTACTGCAGCGTCATGGTCTCCAACTTTTCACCTCCTCTAATTAGTTTCTAGTGGACTAGTATATTTTTCGTTCTTTCTGATACTCCCTTCGTAAACTAATATAAAAGCGTTTAGATTGCTACTTTAGTGATCTAAACATTTTTATATTAGTTTACAGAGGGAGTATTTCATTATTATTTTTCTTTTTGAAAGATGTAAATACTTTTGTGACGATAAAATATGAATTCTTTGAAATTTTTTGCAGTAACGAATAGTTAATACTCCCCCCGTAAAGCAATATAGAACGCTAAATGCCTGTGAAGAAATATAGAGCTGATTTTGCACCGGGCCCCAGATTATAAAGGTACGACCCTGGCTGCATGTGTTGTGTATTTGTGGCTTGTGGGTGGCTGTTCGTGCGTTGCTTACTGCATGTGCGTGCTGGACTCTGCCGTGTGTGCATCTGTTGATTCATGTTGCTCCCGCCGACTGTGCTATTCGTTTTGTGTTTATTATACTAAGTGAGAAAGCACCCAGACAACGGGATGTCATAAATTCTTGTGCATGAAGATCGTGAGAACATATTTATAAATTGGTAATTTCTTCATGTTTTAGGTTAATAGATTTTCTACTCACCGTGGGGAGTATCATATACTAGTATCATGCATATGATACTAGTGCATGATACTACCTTCATAGTGCATATTATCATAAAGTAGTATTATAAATGATCATATTTATTGTGATGCATGACACAAAGTAGCATAACATTTAGCATGATACATTATCTACCTATGTTACTTTAACCATCTCTTTCTTCGTTAATTCTTTGCCACATCAACATGTTTGCTAGCTATCCCCGAGTGTATGATACCGGCTATTATACCACCACTATGGCCAGCCTCAGAAAATGGTTAGATTTGGTCCCGACAGACTAAATGGATGTGCCATTTAATGCACACATGATATTCTGAGCTTGCACTTTCCATCATGTACACATGGAAAACCAAATTATTTTCACACTCTATTGTCAGAGTAGCTATTCATTCCTTTTACAGAGTGGTGTTAATGGAGGATATCCAATGGATATGCTCGACACAAAATGTGATATCGATAGAGGATGTTGCAAGTCAAAGAAGTATGAGAGCATGATGAAGGAAAAAGAAGGAACTCCTAGTGGAGCTAAACGAAGTTTTGTTGGAGTAGAGCACTGTCATGCATGATTTTTTTGCGTCAAGCCGAAAAATCGATGTATATGTTGGTGTAACAAACAATTCCTTTCTGAACCGCTCCAGTGCCCATAACGACTTAATATTCATACATACTCCCTCCGTTCTAAAATAATTGTCTTTCTAGCCATCTCAAATGGACTACAACATACGGATGTATGTAGACATGTTTTAGGGTGTGGATTCACTCATTTTGCTCCATATGTAGTCACTTGTTGAAATCTCTAGAAAGATAATTATTTGGGAACGGAGGGAGTACATCACAAAACATGCATGATGGCAATAAATTTGTTTCCTCATGTCTTACTTCTCCATATCCAAATTTTTGTGTGTAATAATTTTCCATCTTAAACTAATAAAGCTTTCTTTAAGGAGTAAACACAATGTATCCCTAGTGGAGCTAGCAGAAAATCACTGGGGGCGGAAACACAAATCATCAATGTTTTTTCAGGTTGGGGGGGGGGGGGGGAGCAAATGATGCAAAAAAAACTAATCTAAGAGCTCCTATTTTTTTCCCCTAAGCCTTTGTTCGTTTAATCCCGTCCCCGCCAGTATTGGGTCAAAACCTGGCCGATCCGCGTGGGTTTAGCCCCGGCCTGGTTTGGATCCCGTTCTGTCTTATATGCGTCTTCGGTTGGACCCGGTCTGGGCCCAATCCCTCCGTAACCCCGTGGAAATCGCCGGGAAGTGACCCACGCGGCCCATCCCATGGAAACAAACCCTGTCACTTACGCGACCTCTCTCTCTCTCTCTCTCTCTCTCTCTCTCTCTGTGTGTGTGTCGCCCCGACCTTCTCTCCCTCCCTCCTTTCGACGTCGGCGGCGCCGGAGACACATAGCGACGGCGCGGTTCCTCCTTCCCCTTCTTCTCCTCTTTTCAACTGTCGGGACAACAACGAAGTAGCACGAGCTCGGCGGCGACCCAGACAGCCATGGAGCCCGGCCGAAACCCTAGCTGGAGTTCGACCAATCTCCCTCGCCGCCTCACGCCGGAGAAGAGGAGGTCGCCGGCGGCAAGAACTTCTCTCTCTCTCTCTCTCTCTCTCTATGCAGCAAGGGATTAACCGAATGCATTACAATTAACATGGATTGCATGGTGGACATGTATGTGTTCCCCAGAGGGGATTCGGTGCAGGGTGGGGATCACCCAATCCTCTAGAGGATTAAATCCACCAGAGGATTAAACACTCCTGAACCGAACAAGGCCTAAAGGAATTGATACAAGGCTTGGGGGGGGGGGGGGGGCAACGGCCCCCTGGCCTCAACATACCCCCTCCCCCACTGCTGCAATGTACATGTAGCTATAACGCATCAACGAGCGTGACGCAGTGGTACCCTGTAGGAACCACACGACGTAGGATAAGGAGACGACGAGTAGGAACTGGCCCAGGGGAGCTCCGCCGTCCTGCACAGCACAGTGTCCTTCAGAAACAGCAGGGTGATGTAGACCGAGAAGGAGGCTGCCGCAAGCGACAAAAGTGGTACCATCTACAAACCAACATATATTGGTATCATAATATATATGCAACTACGTACAATAGTAAATTGCACATGCTTTGCACGTTAATTCCTGCTCAATTCTCCATCATTTGATTCAATCAATGTCTGCTATTCAAAGTTATTTGCACACTATATAGAATTTATTTTTTTATAGATATGTTGTGCAAATAACTCTAAACACAAATTGTTGATTCACTCTATTAGATGGTAGGTAGTTCACAAATCTAGGCAAAGTCAACCATTGAATCAGTTTCTTAGCATCCGAGCTCTTGCCACGTCGCACTTCCAGCATTGAGCGGATCAACTTCTGGAGCGATCCATCAATGCACACGCAAGAGTTTGACCGTCATCATGATGCTCGAGGACAATAGGTGGGGAGACATTTACGTCAGTCACAATTGCGACCTATTCGGACACGCAAGAAGCGCTGATCCCGTGAAGGAAAGGACGCTCATAGTCAAGGAAAAAGTTGATGATGATGCGCACATTGGTGGACGAGCAAGATCAAGCTCCTCCGATGGTTTGTAGAGTGCACGTTATCCTACATGACAACAAATATAGCACGGGAGGCATGCCTGTGGACGCCAGATTTTTTTTTAGACAAACTGCAAAGCTTTATTAGGTCGCCACAATGATTACAGGGACGAAATCAAGATCGTTGGGCTCGCCTAACCAAGCATGGCGGCCAACTCCAAGAGATAAAGCATACTTTGCAAGTTTGTGAGCCTCGATATTCGAGCTCTAAATTCATGACCGATATTACAAATATCAAAAGTAGACTTATATTGTATGATTTCATGCACAATTGCACTGTAGCTCCCTTTGTATTGTTGATGGATATCGTCGACTGCCACCTTGCAATCAGAAGCAATTTGAATCCTCCTGACATAGGGATCATCTGCTAGCGCCATTGCCTTCCTGATAGCCAGTGTCTTAAGGGTACATGGGTCTAATAGATTGGAAAACACCACTGCCGAAGCCCCTAAGAAAGCTCCGTCTCGATCTCTGCACAATGCTCCCACTGCACCATGCGATCGCCCAACCGCGGCATCAACATTGATTTTAACCAGCCCCACGGGTGATGCAATCCAGTGATTTGGACGCTGACGAGGCGCCCTGTCTCCAACTGCGCCTGGCTCCTGGAGGGATTTGAGTTCTCCTATATAGGATTTGACGAAGCCATTGATGGCGCCAGATGCTACAACGCGCCAGGAAGCAGCCGACCAACCAGCAGGCTGCTTGCTCGGTTTGAAAGAGGCCAAGGCCCAGGGCGGCTGGCAGCAACAGGCTGGTGGCCCAGCTAGAGGAAGGCCGTGGCCCGGGTGTTAGTGGCCGGAAGGCCGAAAAGGGGCCACAGAGGACACAAAGACCAATGGAGCCAGAGTGCCAGACTAGCTTGATAGTGATTTTCTACTGTTTTTTAGATAGTTCACCACTCATGTCGAATGGTGGTTTTCTACTGTTGGTGTGTACAAAGATAACCTCATCAATCTCACATGTTAAAGTGGAAGTATTCTAATGTTACAATTATTACAATTTTATTAACATCTAAAGTCAATTAACATGATTTTTAAAACTGGCCCCAATGTTATTTACTCCAGCTTTTAAAAAAGTGTTTGTAATGTTTTTCTAAGTAAATCTATACCTACAATTAAAGGGGTAAATGCTTCTTACCCCCTGATTTTCGTCCGTTTAATCCGTTGGCTGCATCTAGTTTTCATACGTCGACCACTTTTTTATGAGATATTAACACATATGCCTGTGTGTTGCAACATGAGAGATATTTTTTTTGGAGAAGCAACGGGAGAGATAATTGATGTGTCCATCAAAAATGGTCTCCGCAACGGTGGGGCGACAGAGCAAGGAGATATGTGGTCTTCCCGCAGGTCATTTTTGACCCGCGAGATCTTGATAGTGGAGGGTCATGTAGTTTTTGAAAATGCGTTTTTTAACCACGAACATTATTTTGAATTTGTGAACATTTCACTAAAATAAGAATATTTTTAGAATCTATAAATTTTTTAAAATGCAAATTTATTTTGAAAACATCATTTTTTCCAGAAAACACAAACAATTTAGAAAAATAGGATTTCTTTAATTTGAATTGTTTTAAATGACAATAAAAATTTCAAGTTTCAAACATTTTTCAAAGGGGGAGCAGTATTTTGGAATTCTGATTTTTCTTCTAAAATTTGAACCAAAATTCAAATTCTAAAAGTTTTTTGAATTTTTCTATTTACGGAAAAAATAAAAAAGCTGAAATTTGAAGGGACAAAATAAACAGGAAAGTAAAAGAGAGGAACATAGAAAAATAAAAATAAAACATAGAGGAAAACAAAAACGGTCGGCCCACTCTTGGGCGCCTGCGCGAAGCTCGGTCTATTTCCCAGCTAAGTGGGCTGTCGTCGGGCCATACAGTGCGTGGCCATGTACGAGAACTGTTTTTTTTCTTTTCTAGCAGACGAACGCACAAAAATTTAGTACTCCCTCCGTCCGAAAATACTTGTCGGAAGAATGGATGTATCTAGACACAGTTTAGTTCTAGATACACTCATTTTCATCCATTTCTCCGACAAATATTTCCGGACGGAGGGAGTACCACTTTAGATAAAAAATATACTTTTTGGCGGTGAACGGTGTTATGTTAGCTATACAATTCAATTTTGGTGTGCATTTCTGGTTAGAAGTTAAAATTGTATCTTCATGGAAACCTTGGTATGCATTTTTCATTAGAAGAAAAAGTATGTTAGCTTTATGATTCAATTAGGTATTGTTGTGGTTTTTATGCAAATTAAAGTATTTCCTTTTCCCAAAAATATATATCTTAGTTTTGTGAGAACAATGGAGCAGGAAGCGCATACAGAAAAATTGTCTCCAGTGCATCCACTTGCTTTTCCATCTATTTAATATTGTTATGCCCAAATTCTTGTGCAAAAGTGAAAGCATGCATGTTATTGGAATGCTCTACTGGAAATCTGTTGAGGAACTAAAATTTTGGTGCCTTCCGAAATAGTGGGAACGGGCTCCATCTGTAGGGATTCTGGATGAATTATAATGTGAGCGTTTTGTAAAAATTGCATTCCCAGATCATGTATTCATCCTTTTTCTAATTCATAATCTTCATGTGTATTTAGAAGTCTAGATACATATTAATAATCTGTTTGTGAAGCAAGGTTTTTTTTTACTAATTCACACTGAGTAGCCTCTCGGGGCAAACATCTATGATTTGCGGCATGAGACACCATGTCCATAGGTTAGGTAAGAGCAACTCTAGCAGACCTCTCATCCCGCCGGTCGGCAAAACGCATTTGCGGTTCGCGCAAAACTGCTTTTGTGGGCTGGCTCGGGCTGACACAGATGCAAACCCCCCAAACGGATCCGTAAAAAAGTATATTCGCGGAATATACCCTTTTACGGGTCGGCTTTGCGGCGTCTGCTCGGGCACCACCGCGACGACCCACAAACAGAAAAACTGCAAATCTCGCATTTGACATATGTAAGTGCATCTAGTGCCAACCTTAGTTGGTTTTGGATAATTGACGACAAACCTGGTTGAGGGACTAATGTGTTTGTGAGAATTGCAGGATAACACAGGTAGTAGTCCCTGAATGATTCGGTTTACCTACCGGAGATGACCCCTAAAAATGTGTGAAGACATTGAAGACAATGGTGGTCTGTGAAGCTATTCATGTTGAAGACTATGACATGAGAAGACATCGCATGAAGACTATGGAGCGCGAAGACTTAGTTGTTTCGTTGTTTCCTTTTCTTCTTTGTTGAGTCATAGGAACCACCGCACCGTTAAGTGGGGTCCAAGTGAACAAAGTCAGAGTGACTGAAGTGATGCTCAACCAAATCCTATGTCTTCGAGCGAAGACAATGAGAGCAAATTTTATCCAGAGTCGGATGAGTCAGCTTTACTTGTAGCCCAAGTCAAGCTGCCGCGTGTGTTTGAAATCCGACCGTTGGGACACGTGTCAGTTCCTTAGTGACCCAGGGCCATTTCGGACAAATCAGGTCGGGTTGCCCAGTGGCTATAAATAGCCCACCCCTAAACCATAAATTGGTGGCTGCTCAGAGTTAGTGCACGGCTTTTGTCGTTTGAGAGCAACCCACCTCCGAAGCATTTGAGAGAGAATCCTTGCAAGGACAAAGCCCAAACCACCCAGAGCCCGAAGAGCGTTTGGCATCACTGAAGTCTTTCTGTCCGCGTGATCTGAAGACTTGTTACACTTGAGGACTGTGAATTCTCCAGCCGGTTAGGCGTCGCATTCTGAGCATCCAAGAGTCATTGTGAATTGCCGGTGAACAAAGTCTGTGAAGGTTTGGAAGTCTACCTTGAAGACTTACCAGAGTGATTGGGCGGGGACTAAGTGTCCTTAGCTCAAAGGGAATAAGGTGAAGACGCGATCTTCTGAGTTGAATCTCAGCCTCCCTAACCAGGCGTACAATTGTCACAGCAACTGGAACTGGTCGAACAAATCACTGTCCTCTCCAAGCTACTGGTTCTATCTCTCACTTCTCTTTATTTATGGTTTGTCTTCGTGAAGTCATTGCCTGCTTGCGTTATCTGTTTGACTTCACTGCGTGACTACTTGTTCGGATTGGCTTCATACTATCTTCCATCCTGATCCTTACTACCTAGCTGCTAATAGTCTTCGTGCTTTCACTTCATTGAATACTTGACTATGGCTTGCCTAGTGCAGTCTACCTTCCGCTGCATACGAATAGTGTCATTTCTATTGTTTGTCTTCAAAACTCTCATGTTTTGAAGACTTTCATAAAAAGCGCCTATTCACCCCCCTCTAGTCGATAACCAGCTCTTTCAACATAGGGTTTCACAAACAAGTTCAAATTCAAACGACATAAACAGTTTTACGCGCAAATAAAAGTCAAGTTCATTATGGCAAACGCAAAAGAGGGCCCTGCAAAGGTTTGCGCCCATGTCCAGCATCATCTTGGTCGATCTTCACTCCGCGCCATCGAGTCCATCTTGAAGTTCATCGACGCCACCGAATCCACCTCCGGCGCTTGTTTCAACTCCCGCACCGAAATCATCCACATTGCCACCATATGGAGCAGAGAAAACATCACCAGAACTGTAACACGGACCGGCCGACGCGACCATTCTCCTCTTCAAGATTTCTCTCCTTGCCACCATGTTTTGGTGAGGTCGTCCATGTCATTGCGGTTCATTGTCATGATCTTGTTCTCTTTGGCGAGCAACAAGGACATGTATTTGTTTTCAGCGGCGCGTGCTCTTCTCTCCTCAATGCCAGCTTTGCGGAGCCCCTCTTCCTTGAGTATTTGCCACTTTTCTTGCTTCTCTTTTGCCTTCTTCTCGGCCAACTCTTTCTTGATCTCCAACGACTTCAACAAAATTGACTCGTTTGATTGCACCATGGCATCAATCTTGTCCCTCAAGCTTGATGCTTCTTGCTCTCTTTTCATCTTCTCCTTAGTCTTCTTGTCGCCATCGGGCTTGTGCAAATTTCTTGGGCCATTATCATCCTCATCTTCATCCATGCTTGTAAGTGAGCCTCTCTTTGGTGGGGATTCTTTGTCGATCAACTTCCACTTCTCGCACTTTTGGAGCAACTCCCAACAATGCTCAAGTTTGAAGAATCTGCCTTCCGAAGCTTCCATGTCCTTGTATCGGTGTTGAGCAATCTTGTCCTACACAATGTGAACAAAGTGATCCAATCATTTCCCATGATGCAATTGTTAGGGAACGTAGCAGAAATCAAAAAATTTCTATGCTTCACCAAGATCAATCTATGGAGTTATCTAGCAACGAGGGGAAACTGAGTGCATCTACATACCCTTGTAGATCGCGAGCGGAAGCGTTCAAGAGAACGGGGTTGATGGAGTCGTACTCGTCGTGATCCAAATCACCGATGACCGAGTGCCGAACAGACGGCACCTCCGCGTTCAACACGTGACGGTTTGGGAAGACGTCTCCTCCTTCTTGATCCAGCAAGGGGAAGGAGAGGTTGATGGAGATCCATGACGACGGCGTGGTGGTGGATGCAGCGGGGATCTTGGCAGGGCTTCGCCAAGCTCTACAGAGAGGAGGAGGTGTTGGAGAGGGAGAGGGAGGCGCCAGGGCTAGGGTGCGGCTGCCCTCCCTCCACCCCCACTATATATAGGGCCCCTAGGGGGGGGGGTCGCCGGCCCTAGGAGATGGGATCTCCAAGGGGGGGCGGCGGCCATGGGGGTGGCTTGCCCCCCAAGCCAAGGGGAGCGCCCCCCACCCCTAGGGTTTCCTGCCCTAGGCGCAAGGGGAGGCCCAAGGGGGGCTCACCAGCCCACCAGGGTCTGGTTCTCCTCCCCACTTCAGCCCATGGGGCCCTCCGGGATAGGTGGCCCCACCCGATGGACCCCCGGGACCCTTCCGGTGGTCCCGGTACAATGCCGGTGACCCTCGAAACTTTCCCGATTGGTGAAACTTGACTTCCTATATATAAATCTTTACCTCCGGACCATTCCGGAACTCCTCGTGACGTCCGGGATATCATCCGGGACTCCGGACAACTTTCGGGTTACTGCATACTAATATCTCTACAACCCTAGCGTCACCGAACCTTAAGTGTGTAGACCCTATGGGTTCGGGAGACATGCAGACATGACCGAGACGACTCTCCGGTCAATAACCAACAACGGGATCTGGATACCCATGTTGGCTCCCACATGATCCTCGATGATCTCATCGGATGAACCACGATGTCGAGGATTCAATCAATCCCGTATACAATTCCCTTTGTCAATCGGTACGTTACTTGCCCGAGACTCGATCGTCGGTATCCCAATACCTCGTTCAATCTTGTTACCGGCAAGTCACTTTACTCGTACCGTAATGCATGATCCCGTGACCAGACACTTGGTCACATTGAGCTCATTATGATGATGCATTACCGAGTGGGCCCAGAGATACCTCTCCGTCATACGGAGTGACAAATCGATCTCGATTCGTGCCAACCCAATGCAGACACTTTCGGAAATACCCGTAGTGCACCTTTATAGTCACCCAGTTATGTTGTGACGTTTGGCACACCCAAAGCACTCCTACGGTATCCAGGAGTTGCACAATCTCATGGTCTAAGGAAATGATACTTGACATTTGGAAAAGCTCAAGCAAAACAAACTACACGATCTTGTGCTATGCTTAGGATCGGGTCTTGTCCATCACATCATTCTCCTAATGATGTGATCCCGTTATCAATGACATCCAATGTCCATAGTCAGGAAACCATGACTATCTGTTGATCAATGAGCTAGTCAACTAGAGGCTCACTAGGGACATGTTGTGGTCTATGTATTCACACATGTATTACGATTTCCGGATAACACAATTATAACATGAATAATAGACAATTATCATGAACAAAGAAATATAATAATAACCATTTTATTATTGCCTCTAGGGCATATTTCCAACAGGCTCCCACTTGCACTAGAGTCACTAATCTAGTTACATTGTGATGAATCGAACACCCATAGAGTTCTGGTGTTGATCATGTTTTGCTCTAGGGAGAGGTTTAGTCAACGGATCTGCTACATTCAGGTCCGTATGTACTTTACAAATATCTATGTCTCCATCTTGAACATTTTCACGAATGGATTTGAAGCGATGCTTGATGTGCCTGGTCTTCTTGTGAAACATGGGCTCCTTGGCTAGTGCAATAGCTCCAGTGTTGTCACAGAAGAGTGTGATCGGCCCCGATGCATTGGGTATGACTCCTAGGTTGGTGATGAACTCCTTCACCCAGATTGCTTCATGCGCTGCCTCCGAGGCTGCCATGTACTCCACTTCACATGTAGATCCCGCCACGACGCTTTGCTTGCAACCGCACCAACTTACTGCCCCACCATTCAAAATAAACACGTATCCGGTTTGTGACTTAGAGTCATCCAGATCTGTGTCGAAGCTAGCATCGACGTAACCCTTTACGGCGAGCTCTTCGTCACCTCCATATACGAGAAACATGTCCTTAGTCCTTTTCAGGTACTTCAGGATATTCTTGACCGTTGTCCAGTGTTCCATGCCAGGATTACTTTGGTACCTTCCTACCAAACTTACGGCAAGGTTTACATCAGGTCTGGTACACAACATGGCATACATAATAGACCCTATGGCCGAGGCATAGGGGACGACACTCATCTTTTCTCTATCTTCTGTCGTGGTCGGGCATTGAGCCGTGCTCAATCGCACACCTTGCAAAGACAGGCAAGAACCCCTTCTTGGACTGATCCATATTGAACTTCTTCAATATCTTGTCAAGGTAATGCATTTTGTGAAAGACAAATGAGGCGTCTCGATCTATCTCTATAGATCTTGATGCCTAATATATAAGCAGCTTCACCAAGGTCCTTCATTGAAAAACACTTATTCAAGTAGGCCTTTATGCTTTCCAAGAATTCTATATCATTTCCCATCAACAGTATGTCATCCACATATAATATGAGAAATGCTCTGAGCTCCCACTCACTTTCTTGTAAACACTGGCTTCTCCATAAGTCTGTGTAAACCCAAATGCTTTGATCATCTCATCAAATCGAATGTTCCAACTCCGAGATGCTTGCACCAGCCATAGATTGAGCGCTGGAGCTTGCACACCTTGTTAGCATTCTTAGGATCGACAAAACCTTCCGGCTACATCATATACAATTCTTCCTTAAGATGGCCGTTAAGGAATGCCGTTTTGATGTCCATTTTCCATATCTCATAATCATAGTATGCGGCAATTTCTAACATGATTCGGACGGACTTCAGCTTCGCTACGGGAGAGAAAGTCTCATCGTAGTCAACCCCTTGAACTTGTCGATAACCCTTAGTGACAAGTCGACCCTTATAGATGGTCACATTACCATCCGCGTCTGTCTTCTTCTTAAAGATCCATTTATTTTCTATGGCTCGCCGTCATCGGACAAGTCAGTCAAAGTCCATACTTCGTTTTCATACATGGATCCTATCTCGGATTTCATGGCTTCTAGCCATTTGTCGGAATCCGGGCCCGCCATCGCTTCTTCATAGTTCGAAGGTTCACCGTTGTCTAACAACATGATTTCCAAGACAGGGTTGCCGTACCACTCTGGTGCGGAACGTGTCCTTGTGGACCTACGAAGTTCAGTAGGAGCTTGATCTGAAGTACCTTGATCATCATCATTAAGCTCCTCTCTAGTCGGTGCAGGCACCACAGGAACATCTTCCTGAGCTGCGCTACTTACCGTTTCAAGAGGCAGTACTTCATCAAGCTCTACTTTCCTCCCACTTACTTCTTTCGAGAGAAACTCTTTCTCCAGAAAGGACCCGTTCTTGGCAACAAAGATCTTGCCTTCGGATCTGAGGTAGAAGGTATACCCAATGGTTTCCTTAAGGTATCCTATGAAGACACATTTTTCTGACTTGGGTTCGAGCTTTTCAGGTTGAAGTTTCTTGACATAAGCATCGCATAACCAAACTTTTAGAAACTTCAGCTTAGGTTTCTTCCCAAACCATAATTCATACGGTGTCGTCTCAACGGATTTCGACGGAGCCCTGTTTAAAGTGAATGCGGCTGTCTCTAGAGCGTATCCCCAAAATGATAGCGGTAAATCGGTGAGTGACATCATGGATCGCACCATATCCAATAGAGTGCGATTACGATGTTCGGACACACCGTTATTACCGAGGTGTTCCAGCGGGCGTGAGTTGTGAAACGATTCCACATTTCCTTAAGTGCGTACCAAATTCATGACTTAAATATTCTCCCCCACGATCTGATCGTAAGAACTTTATTTTCCTGTCACATTGATTCTCAACCTCACTCTGAAATTCCTTGAACTTTTCAAAGGTCTCAGACTTGTGTTTCATTAAGTAGACATATCCATATCTACTCAAGTCATCAGTGAGAGTGAGAACATAACAATATCCTCCACGAGACTCAACGCTCATTGGACCGCACACATCGGTATGTATGATTTCCAACAAGTTGGTTGCCCGCTCCATTGTTCCGGAGAACGGAGTCTTGGTCATTTTGCCCATAAGGCATGGTTCGCATTGTTGGAAATATGCCCTAGAGGCAATAACAAAATATGGTTATTATTATATTTCTTTGTTCATGATAATAGTCTATTATTCATGCTATAATTGTGTTAACCGAAAATCGTAATACAGTGTGAATACATAGACCACAACGTGTCCCCAGTGAGCCTCTAGTTGACCAGCTCGTTGATCAACAGATAGTCATGGATTCCTGACTATGGACATTGGATGTCATTGATAATGGGATCACATCATTGGGAGAATGATGTGATGGACAAGACCCAATCCTAAGCATAGCTCAAAGATCGTGTAGTTCGCTTAGCTAGAGCTTTTCCAAATGTCAAGTATCATTTCCTTAGACCATGAGATTGTGCAACTCCCGAATCTGTAAGAGTGCTTTATGCGTGTGCCAAACGTCACAACGTAATCGGGTGACTATAAAGGTGCACTACGGGTATCTCCAAAAGTGTCATTGGGTTGGCACGAATCGAGATCGGATTTGTCACTCCGTATGACGGAGAGGCATCTCTCGCCCACCTGGTAATGCATCATCATAATGAGCTCAATGTGACCAAGTGTCCGGTCACGGGATCATGCATTACTGATGCGAGTAAAGTGACTTGCCGGTAACGAGATTAAACGAGGTATTGGGATACCGACGATCGAATCTCGGGCATGTAACGTACCGATTGATAAAGGGAATTGTATACGGGGTTGCTTGAATCCTCGGCATCGTGGTTCATCTGATGAGATCATCGAGGAGCATGTGGGAGCCAACATGGGTATTCAGATCCCGCTATTGGTTATTGACCGGAGAGGCGTCTCGGTCATGTCTGCATGTCCCCCGAACCCGTAGGGTCTACACCTTGAGGTTCGGTGACGCTAGGGTTGTATAGATATGAGTATGCAGTAACCCGAAAGTTGTTCGGAGTCCCGGATGAGATCCCGGACGTCACGAGGAGTTCTGGAATGGTCCGGAGATAAAGATTTATATATTGGAAGTCAGGTTTCGGCCATCGGGAAAGTTTCGGGGGTCACCGGTATTGTACCGGGACCACCGGAAGGGTCCCGGGGGTCCACCGGGTGGGGCCACCTATCCCGGAGGGCCCCTTGGGCTGAAGTGGGAGGGGAACCAGCCTCTGGTGGGCTGGTGCGCCCCCCTTTGGGCCCCCCTGCGCCTAGGGTTGGGAAACCCTAGAGATGGGGTCGCCTCCACCTGGCTTGGGGGGCAAGCCACCCCCTGGCCGCCGCCCCCCTTGGAGATCCCATCTCCTAGGGCCAGCGCCCCCCTAGGGGCCCTATATAAAGAGGGGGGGGGGAGGGAGGGCAGCCGCACCCATGCTCTTGGCGCGTCCCTCTCCCCTTGCTACACCTCTCCCTCTCGCAGAAGCTTGGCGAAGCCTTGCCGAGATCGCTGCTGCATCCACCACCACGCCGCCGTGCTGCTGGATCTTCATCAACCTCTCCTTCCCCTTGCTTGATCAATAAGGAGGAGACGCCTTCCCCAATCGTACATGTGTTGAACGCGGAGGTGCTGTCCGTTCAGCATTAGGATCATCGGTGATTTGGATCACGACGAGTACGACTCCCTCAACCCCGTTCTCTTGAGCGCTTCCGCTCAATCTACAAGGGTATGTAGATGCACTCCTCTCTCTCGTTGCTAGATGAACTCATAGATTGATCTTGGTGAAAGCGTAGAAATTTTTTATTTTCTGCAACGTTCCCCAACAGTGGCATCATGAGCTAGGTCTATGCGTAGTTCTCTTTGCACGAGTAGAACACAAATTTTTTGTGGGCGTAGATGTTGTCAAATTTCTTGCCACTACTAGTCTTATTTTGCTTCAGAGGTATCGTGGGATGAAGCGGCCGGACCGACCTTACGTGACGCTTACGCGAGACAGGTTACCTGCATGACCGACATGCAATAGTTGCATAAGGTGGCTAGCGGGTGTCTGTCTCTCCCACTTTAGTTGGAGCGGATTCGATGAAAAGGGTCCTTATGAAGGGTAAATAGAATTTGACAAATCACGTTGTAGCTTTTACGTAGGTAAGAAAACGTTCTTGCTAGAACCCTATTGCAGCCACATAAAAGATGCAACAACAATTAGAGGACGTCTAACTTGTTTTTGCAGCAATTGCTTTGTGATGTGATATGGCTAAAATATGTGATGTATGAGATCATGTTCTTGTAATAGGAATCACGACTTGAATGTCGATGAGTATGACAACCGGCAGGATCCATAGGAGTTATCTTAATTATTGTATGACCTGCGTGTCAATGATTTAACGCCATGTAATTACTTTACTTTATTGCTAAACCGTTAGCCATAGTAGTAGAAGTAATAGTTGGCGAGCAACTTCATGGAGACACGATGATGGAGATCATGATGATGGAGATCATGGTGTCATGCCGGTGACAAAGATGATCATGGGGCCGGAAGATGGAGATCAAAGGAGCTATATGATATTGGCCATATCATGTCACTACTATCGATTGCATGTGATGTTTATCATGTTTTTGCATCTTGTTTACTTAGAACGACGGTAGTAAATAAGATGATCCCTCATAACAATTTCAAGAAAGTGTTCCCCCTAATCTGTATGCGCCGTTCACGAAAGTTCGTTGTTTCAAGCACCACATGATGATCGGGTGTGATAGATTCTAACGTTCACATACAACGGGTGTAAGACAGATTTACACATGCATAAACACTTAGGTTAACTTGACGAGCCTAGCATGTACAGACATGGCCTCGGAACACAAGAGACCGAAAGGTCGAACATGAGTTGTATGGAAGATACGATCAACATGGAGATGTTCACCGATGATGACTAGTCCGTCTCACGTGATGATCGGACACGGCCTAGTCGACTCAGATCATGTAATCACTTAGATGACTAGAGGGATGTCTAATCTGAGTGGGAGTTCATTAAATAATTTGATTAGATGAACTTAATTATCATGAACTTAGTCTAAAAACCTTTGCAAATATGTCTTGTAGATCAAATGGCCAACGCTCATGTCCACCTCAACTTCAACGCTGCTCCTAGAGAAAACCAAGCTGAAAGATGATGGCAGCAACTATACGGATCGGGTCCTAACACGAGGATCATCCTCATAGTTGCAAAGAAAGATTATGTCCTAGAAGCACCGCTAGGTGAAGCTCCCACCCCAGAGAACCAAGACGTTATGAACGCTTGGCAGTCTCATGCTGATGATTACTCCCTTGTTCAGTGCGGCATGCTTTACAGTTTAGAACCGGGGCTCCAAAAGCGTTTTGAGCAACACGGAGCATATGAGATGTTCGAAGAGCTGAAAATGGTTTTCCAAGCTCATGCCTGGGTCGAGAGATATGAAGTCTCCGACAAGTTCTTCAGTTGTAAGATGGAGGAAAATAGTTACAAGTGAGCACATTCTCAAAATGTTCAGGTTGCACAACCGCTTAACTCACCGGGAGTTAATCTCCCGGATGAATCTTATTAATGAGAGAATCCTTGATCGCTTCCACCGAGCTACAAGAGCTTTGTGATGAATTTCAATATGCAGGGGATGGAAAAGACCATTCCTAAGGTATATTCAATGCTGAAATCAGCGGAGGTAGAGATAAAAGAAGGAACATCAAGTGTTGATGGTGAATAAAACCACTAAGTTCAAGAAAGGCAAGGGTAAGAAGAACTTCAAGAAGGACGGCAAGGGAGTTGCCGCGCCGTAAAGACAGCTTGCGGGAAGAAGTCAAAGAATGGACCCAAGCACGAGATCGAGTGCTTTTATTGCAAGGGAAGCGGACCTTTGGAAGCGGAACTGCCCCAAATACTTAGCGGACAAGAAGGCCGGCAACACTAAAGATATATGTGATATACATGTAATTGATGTGTACCTTACCAGTACTCATAGTAGCTCCTGGGTATTTGATACCGGTGCCGTTGCTCATATTTGTAACTCAAAGCAGGAGCTGCAGAATAAGCGGAGACTGGCGAAGGATGAGGTGACGATGCGCGTCGGGAATGGTTCCATGGTCGATGTGATCGCCGTCGGCATGCTGCCTCTACATTTACCTACGGGATTAGTTTTAAACCTCAATAATTTTTATTTAGTACCAGCTTTGAGCATGAACATTGTATCTGGATCTCGTTTAATACGAGATGGCTACTCATTTAAATCCGAGAATAATGGTTGTTCTATTTATATGAGAGATATGTTTTATGGTCATGCACCGATGGTCAATGGTTTATTCTTAATGAATCTCGAACGTGATGTTACACATATTCATAGTGTGAATACCAAAAGATGTAAAGTTGATAACGATAGTCCCACATACTTGTGGCACTGCCGCCTTGGTCACATTGGTGTCAAGCGCATGAAGAAGCTCCATGCTGATGGACTTTTAGAGTCTCTCGACTATGAATCATTTGACACATGCGAACCATGCCTCATGGGCAAAATGACCAAGACTCTATTCTCCGGAACAATGGAGCGAGCAACCAACTTATTGGAAATCATACATACTGATGTGTGCATTCCGATGAGCGTTGAGGCTCACGGAGGATATCGTTATGTTCTCACTCTCACTGACGACTTGAGTATATATGGGTATGTCTACTTGATGAAACACAAGTCTGAGACCTTTGAAAAGTTCAAGGAATTTCAGAATGAGGTAGAGAATCAACGTGACCGAAAAATAAAGTTCTTACGATCAGATCGTGGAGGAGAATATTTAAGTCACGAGTTTGGTACGCACTTAAGGAAATGTGGAATCGTTTCACAACTCACGCTACCGAACACCTCAACAGAATAACGGTGTCCGAACATCGTAATCGCACTCTATTGGATATGGTGCGATCTATGATGTCTCTTACCGATTTACCGCTATCATTTTGGGGATACGCTCTAGAGACAGCTACATTCACTTTAAATAGGGCACCGTCTAAATCCGTTGAGACGACACCGTATGAATTATGGTTTGGGAAGAAACCTAAGCTGTCGTTTCTAAAAGTTTGGGGATGCGATGCTTATGCCAAGAAACTTCAACCTGAAAAGCTCGAACCCAAGTCAGAAAAATGCATCTTCATAGGATACCCTAAGGAAACCATTGGGTATACCTTCTACCTTAGATCCGAAGGAAAGATCTTTGTTGCCAAGAACAGGTCCTTTCTAGAGAAAGAGTTTCTCTCGAGAGAAGTAAGTGGGAGGAAAGTGGAACTTGATGAAGTACTACCTCTTGAACCGGTGAGTAGCGTAGCTCAGGAAGATGTTCCTGTGGTGCCAGCACCGACTGAAGATGAAGTTAATGATGATGATCAAGGTACTTCGGATCAAGTTATTACTGAACTTCGTAGGTCCACGAGGACACGTTCCACACCAGAGTGGTATGGCAACCCTGTCCTGGAAATCATGTTGTTAGACAATGGTGAACCTTCGAACTATGAAGAAGCGACGGCGGGCCCAGATTCCAACAAATGGCTTGAAGCCATGCAATCCGAGATAGGATCCATGTATGAAAACGAAGTATGGACTTTGTGAGACTTGCCCGATGATCGGCGAGCGATAGAAAACAAATGGATCTTTAAGAAGAAGATGGACGCGGATGGTAATGTTACCATCTATAAAGCTCGACTTGTCGCTATGGGTTATCGACAAGTTCAAGGGGTTGACTATGATGATACATTCTCTCCCGTAGCGAAGCTAAAGTCCGTCTGAATCATGTTAGCAATTGGCGCATACTATGATTATGAGATATGGCAAATGGACGTCAAAACGGCATTCCTTAATGGCCATCTTAAGGAAGAACTGTATATGATGCAGCCGGAAGGTTTTGTCGACCCTGAGAATGCTAACAAGGTATGCAAGCTCCAGCGATCCATTTATGGGCTGGTGCAAGCATCTCGGAGTTGGAACATTCGCCTTGATGAGATGATCAAAGCGTTTGGGTTTATGCAAACTTATGGATAATCCTGTGTTTACAAGAAAGTGAGTGGGAGCTCTGTAGCATTTCTCATATTATATGTAGATGACATACTTTTGATGGGAAATGATATAGAACTTTTGGACAACATAAACGCCTACTTGAATAAGTGTTTTTCAATGAAGGACCTTGGAGAAGCTGCTTACATACTAGGCATCAAGATCTATAGGGATAGATCGAGACGCCTCATAGTGTTGGAAATATGCCCTAGAGGCAATAATAAATTAGTTATTATTATATTTCCTTGTTCATGATAATCGTTTATTACCCATGCTATAATTGTATTGATAGGAAACTCAGATACATGTGTGGGTACATAAACAACACCATGTCCCTAGTAAGCCTCTAGTTGACTAGCTCGTTGATCAATAGATGGTTACAGTTTCCCGACCATGGACATTGGATGTCGTTGATAACGGGATCACATCATTTGGAGAATGATGTGATGGACAAGACCCAATCCTAAGCCTAGCACAAAGATCGTAGTTCGTATGCTAAAGCTTTTCTAATGTCAAGTATCATTTCCTTAGACCATGAGATTGTGCAACTCCGGATATCGTAGGAATGCTTTGGGTGTACCAAACGTCCACAACGTGAATCGGGTGGCTATAAAGGTGCACTCTGGTATCTCCGAAAGTGTCTGGGTTGGTACGAATCGAGACCGGGATTTGTCACTCTAGTTATGGAGAGGTATCTTCGGGCCCACTCGGTAGGACATCATCATAATGTGCACAATGTGACCAAGGGGTTGATCACGGGATGATGTGTTACGGAACGAGTAAATAGACTTGCCGGTAACGAGATTGAACAAGGTATCGGCATACCGACGATCGAATCTCGGGCAAGTACAATACCGCTAGACAAAGGGAATTGTATATGGGATCGATTGAGTCCTTGACATCGTGGTTCATCCGATGAGATCATCGTGGAACATGTGGGAGCCAACATGGGTATCCAGATCCTGCTGTTGGTTATTGGCCGGAGAGTTGTCTCGGTCATGTCTACGTGTCTCCCGAACCCGTAGGGTCTACACACTTAAGGTTCGATGACGATAGGGTTATAGGGAATAGATATACGTGGTTACCGAATGTTGTTCGGAGTCCCGGATGAGATCCCGGAAGTCACGAGGAGTTCCGGAATGGTCCGGAGGTAAAGATTTATATATGGGAAGTCCTATTTTGGCCACCGGAAAATGTTTGGGATTTTTCGGTATTGTACCGAGGAAGGTTCTAGAAGGTTCGGAGTGGGGCCCACGTGCATGGGGGACCCACTTGATCGTGGGTAGTGGGGGCAAGGCCCAACACCCCTGGTCAAGGCGCACCAATATTCCCCCTTAGAAGTAATAAGATCATATCCCGAAGGTATAATTTCTAGATCCCTAAAAAGGGATAACAATCGGTGGGGAAAGGAAAGGATGGGATTTCTTTCCTCCCACCTTTGCCAACGACCCAATGGACTTGGAGGGCAAGAAATAATCCCCCTCCACCCCTATATAGAGTGGGGAGGCGCATGGGAGCTGCACCCTTGCCCCTGGCGCAGCCCTCCCCCTCTCCCAAGTCTTCCTCCTCTCCCGCGGTGCAGGGGAAGCCTGCAGATTGCCACGCTCCTCCACCACCACCACGCCGTCGTGCTGCTGCTGGACGGAGTCTTCTAACCTCTCCCTCTCTCCTTGCTGGATCAAGGCATGGGAGACGCCACCGGGCTGTACGTGTGTTAAACGCGGAGGTGCCGTCTGCTCGGCACTAGGATCTCGGTGATTTGGATCACGACAAGTACGACTCCTTCAACCCCGTTCTCTTGAACGCTTCCGCTTAGCGATCTACAAGGGTATGTAGATGCACTCTCCTTCCCCTCGTTGCTGGTTTCTCCATAGATAGATCTTGGTGACACGTAGGATTTTTTTTGAATTTCTGCTACGTTCCCCAACAGTGGCATCATGAGCTAGGTCTATTGCGTAGATCTTTGCACGAGTAGAACACAAAGTAGTTGTGGGTGTTGATTTTGTTCAATATGCTTACCGTTATTAGTCCAATATTGATTCGGCAGCATTGTGGGATGAAGCGGCCCGGACCGAGCTTACACATACACTTACGTGAGACAGGTTCCACCGACTGACATGCACTTGTTGCATAAGGTGGCTAGCGGGTGCCAGTCTCTCCCACTTTAGTCGAATCGGATTCGATGAAAAGGGTCCTTATGAAGGGTAAATAGCAATTGACATATCACGTTGAGGTTTTGCGTAGGTAAGAAACGTTCTTGCTAGAAACCCATAGCAGCCACGTAAAACATGCAAACAACAATTAGAGGACGTCTAACTTGTTTTTGCAGGGTATGCTATGTGATGTGATATGGCCAAGAAGAATGTGATGAATGATATGTGATGTATGAGATTGATCATGTTCTTGTAATAGGAATCACGACTTGCATGTCGATGAGTATGACAACCGGCTGTGAGCCATAGGAGTTGTCTTTATTTATTGTATGACCTGCGTGTCATTGAACAACGCCATGTAATTACTTTACTTTGTTGCTAACCGATAGCCATAGTAGTAGAAGTAATAAGTTGGCGAGACAACTTCATGGAGACACGATGATGGAGATCATGATGATGGAGATCATGGTGTCATGCCGGTGACGATGATGATCGTGGAGCTCAAGATGGAGATCAAAAGGAGCAATATGATATTGGCCATATCATGTCACTATTTGATTGCATGAGATGTTTGTCATGTTTATACATCTTATTTGCTTAGTACGACGGTAGTAAATAAGATGATCCCTCATTAAAATTTCAAGAAAGTGTTCCCCCTAACTGTGCACCGTTGCGTAAGTTCGTCGTTTTGAAGCACCACGTGATGATCGGGTGTGATACATTCTTACATTCACATACAACGGGTGTAAGCCAGATTTACACACGCGAAACACTTAGGTTAACTTGACGAGCCTAGCATGTACAGACATGGCCTCGGAATACAAGAGACCGAAAGGTCGAGCATGAGTCGTATGGAGGATACGATCAACATGAAGATGTTCACCGATGATGACTAGTCCGTGTCACGTGATGATCAGACACGGCCTAGTTGACTCGGATCATGTAATCACTTAGATGACTAGAGGGATGTCTATCTGAGTGGGAGTTCATGAGATGAACTTAATTATCCTGAACATAGTCAAAAAAATCTTTGCAAATTATGTCGTAAGCTCGCGCTTTAGTTCCACTGTTTAGATATGCTCCTAGAGAAAATATAGTTGAAAGTTGACAGTAGCGATTATGCAGACAGAAAAAAGCTTATGTCCTTAATGCACCGCTCGGTGTCTTTGAACCCCAAACGCGATGCGTGGATGTTGCGAACATCGGACATACACGTTTTGATAACTACGTGATAGTTCAGTTAAACGGTTTAGAGTTGAGGCACCAAAGACGTTTTTCGAAACATCGCGGAACATATGAGATGTTTCGAGGGCTGAAATTGGGATTTCAGGCTCATGCCCACGTCAAGAGGTATAAGACCGCCGACGATTTTCTTAGCCTGCAAACTAAGGGAGAAAAGCTCAATCATTGAGCTTGTGCTCAGATTGTCTGAGTGCAACAATCACTTGAATCGAGTGGGAGTTGATCTTCCAGAGATAGTGATGTTTCTCCAAAGTCATTGCCACCAAGCTGCTAGAGCTTCGTGATGAACTATAACAAATCAGGGATAAATATGATGATCCTTGAGCTATTCGCAATGTTCGACACCGCGAATGTAGAAATCAAGAAGGAGCATCAATTGTTGATGGTTAGTGAAACCACTAGCTTCAAGAAGGGCAAGGGCAAGAAGGGGTACTTCATGAAACGACAAATCGATTCTTTGCTCGATTGAAGAAACCTGTGGTTGAACCCAAACCCGAGACTAAGTGCTTCGTAATGAGAGGAACGGACACTTTGAAGCGGGATTACCCTAGATACTTGGTAGATGAGAAGGCTGGCAAGGTCGTTAGAAGTATATTGGATATACATTATGTTAATGTGTACTTTACTAGTACTCCTAGCAGCACCGGGGTATTAGATACCGGTTCGGTTGCTAAGTGTTAGTAACTCGAAATAAAAGCTACGGAATAAACAGAGACTAGCTAAAGGTGAGCTGACGATATGTGTTGAAAGTGTTTCCAAAGGTTGATGTGATCAAGCATCGCCTGCTCCCTCTACCATCGAGATTTGTGTTAAACCTAAATAATTGTTATTTGGTGTTTGCGTTGAGCATAGACATGATTGGATTATGTCTATCGCAATACAATTATTCATTTAAGGAGAATAATGGTTACTCTATTTATTTGAATAAAACCTTCAATGGTCTTGCACCTAAAAGAATGGTTTATTGAATCTCGATCGTAGTGATACACATTTTCATGCCAAAAGATATAAGATAGTAATGATAGTACCACTTACTTGTGGGACTGCCATGTAAGTCATATTGGTGTAAAACGCATGAAGAAGCTCCATGTTGATGGATCTTTGGACTCACTCGTTTTTGAAAAGTTTGAGACATGCGAACCATTTCTATTGGTGTATACGCATGAAGAAACTCCATGCAGATGGATCGTTTGGACTCACTTGATTTTGAATCACTTGAGGTATGCAAATCATACCACATGGGCAAGATGTTGAAAAGCCTCGTTTTCAAAGAAGATGGAACAAGATAGCAACTTGTTGGAAGTAACACATTTTGATGTGTGCAGTCCAATGAGTCCGAGGCATCTTGATGAATATCGTTATGTTCTTACTTCACAGATGATTCGAGTAGATGTTGAGTATATTTACTTGATGAAACACAAATCTGAATTATTGAATGGTTCAAGTAATTTCAGAGTGAAGTTAAAGATCATCGTGACAAGAGGATAAAATGTCTATGATATTATCATAGAGATGAGTGTCTGAGTTACGAGCTTTGGCACGCAATTAAGACATTGTGGAAATTGTTTCACAATAAATACCGCCTGGAACACCATAGTGTGATGGTGTGTCCGAACATCATAGTTGCACCCTATTGAATATGGTGCGTACCATGATGTCCCTTATCGAATTACCACTATCGTTCATGGGTTAGGCATTAGAGACAACCGCACTCACTTTAATAGGACACCACGTAATTCCGTTGAGACGACACCATTTGAACTATGGTTTGGAGAAACCTAAGTTGTCGCTTTCTTAAAAGTTTGGGGCTGCGATGCTTATGTGAAAAAGTTTCAGGTTGATGAGCTCGAACCCAAAGCGGATAAAAATGCATCTTCATAGGACACCCAAAACAGTTGGGTACACCTCCTATCTCAGATCCGGAAGCAAAAGCAATTGTTTCTAGAAACGGGTCCTTTCTCGAGGAAAAGTTTCTCTCAAAAGAATTGAGTGGGAGGATGGTGGAGACTTAATGAGGTTATTAAACCATCACTTCAACCAGTGTGGAGCAGGGCACAGGAAGTTGTTCATGTGGCACCTACACCAATTGAAGTGGAAGCTGATGATAGTGATCATGATGCTTCAGATCAAGTCACTACCGGACCTCGTAGGTCGATAAGGACACGTACTACTTCAGAGTGGTACGCAATCCTGTCTTGGAGGTCATGTTGCTAGACAACAATGAACCTACGAGCTATGGAGAAGCGATGGTGGGCCCGGATTCCGACGAATGGCTCGAGGCCATAACATCCGAGAGAGGATCCATGACTTTGGAAGAAATACTTGATGGTCGTGGGGCGTTGGGTAAAGATGGATTTTAAAAGGAAGATAGACAATGATGGTAAGTATCACCATTAAGAAAGCTCGACTTGTCGTTAAAGATATTTTCCAACAAGTTCAAGGAGTTGACTACGGTGAGGCTTTCTCACTCGTAGCGATGCTAAGAGTCTGTTGGAATTGGATTAGCGATTCTTGCATTATTTATGAAATCTTGCATATAGGATGTCAAAATATTGTTTCCTTGACAGTTTTCTTGAGGAAAGGTTGTATGTGATACAACGGAAGGTTTTTGACAATCTGAAAGACGCTAACAAGTATGCAAAGCTCCGACTATCCTTCTAAGGACTGGAGTAAGCATATCGGAGTTGGAATGTATGCTTTGATGAGATGATCAAAGATTTTGGGTCTATACAAAGTTTATGAGAAACTTGTATTTCCAAAGAAGTGAGTGGGAGCACTATAGAATTTCTGATGAGTATATAGACATATTGTTGATCAGAAATGATGTAGAATTTCTAGAAAGCATATAGGGTTGTTTGAAAAGTGTTTTTCAATGGAAAACCTGGAGTAAGCTACTAGAACATTGAGCATCAAGATCTATGAGGATAGATAAAAAACGCTAAATGGTACTTTCAAATGAGCACATACCTTGACATAATCTTGAAGGTGTTCAAGATGGATCGCCAAAGAAGGAGTTCTTGCCTGAGTTGTAAGGTATGAAGTTAAGAGTTAAAGCTCGACCACGCAGAAGAGAGAGAAAGGGCGAAGGTCGCCCCTATGCTTCAGACGTAGGCTCTATAGTATGCTATGCTGTGTACCGCACCGGAAGTGTGTCTGCCATGAGTCAGTCAAGGGGTACAAGAACTTGGAGTAAATAAGGACATGTTTCTCGATTATGGAGGTGATAAAGAGTTCGGCGTAAAGGGTTACGTCGATGCAAGCTTTAACACCTATCCGAATGACTCTGAGTAGCAAACCGGATACGTATAGTGGAGCAACCATTTGGAATAGCTCCAAGTGGAGCGTGGAAGCAGCATTTACAATATGACCTAGAGATTTGCAAAGTACATACGAATCTCAATGTTGCAGACCCGTTGACTAAAACCTCTCTCACAAGCAAAACATGATCAAACCCCAGAACTCATTGAGTCTTAATCACATGATGATGTGAACTAGTTTAGTGACACTAGTAAACTCTTTGGATGTTAGTCACATGGCGATGTGACCTGTGAGTGTTAATCACGTGGCGATGTGAACTAGATTATTGACTCTAGTGCAAGTGGGAGACTGTTGGAAATATGCCCTAGAGGCAATAATAAATTAGTTATTATTATATTTCCTTGTTCATGATAATCGTTTATTACCCATGCTATAATTGTATTGATAGGAAACTCAGATACATGTGTGGGTACATAAACAACACCATGTCCCTAGTAAAACTCTAGTTGACTAGCTCGTTGATCAACAGATGGTTACGGTTTCCTGTCCATGGGCATTGGATGTCGTTGATAACGGGATCACATCATTTGGAGAATGATGTGATGGACAAGACCAATCCTAAGCCTAGCACAAAGATCGTAGTTCGTATGCTAAAGCTTTTCTAATGTCAAGTATCATTTCCTTAGACCATGAGGTGCAACTCCCGGATACCGTAGGAATGCTTTGGGTGTACCAAACGTCACAACGTAACTAGGTGGCTATAAAGGTGCACTACAGGTATCTCCGAAAGTGTACATTGGGTTGGTACGAATCGAGACTGGGATTTGTCACTCCGGTTAACGGAGAGGTATCTCTGGGCCCAATCGGTAGGACATCATCATAATGTGCACAATGTGACCAAGGGGTTGATCACGGGATGATGTGTTACGGAACGAGTAAAGAGACTTGCCGGTAACGAGATTGAACAAGGTATCGGCATACCGACGATCGAATCTCGGGCAAGTACAATACCGCTACACAAAGGGAATTGTATACGGGATCGATTGAGTCCTTGACATCGTGATTCATCCGATGAGATCATCGTGGAACATATGGGAGCCGACATGGGTATCCAGACCCTGCTGTTGGTTATTGGCCGGAGAGTTGTCTCGGTCATGTCTACGTGTCTCCCGAACCCGTAGGGTCTACACACTTAAGGTTCGATGACGCTAGGGTTATAGGGAATAGATATACGTGGGTACCGAATGTTGTTCGGAGTCCCGGGTGAGATCCCGGACGTCACGAGGAGTTCCGGAATGGTCCGTAGGTAAAGATTTATATATGGGAAGTCCTATTTTGGCCACCGGAAAATGTTCGAGATTTTTCGGTATTGTACCGGGAAGGTTCTAGAAGGTTCTGGAGTGGGGCCCACCTGCATGGGGGGACCCACATGAACGTGGGTAGTGGGGGTAAGGCCCCACACCCCTGGTCAAGGCGCACCAAGATCCCCCCTTAGAAGGAATAAGATCATATCCCGAAGGGATAAGATCAAGATCCCTAAAAAAGGGGGATAACAATCGGTGGGGAAAGGAAAGGATGGGATTTCTTTCCTCCCACCTTCGCCAATGCCCCAATGGACTTGGAGGGCAAGAAATAATCCCCCTCCACCCCTATATAGAGTGGGGAGGCGCATGGGAGCTGCACCCTTGCCCCTGGCGCAGCCCTCCCCCTCTCCCAAGTCTTCCTCCTCTCCCGCGGTGCCTGGCGAAGCCCTGCAGGATTGCCACGCTCCTCCACCACCACCACGCCGTCGTGCTGCTGCTGGACGGAGTCTTCCCCAACCTCTCCCTCTCCCCTTGCTGGATCAAGGCACGGGAGACGTCACTGGGCCGTATGTGTGTTGAACGCGGAGGTGCCGTCCGTTCGGCGCTAGGATCATCGGTGATTTGGATCACGACGAGTACGACTCCTTCAACCCCGTTCTCTTGAACGCTTCCGCTTAGCGATCTACAAGGGTATGTAGATGCACTCTCCTTCCCCTCGTTGCTGGTTTCTCCATAGATAGATCTTGGTGACACGTAGGAAAATTTTTGAATTTCTGCTACGTTCCCCAACACATAGGTCTTTCACAAAGCACATACCTTGATAAGATATTGAAGAAGTTCAATATGGATCAGTCTAAGAAGGGGTTCTTGCCTATGTTGCAAGGTGTGAAATTGAGCTCGGCTCAATGCCCGACCACGGCAGAAGATAAAGAAGAGATGAGTGTCATCCCCTATGCCTCAGCCATAGGATCTATTATGTATGCCATGTTATGTACCAGACCTGATGTAAACCTTGCCGGAAGTTTGGTAGGAAGGTACCAAAGTAATCCCGGCAAGGAACACTTGACAGCGGTCAAGAATATCTTGAAGTACCTGAAAAGGACAAAGGACATGTTTCTCGTCTATGGAGGTGACGAAGAGCCCGTCGTAAAGGGTCACGTCGACGCTAGCTTCGACACAGATCTGGATGACTCTAAGTCACAAACCGGATACGTGTATATTTTGAATGGTGGGGCAGTAAGCTGGTGCAGTTGCAAGCAAAGCGTCGTGGCGGGATCTACATGTGAAGCAGAGTACATGGCAGCCTCGGAGGCAGCGCATGAAGCAATCTGGGTGAAGGAGTTCATCACCGACCTTGGAGTCATACCCAATGCGTCGGGGCCGATCGCACTTTTCTGTGACAACACTGGAGCTATTGCACTTGCCAAGGAGCCCAGGTTTCACAAGAAGACCAGGCACATCAAGCGCCGCTTCAACTCCATTCGTGAAAATGTTCAAGATGGAGACATAGATATTTGTAAAGTACATACGGACCTGAATGTAGCAGATCCGTTGACTAAAGCTCTCCCTAGGGCAAAACATGATCAACACCAGAACTCGATGGGTGTTCGATTCATCACAATGTAACTAGATGATTGACTGTAGTGCAAGTGGAGACTGTTGTAAATATGCCCTAGAGGCAATAATAAAAAATGGTTATTATTATATTTCTTTGTTCATAATAATTGTCTATTATTCATGCTATAATTGTGTTATCCGGAAATCGTAATACACGTGTGAATACATAGACCACAACGTGTCCCTAGTGAGCCTCTAGTTGACTAGCTCGTTGATCAACATATAGTCATGGTTTCCTGACTATGGACATTGGATGTCATTGATAACGGGATCACATCATTGGGAGAATGATGTGATGGACAAGACCCAATCCTAAGCATAGCTCAAAGATCGCGTAGTTTGTTTATCTAGAGCTTTTCCAAATGTCAAGTATCATTTCCTTAGACCATGAGATTGTGCAACTCCCGGATACCGTAGGAGTGCTTTGGGTGTGCCAAACGTCACAACGAATCGGGTGACTATAAAGGTGCACTACGGGTATCTCCGAAAGTGTCTGTTGGGTTGGCACGAATCGAGACTGGGATTTGTCACACCGTATGACGGAGAGGTATCTCTGGGCCCACTCGGTAATGCATCATCATAATGAGCTCAATGTTACCAAGTGTGTGGTCACGGGATCATGCATTACGGTACGAGTAAAGTGACTTGCCGTGCTTGAGATTAAACGAGGTATTGGGATACCGACGATCGAATCTCGGGCATGTAACGTACCGATTGACAAAGGGAATTGTATATGGGGTTGCTTGAATCCTCGACATCGTGGTTCATCCGATGAGATCATCGAGGAGCATGTGGGAGCCAACATGGGTATCCACATGCCGTTGTTGGTTATTGACCGGAGAGGCGTCTCGGTCATGTCTGCATGTCTCCCGAACCCGTAGGGTCTACACACTTAAGGTTCGGTGACGCTAGGGTTGTATAGATATGAGTATGCAGTAACCCGAAAGTTTTTCGGAGTCCCGGATGAGATCCCGGACGTCACGAGGAGTTCTGGAATGGTCCGGAGAAAAAGATTTGTATATAGGAAGTCAGGTTTCGGCCATCGGGAAAGTTTCGTGGGTCACCGGTATTGTACCGGGACCACCGGAAGGGTCCCGGGGGTCCATCGGGTGGGGCCACCTATCCCGAAGGGCCCCATGGGCTGAAGTGGGAGGGGAACCAGCCTCTGGTGGGCTGGTGCGCCCCCCTTTGGGCCCCCCATGCGCCTAGGGTTGGGAAACCCTAGAGGTGGGGGCGCCTCCACCTGGCTTGGGGGGCAAGCCACCCCCCTGGCCGCCGCCCCCCTTGGAGACCCCATCTCCTAGGGCCGGCGCCCCCCTAGGGGCCCTTTATAAAGAAGGGGAGGGGGAGGGAGGGCAGCCGCACCCATGCTCTTGGCGCCTCCCTCTCCCCTTGCTACACCTCTGCCTCTCGCAGAAGCTTGGCGAAGCCCTGCCGAGATCGCTGCTGCATCCACCACCACGCCGCCGTGCTGCTGGATCTTCATCAACCTCTCCTTCCCCTTGCTGGATCAAGAAGGAGGAGACGTCTTACCCAACCATACGTGTGTTGAATGCGGAGGTGTTGTCTGTTCAACACTAGGATCATCGGTGATTTGGATCACGACGAGTACGAATCCCTCAACCCCGTTCTCTTGAACACTTCCGCTCGATCTACAAGGGTATGTAGATGCACTCCACTCTCTTGTTGCTAGATGAACTCATAGATTGATCTTGGTGAAAGCGTAGAAAATTTTTATTTTTTACGATGTTCCCCAACACACATGTGTCAAATGATTCATAATCGAGAGACTCTAAAAGTCCATCGGCATGGAGCTTCTTCATGCGCTTGACACCAATGTGACCAAGGCGGCAGTGCCACAAGTATGTGGGACTGTCGTTACCAACTTTACATCTTTTGGTATTCACACTATGAATATGTGTAACATTACGCTCGAGATTCATTAAGAATAAACCATTCACCAGTGGGCATGACCATAAAACATATCTCTCATATAAATAGAACAACCATTATTCTCGGATTTAAATGAGTAGCCATCTCGAATTACACGAGATCCTGATACAATGTTCATGCTCAAAGCTGGCACTAAATAAGAATTATTGAGGTTTAAAACTAATCCTGTAGGTAAATGTAGAGGTAGCGTGCCGACGGCGATCACATCGACCTTGGAACCATTCCCGACGCGCATCGTCACCTCGTCCTTCGCCAGCCTCCGCTTATTCCGCAGCTCCTACTTTGAGTTACAAATATGAGCAACCGCACCGGTATCAAATACCCAGGAGCTACTACGAGTACTGGTAAGGTACACATCAATTACATGTATATCACATATACCTTTAGTGTTGCCGGCCTTCTTGTCCGCTATGTATTTGGGGCAGTTCCGCTTCCAGTGACCACTTCCCTTGCAATAAAAGCACTCAGTCTCAGGCTTGGGTCCATTCTTTGGCTTCTTCCCGACAACTGGCTTACGGTAGCCGCAACTCCTTGCCGTCCTTCTTGAAGTTCTTCTTACCCTTGCCTTTCTTAAACTTAGTGGTTTTATTCACCATCAACACTTGATGTTCCTTTTTGATCTCCACCTCCGCTGATTTCAGCATTGAATATACCTCAGGAATGGTATTTTCCATCCCCTGCATATTGAAGTTCATCACAAAGCTCTTGTAGCTCGGTGGAAGCGACTGAAGGATCCTGTCAATGACCGCATCATCCGGGAGATTAACTCCCAGCTGAGTCAAGCGGTTGTGCAACCCAGACATTTTGAGTATGTGCTCGCTGGCAGAACTATTTTCCTCCATTTTACAGCTGAAGAACTTGTTAGAGACTTCATATCTCTCGACCCGGGCATGAGCTTGGAAAACCATTTTCAGTTGTTCGAACATCTCATATGCTCTGTGTTGCTCAAAACGCTTTTGGAGCCCCGGTTCTAAGCTGTAAAGCATGCCGCACTGAACGAGGGAGTAATCATCAGCACGAGACCGCCAAGCGTTCATAACGTCTTGGTTCTCTGGGATGGGTGCTTCACCTAGTGGTGCTTCTAGGACATGATCTTTCTTGGGAGCTATGAGGATGATCCTCAGGTTCCGTACCCAGTCCGTATAGTTGTTGCCATCATCTTTCAGCTTGGTTTTCTCTAGGAACGCGTTGAAGGTTAGGGCAACATTAGCGTGGGCCATTTGATCTACAAGACATATTGTAAAGATTTTAGAATAAGTTCATGATAATTAAATTCATCTAATCAAATTATTCAATGAACTCCCACTCAGATAGACATCCCTCTAGTCATCCAAGTGAAACATGATCCGAGTCAACTAGGCCGTGTCCGATCATCACGTGAGACGGACTAGTCAACGTCGGTGAACATCTTCATGTTGATCATATCTTCTATACGACTCATGCTCGACCTTTCGGTCTTCCGTGTTCCGAGGCCATGTCTGTACATGCTAGGCTCGTCAAGTCAACCTAAGTGTATTGCGTGTGTAAATCTGGCTTACACCCGTTGTATTCGAACATTAGAATCTATCACACCCGATCATCACGTGGTGCTTCAAAGCAACGAACCTTCGCAACGGTGCACAGTTAGGGGGAACACTTTCTTGAAATTATTGGATCATCTTATTTAAGCTACCGTCGTTCTAAGCAAATAAGATGTAAAACATGATAAACATCACATGCTATCAAATAGTGACATGATATGGCCAATATCATATTGCTCCTTTGATCTCCATCTTCAGGGCGCCATGATCATCTTCGTCACCGGCATGACACCATGATCTCCATCATCGTGTCTTCATGAAGTTGTCACGCCAACGATTACTTCTACTTCTATGGCTAACGTGTTTAGCAATAAAGTAAAGTAATTTACATGGCGTTATTCAATGACATGCGGGTCATGCAAAAATAAAGACAACTCCTATGGCTCCTGCCGGTTGTCATACTCATCGACATGCAAGTCGTGATTCCTATTACAAGAACATGATCATCTCATACATCACATATATCATTCATCACATCCTTTGGCCATATCACATCATAAAGCACTTGCTGCAAAAACAAGTTAGACGTCCTCTAATTGTTGTTGCAAGTTTTTACGTGGCTTCTATAGGTTTCTAGCAAGAACGTTTCTTACCTACGTAAAACCACAACGTGATATGCCAATTTCTATTTACCCTTCATAAGGACCCTTTTCATCGAATCCGCTCCAACTAAAGTGGGAGAGCCAGACACCCGCTAGCCACCTTATGCAACTAGTGCATGTCAGTCGGTGGAACCTGTCTCACGTAAGCGTACGTGTATGTGACGCCCCCGATTCAATCATACACTAATCATGCACGCAAATGTGTATGATCAAGATCAGGGACTCACGTGAAGATATCACAACACAACTCTAAAACATAAATAAGTCATACAAGCATCATAATACAAGCCAGGGGCCTCGAGGGCTCGAATACAAGTGCTTTCGATCATAGACGAGTCAGTGGAAGCAACAATATCTGAGTCTGACATAAGTTAAACAAGTTTGCCTTAAGAAGGCTAGCACAAACTGGGATACTGAGATCGAAAGAGGCGCATGCCTCCTGCACAGGATCCTCCTAACTACTCCTGGTCGTCGGCCGGGCTGCTGCGTAGTAGTAGGCACCTCTCCGTGTAGTAGGCGTCATCGACGGTGGCGTCTGGTTCACAGGCTCCGTCGATGCAGTCGCAGCAATCGGATATAGATAGGGAAAAAAGGGGAACAAGGCAACCGTGAGTACTCATCCAAAGTACTACTTAAGCAAGGAGCTACACTACATATGCATGGATATATGTGTAAAGGGCCATATCGGTGGACTGAATCGCAGAATGCCGTAATAAGAGGGGATAACTAATCACGCCGAAGACTATGCTTACAGCAGCCTCCGTCTTCTTGACATGTAGAAGAGACTAGACTGAAGTCCTCCAAGTAGCATCGCATAGCGTAATCCTACCCGGCGATCCTCTCGTCGTAGCCCGTTTAGAGAGCGACCACCGGGTTGTATCTGGCACTTGGAAGGGCGTGTTTTATTAAGTATCCGGTTCTAGTTGTCATAAGGTCAAGGTACAACTCCAAGTCGTCCTGTTACCGAAGATCACGGCTATTCGAATAGATTAACTTCCCTGCAGGGGTGCACCACATTACCCGACACGCTCGATCCCATTTGGCCAGACACACTTTTCTGGGTCATGCCCGGCCGCGGAAGATCAACATGTCGCAGCCCCACCTAGGCACAACAGAGAGGTCAGCACGCCGGTCTAAACCTAAGCGCACAGGGTGGGCCCATCGCCTCTTAGCACACCTGCGACGCTATGTGACGAAGCAGACCTAGCCTAGCGGCGTTCGGTCCAATCCGGCGCGTGCCGCTTAGTCACGACGTCACGAAATGCTTGGTGATACCACGATGCGGTTGCCCATATCTTGTCCCACGTGGCGGTTAGTGCGTATAAGGTCAACGACCCAACTCAGATCAAATACCAAGATCTCGTTAAGCGTGTTAAGTATCATGAGCGCCGAGCAGGGCCAGGCCCACCTCTCACCCAGGTAGTCTCAACCTGCCCTGCCGCTCCGCCACAAAGATCCACACAGAGAGCCGTTGGGGCAAAGGTCCTTTCAGCCCCCAATCCGTGAATCACTCGCGGGTGCTCCACAAGCCGACCCGACTTTAGTCACCACATGTATCATGTATAAAGTATATGGTATATACCCGTGATCACCTCCCGAGTGATCACAGCCCGATAGTATTGCATAGCAGACGGACAAGAATGTAGGGCCACTGTCGGTGTACAAAAGGAGGGGTACACCTTTTGTACCCCTATAACTGTGCACGGGCAGTCTGAGCCGCGGGCACCACCACACTGGGCAAAGCAAGGGAGGTGAGCCAAGGTAAGGCCGAAGCCCAAAAGGAGCAGAACAACGCCAAAACCAAGACCACAAAGAGCAAAGGGGACGAAGCGAACTCCCCCGGCAAGATCCTTGCCGGGGTGCGGTTTTAGCAAACCCGGCAAGGCCCTTGCCGGGGCGGCTCACCCCACGCCTACGGAGCGGATCACCCTTGAGTCCACTGCCCCCATGGGGCAAAGGATTCGGGAGACATCCCCGTGGTGGCATGCAGATCTTTGTGAAGACATTCAAGATCAGATACACACTATAGAAGACAACGACCCTTGGCGGGATCCCAGCCAAGGAGGACCACAAGGCCCCGGCAAGAGCCTTGCCGGGACGACAGCAGCGCGCAAGACCCTTGCCGGGGCCCCGGCAAGAACCTTGCCGGGGCTACGACAAGGCCCTTGCTGAGGGCACCCGAAAGACCACCATCGGGCCCACGCCAGTCAAACCTTCACCGCCGTTCGCATGCAGCTGCCAACCCAACCAGTTGGGCAAGCACCTGTGTGGCGGCAAGCTGATCTTCGTGGAGACCCACCGCTGCGCCACCTCAGCTGCCTGCCTGCCTACATGGCACTGTGGGCACCGCTGGCCAGGGCGCGTGTCAACACGGAAGGGAGCGGCGACGGACGAGTGTGGGCTCTCCCCCGTCCCCGATAAAGTAAGGACACCTAAGCAAGACGCATTTATGGCGCCTTGTCATGTAATGCGTGGGATAAACTCGTATGACTGTACCCTTTCCACCTCCTGTGTGCCACTGTGGCAACCCCTTTCCCTATAAAAGGAGGCCCAAGGTGACCAGGAGGAGGATTCGGCTTTTTGGAGCTCCTCACGCCCCATAGCTAGCTCAAGAACACAGATAAACTATCCACCAAAGCAGGAGTAGGGTTTTACGCACCTCGCGGCCCGAACCTGGATAAAGAACCCGTGTGCTACCTGTTTGATCTGCTCTTCTCACGACCACGCGCCCCGCAACCGTAGTAGGGATTCTTGTGATCCCATAGGTGTCGTCCCCGCACCGACATCTTTGGCGCGCCAGGTAGGGGGCGCAGTTGTGAGAATTAGCTCTAGCAGTTAGTTCGATGCTTCTTCATCATCATGGCGCCCAAGAAGAAGACGAAGGTGGCGGTTGGCCCGTCGGAAGCCGGACACCCCGTCCTGACGCGGGCGAGCAGCGGACCGGTCGCAGAAAGGACCCGGGGCACTGTTCGTGAACACCAACACCGTCCCAGCAGCCGAAGTTTGGGAGGCGGCAATATTCGCGCGCCTGGTAGCGGGCCGCACGCCGCCAAATCCAAAGACGGAGTCAGGCCCTCCGCGGGTGGCGCGGGGCCTTCCAAGATCGCTGCCACCCCGCTCGCAGGCGACGCGAGGGCTTCAAGACTCACGCCGCGGCCGACGGCGCGCTCTTCTCAGCGACTTCGCGATTTAACGGTGTAATCACGCCGAGGACCCCGGGCGTCGCCGCGGAAAGAGCCCCGAGCGCCACCTCCGGGATTTAGAAGACCTGCCCGCTCGCCGAGGCGCTGGTGAAGATGGCATGCGACCGCAGGGTCGTGATAGAGCTCCTTCTGACATGGTCAGAAGTCGAAGCGCGTCGCAATCCGTGCAGGTTTCGCTGCCACCAACGCCAGCAGAAGCCCTGGCGCACGCGTAGTTGCTCCTCGATTTTCCTCCCACTATGGGGAAACTCGATGAATGGAGAGCCACCATCCGAAGCCTTGTTGCGGTGGCCAACAAAGACGAACCGAGTCCGGTGGAGCCCCCGGGTCGACGTTCCGACTTCCATGCACCAGTGGCAGGAGAGCCGATGGCGCCGCAACCACGGTGCACTCACCTCCTCCTCGCCCGGTCCCGCGGACGCTAGCCCGTCGCGACGTTATGGGCGACGAGATGTCCGTAGCATCGTCCGACCCGCGGGCCCACTATGACCAGCGCCAAGTTCTTCGGGAACGAGAACATGAAGACGCTCGAACCACTATCGAGCGCCGGCGCGGAGCGCGCCACCAATCGGGCAAAGCAGGGGGCTGCTGTGAGCCACCCGCACCGGGAGCCTCGGAGGCCTACCTTACGAGGTAGGCTGTCCGGCTTTTACCCGTGAGCTGCGGTAGTTCCAGTGGCCCACTCACCGCACCTTCAAACCCGACGTGGGCGAAAAGTACAGTGGCAAGACCCACCCATCCGAGTTCCTCAACGTCTACACCATCGCGATGCAGGCTGCCGGAGCCCGCGACGATAAGGTGCTTGCGAACTACTTTCCGTTGGCTCTCAAACTCAACGCCATGTCATGGTTGATGCACTTGCGGTAGACTCTATTTCCTCTGGTCGGATTTGTGCCATGAGTTAAATGGCGCCTTCTTTGGAGGCCACCAAGCCCATGGCCAAGCAAGCGACCTGCACGTCATTCCCCATAAGGGAGGCGAGAGTCTCCGCAAGTATATTCAGAGGCTCAGCTGGGTACAGTACAATATCCCTGATGTTCACCCTGCCGCCATCATCAGCGCGTTTCATCAGAACGTGTGTAACCGCAAGATGCGTGAAGAGCTGGCAATGAACAAGGTGAGAGATGTAGCAGAACTCTATCTTCTTGCTGACAAATGTGCCCGAGCTGAAGAGGGAAGGAAGTACCCCGGCGAAGATGCCGGCGTGGAAACCGATTCTTCAGATGAGGATATTGCCGCCCAAATAAGAAAGGCGGCGCCTCAACAGGAAGCGTAAGGGAAAAAACGTGCTTGCCGTTGAGGGATCTGATGACACCGGCTCCACCAAGAAAACCAAGGCAGACGACCCCGGCAAGGAGGTTGCTGGGTGCGTCGCCTGCCGGGCCTTGGCGGCTTCCGAGAAGCCAGGAAACTCCGACAAGCGATACTGCAAGATCCATCACACCAAAGGCCATGCTCTCCAAGACTGCCGACAGGTTGAGCTCCTCGCTGAGAAGCAGAGGGCTGAATATGAGAGGCGGGACAAGGAGAACGGCCCGGACGGTGCTGAGAGATCCGGCAAGAAGCGTGACGGCCAGACGGGCCGTCACGGCAAGGATAAGAAACAGGAGAGGCCCGCCCGAGGCCGTGACAGAAAGCCAGAAGACGACGATCACGAAGAGGACGACGAATCCGGCGACCAAGAGTTTCAGAAAGCTACAGAGGCCATGTGCGTCGACGGTGGTGCCTCGCTGCATACTTCTCACCGCCGGCTTAAACAGTGGAAGCGAGAGGTTACAGCGGCAGAGTCGTCGTTTGATGCCCAAAGGCCGCTGAAGTGGTCCAGCACACCTATCATCTTTGACACCGAGGATCACCCTGATCGCACCACTGCGATCGGGTGCTTGCCGTTGTTAGTTTCACCAACAATACGCAACCTCAAGGTGACGAAGATGCTAGTCGATGGCGGGCCGGTGCGAACCTGATCTCGCTGCCGTGATCGAGAAACCGCAGATTCTGATGGAGACCTCGAAGAGACGGCACGCGTTCGGGGTCAACCGGGAAGAAGCCAACCCAAGGGAAAGGTCACGCTGCCCGTGACCTTTGGAAGCGATTTGAACTTCGTGACGGAGAGGATGCGTGGTTCGATGTTGCCAAGATCCCCTTGCCCTACAACGGGATCCTTGGCCGCCCAGCGCTGGCCATGTTCATGGCGGCGTCACACTACGCCTACAACACCCTGAAGATGCCAGGACATGTGACGATTTGCGCTGACCAACTATACCAGCAAGCAGTTGCAGCAGCTGCCGCCGCTAGGGCACTTGCTCCTGCCGCTGGGACCCCGGGAGGGAAGAAGAAGAAGAAGACCGGTGTGACCTCGAACACCCACTCCGGCAAGCGCACCTCTTTGGAGCGTAGCGCTGCCGTCGAGGACGTGCCAGAGAGCTCCACCGGCGGAAGCAAGAAGCCCAGGGCCATACCACCGGGAACCAAGAAGGTTTCTGTCAATGAGGACGGCACGGGAGGAGTTTTTACCATAAGCTCCACCCTTGATGACAAATAGGAAGACGCGCTCGTCACCTTCCTGCGGGCGAATGTCGATGTGTTTGCGTGGCAAGCTTCCGACATCCCCAGTGTTCCCAGGGAGGTGATTGAGCACCACCTTTCTGTCTGCCCTCATGCGCGGCCCGTGAAGCAGAAGGTCAGAAAGCAAGCTTTGGAATGACAAGAGTTTATCACAGAAGAGATCCGGAAACTGGAAGCAGCGGGTTTGGTAAGAGGAGTGCTCCATCCGACGTGGTTGGCCAATTCGGTCGTGGTGCGCAAGGCAAATGGGAAGTGGAGGCTGTGTATTGATTACACAGATATCAATAAGGCTTGCCCTAAAGATCCCTTCCCGCTGCCGCGCATCGATCAGATTGTTGACTCCACGACTGGGTGTGATCTGTTGTCATTCCTCGATGCCTACTCCGGCTACCACCAGATCTTCATGACAAGAGAAGACGAAGAGAAGACATCATTCATCACCCCATGTGGTATGTATTGTTTCATGCGGATGCCTTTCGGGTTGAAGAGTGCTGATTCGACATTTGCAAGGGCGGTCCAGATTGGTTTTGAACCCCAGCTCCATAGAAATATGGAGGCTTATATGGATGACATAGTGGTCAAAACCAAGGACAGGGCAACCCTCATACCGGATTTGCAAGAAACATTTGCAAACCTCAAGACAAGATCAATCTCAAGCTGAACCCTGAGAAGTGCATCTTTGGCGTCCCATCCGGCAAGCTCCTCGGGTTCTTGGTGTCACAGCGTGGGATAGAGGCCAATCCGGACAAAATCAAAGCTATAGAGCAGATTGAAGCACCCAAGCGGATCAAGGATGTGCGTCGGCTTGCTGGTTCTTGTCGCCGCCATGGGCAGGTTCATTTCCAAGTCTGCGGCGTGCCCTCCCTTTTCAAGATCCTGAAAAGGCGGGCCCGATGGAGTGGACGCTTGAAGCTTGGCGGCTTTACAAGGGTTGAAGAAGTACCTCTCCTCAGCGCCAATACTAGTTGCGCCTAGGCCACAGGAGCCATTGCTGCTATACCTGGTGGCAACGGACCAGGTGGACAGCGCCGCACTGGTGGCGCAGAGAGAGGTTGACGATGAGGAAATGGCAGCGGTAGAGCCCGACACCACCAATGCAGAGACAACACAGCCGGTTGAAGTGCCGCCGAAGAAGAAAATGATGTAGCACCCGGTCTACTTTGTTAGTTCCCTCCTGCAGGGGGCTAGATCAAGGTACTCCGGTGTGCAGAAACTGCTCTTCGGCCTCCTTATGGTCTCGAGGAAGCTGCGTCACTACTTCCAGGCACACGAGATCACTGTCGTCACTCGCTTCCCTCTGCAACGGATATTGCACAATCCGGATGCAACGGGAAGAATTGTGGAATGGGCACTGGAGCTGTCCAGCTTTGGCCTCAAGTTTGAAAGTACCTCGACGATTCAGAGCCGAGTCCTAGCAGAGTTCATTGCAGAATGGACCGCAACACCTGATGAAGAAATTCAAGAGACTGCTCTCCCCGGCAAAGAGGCAAGTTGTGATTGGATCATGTACTTTGATGGAGCTTTCTCCTTGCAAGGCGCCGGGGCTGGCGTACTGCTTGTCGCGCCCACCGGAGAGCACCTCAAGTATGTGATCCAGATGCACTTCCCCAGGGAGGTGTCAACAAACAATACGGCAGAGTACGAAGGGCTGCTTGCCGGTCTTAGGATCGCGGCGGACCTCGGAATCAAGAAACTCATCGTCAGGGGAGACTCGCAGCTTGTCGTCAAGCAAGTCAACAAGGATTACCAGAGCCCGTTGATGAAGTGAGAAAGCTGGAAGAGCGTTTCGACGGTATACAGGCTGAACACGTTCCCCGAGTGGAGAACGATGTCGCCGATTACCTGTCAAAACGCGCTGCCCTCAAGCTACCTGTGGAACCAGGTACCTTTGTGCTTCAACTAACTCAGCCATCCGTTGATCCATCAACGGAGCAGAATAAGAGGAGGAAATCAGGGCCCGGCAAGTACTTTCCGCCGAAGCTCCCGAGGTCGCCGCAAGGATGTTGCCAGGAATCTTGAGCCCGCCACGGACGGCCCAGCTCCGCGGAGCATCAAGCTCTTGCCGCCGAGACAGCCGCTCAAGCGGAGGAAATGCCTTTAGTCCTCGCCGTCGAGCCCCGGGCTCCGGCGTGGCACAACATATCGTCCGATTCCTCCAACAGGGGAACTTCACGAGGAGCAGGAAGAAGCGGAAAAAAAGTAGCTCGTCGCTCTACCATGTACCAGTTAAATCGATGGCGCCCCTGTACAGAAAGAGGCCGAACGGTGTGAAATTGAAGTATATCCCTCGAGAGGAAGGACTGGAGCTGTTGGCGGAGATACACGGAGGCATATGTGGATCCCACATTGGGTCAAGGGCCCTTGCCAGCAAGGCATTCCGCAAGGTTTCTTCGCCCACCGCCCTCCAAGATGCGACGACACTAGTCACCGGTGTGAAGCGTGTCAGTTCCATTCAAAGAAGCTTCATCAGCCAGCTCAAGCCCTTCAAACCATTCTTCTCTCCTGGCCCTTCTCGGTGCAGGGGCTCGACATCTTGGGCCCTTTCCCCGCTTGTCGGGGCTTTGAGTACTTGTACGTTGCAATCGACAAGTTCACAAAGTGGCCGGAAGTGGAGGCAGTGAGGAAGGTCACAGCTCAGTCAGCCGTCAAGTTCTTCAAGGGACTGGTGTGCCATTTTGGCGTGCCCAACAAGGTTATCACCGACAATGGCACACAGTTCACAAGCCACACCTTCATGCAATATACCCAAGACCTCGGCAGCAAAGTCTGTTTTGCTTCCGTTGCTCACCCGCGGAGCAATGGTCAAGCTGAGAGGGCAAATGCTGAAGTACTGCGAGGCTTAAGGACCAAGACCTTCGACAGGCTGCACAAGAGTGGAAGGCGCTGGATTGATGAGTTGCCGGCGGTTCTTTGGTCGATTAGGACGATGCCAAATTGAGCCATCGGCCAGACACCTTTTTCCCTGGTATACGGGGCAGAAGCAGTTCTCCCCACTGAACTCATATACGGGCCACCTTGAGTGCTCGCTTATGACGAGCTCGAGCAAGAGCAACTGGGGCAAGATGACGCAGTGCTCCTTGAGGAAGATCGTCTTCGGGCGGCTGTGAGAGCAGCACGCTACCAGCAAGCCTTGCGCCGCTAACATAGCCACAAGGTTCATGCCCGAAGCCTTGAGGAAGGCGACCTTGTCCTTCGGCGCGTTCAATCGGCCAAGAATTCCAACAAGTTGACGCCAAAGTGGGAAGGCCCTTACCGGGTAACACGAGTCACGGGCCCGGCGCGATCATACGGAGACCGAAGACGCCGTTCCAGTGAGTAACTCTTGGAACATTGAGCATCTTCGCAAGTTTTACCCGTGAGGCGCGGCTTGCCGGGCCCCCCGGCAAGCCACCTTTTGTACAAGCATTGCCGATGATGCATGTAACCCTTTGTACAAAGCCAGGCGCAGACCCTGAGCATAAATAAATGAAGCGCTGGCGCCCTAAGTTATAGCATGCATGCTAGGTCAAGTCTCGTCCTTGGTTAGGGTTGATAGTGCTTGGCGGCGACTAAACCCTAGCTTAGAGGTCGAGTGTGCGTCTCTTTGCCGTTCTTCTGTCTCCTTTGGTTCGCAGGACTCACAGATATCCTTGCCGGATCACTTGAGGACGAAAGAAGAAGAAGAGGGACAAATCCGCATCTAGACCCCGGCAAGCCAGCATTGCCGGGGGCTGCAAGTACAAAGATTCACCCACGGCAATCCAGAGTTGCCGGGGGCTGCAGCTTCAGATAAGTTCTTCATTCCTTATCATGCATTCCCTTATGGACTGAGGCATGTGAAACCTCGTTGTTTCCCAAGCTACCGTGCTCCCTAAAACTCTAGGCTCTAGGGCTCGTTCCACAGGGCCAGGTTTGGTCATAGTCGCGGCAGCAAAAGGATGAAACGAGGAGCTCGAACTCCGCCTCATCCCTGCCTCCGCCAAAAGCGTGAGGAAGGTCGAGTGAAGTGGGAAGACGGCAGGGCCTGTTGCCGGGCAAGGAAATGTTTGTCTTAGAGATATCAAGGATTTATTCCTTGTCGTGGGTTCTACCCGCAAACAAACGGCCCGGCAAGCATCCCTTTTCATTAAAAACATTCCACTCAGGTACAGTCCATAGAGAATGAAAAACATGAATGATGGGATTACAAGTTTTAAATTCAGCCAAGGCCCGAAGGCTTACAAAAAAAGATAAGGTGCCCGTAACCCCTTCCTTGTCCCTCTCCTCAGGAGGCAGGTAAAGGGGGCGAAAAGGGCAAAAGGAGCGCCTAGGCAAGCTACGGGTGGCAGGAGGCACCAAGAGAACATCTCGGTGGCCGTCCGAAGGCTGGATGGTGATGGCGGCGCCGGAAGCAGAGCTCGAAGACGAGGCAGCAGGACGTCAGCACGCGTCGAAGGCCTTGCCGCCCGCCCCCTTCCTCTTCCGCAGCCTCCCGACGCCAGCCGCCCAAGGAGACGACCCCGAGAAGTTCGGGAAGCCGGCGACACGGATGATGGGATCGCCGGTGCCGCACGGAGCGACGCCCGACACCTAGTCGGACCCCTCATCCTGCCGCCTGCTACCCTTGTCGTCGCTGCCGCTGTCCTCCTCGCCACTCCCGCTCGAGGAGGAGCCTTCGCTATCAGAAGAGCTCTCCACGCATCACCTTGCCCGAGTCCCGAAACACCCGAAGACCTTGACAGAGAGGAGGCCGCCCTCCATCAGCTTGAAATGGAGAGTGAGCCCCGCCGTCAAGCGGTGGATGTGGGCGAACGTCTTCCACCCTCGACCAAGATACATCACCTGAGGGGCTGGAAAGTCGACGCGAACTCGCGTACCGCTGATCCAACAGCCCCTCATGTGCAGCCGCAGTGACTCCGGCGGATCCCGCTCCATCTCGCTCGCAAATGGAGTCGGGAGGCAAAGGCGACGGCGAGGCAGCCGGCGCAGCCTGACGAAGAACTCGCAAGGGTCATCCCCAACATGGCCCTCCGTGGGGGTAGGAACCATTGGCGGAGGCGGGACCGGCGCGCCGCCCCGTTCTCCTCTTCCCTGAGCGCCTCGGCCTCGTCCACGGCCTCGCCTGCGGCCTCGCCTCCTCCCCCTTCCCCTCGCGGCTGGCTCTGCCACCACAGGTGAAGGAGAAGGAAGGACGCGTTGTCGAGCGGCGACCCTTGCCACCACCATGGAAGAGCTAGGATTCCCTCTCTCCATGGCGGATGGAGGGAGGGGGAGCAGAAGCTGAAGAAAGGAGAAGATGGAAGAATGCGGGACGACGTTCCACCCCATCTCTTTTTAAAGGAACAGGGTGGGGGCACGGCCGCCCCGCTCAGCCAATCAAGACGTGGAAGGCACAGGGAACTGGGGCCAACCCGCTACCCCGGCCCGTGACGGCCCGGTTTCCCGCCTCCACCGTTCGCCACCCCAAGCGCATGAGAGCCACGTGGCAGGCATGCGGGACCGAGGCGACGGGTGAGGTGGCCTCTCCCCACCCCGTGATCGTGGGGAGTGGACGCCTTGAAGACCACGCCCCGGCCCCGTTCAGTAAATGGGCCGCGCCTCCACGCCTCCCCCCGTTTATGGGGAAGGTGCGAGCCGCCCCCTTTTACTGCAACGTGACGCATGCGCGCAGAGCTCAGCCCCACGCATGCCGCCCACGTCACGCACGCCTCCCCATGCCGAGCCACGCGTGGGAGGCATGGGAAGCACAGCGCGTGAAAAAAACTTACCGCGGTAAAAACTACCCCGCCTGCCCGCGCACCGTTTTTGGGCCTAGCCCGACGCGATTGCGCTTACGTGTGGTCCAGGCCCGGGGGCTCTTGTCGGTGTACAAAAGGAGGGGTACACTTTTTGTACCCCTATAACTGTGCACGGGAAGTCTGAGCCGCGGGCACCACCAGACTGGGCAAAGAAAGGGAGGTGAGCCAAGGTAAGGCCGAAGCCCAAAAGGAGCAGAACAACGCCAAGACCAAGACCACAAAGAGCAAAGGGGACGAAGCGAACTCCCCCAGCAAGATCCTTGCCGGGGTGCGGTTTTAGAAAACCTGGCAAGGCCCTTGCCGGGGCGGCTCGCCCCACGCCTATGGAGCGGATCACCCTTGAGTCCACTGCCCCCATGGGGCAAAGGATTCGGGAGACATCCCCGTGGTGGCATGCAGATCTTTGTGAAGACATTCAACATCAGATACACACTATAGAAGACGACGACCATTGGCGGGATCCCAGCCAAGGAGGACCACAAGCCCCCCGGCAAGAGCCTTGCTTGGGACGACAGCAGGCGCCGCGGCAAGACCCTTGCCGGGGCCCCGACAAGAACCTTGCCGGGGCTACGACAAGGCCCTTGCCGAGGGCACCCGAAATACCACCATCGGGCCCACGCCAGTCAAACCTTCACCGCCGTTCGCATGGAGCTGCCAACCCAACCAGTTGGGCAGGCACCTGCGTGGCGGCAAGAGGATCTTCGTGGAGACCCACCGCCGCGCCACCTCAGCTGCCTGCCTGCCAACATGGCACTGTGGGCACCGCTGGCCAGGGCGCGTGTCAACACGGAAGGGAGCGGCGACGGACGAGTCTGGGCTCTCCCCCGTCCCCGATAAAGTAAGGACACCTAAGCGAGACGCTTTTATGGTGCCTTGTCATGTAATGCGAGGGATAAACTCGTATGACTGTACCCTTTCCACCTCCTGTGTGCCACTGTGGCAACCCCTTTCCCTATAAAAGGAGGCCCAAGGTGACCAGGAGGAGGATTTGGCTTTTTGGAGCTCCTCACGCCCCATAGCTAGCTCAAGAACACATATAAACTATCCACCAAAGCAGGAGTAGGGTTTTACGCACCTCGCGGCCCGAACCTGGATAAAGAACCCGTGTGCTATCTGTTTGATCTGCTCTTCTCACGACCCCGCGCCCCGCAACCGTAGTAGGGATTCTTGTGAGCTCATAGGTGTCGTCCCCGCACCGACAGCCACTGATGGAATACTAGCATCCTATACTAAGCATGTAGGATTGCAGGTAAAGGTATCAACAGTAGTAGCAAGGACAGGCTATGCAACAGTAGGAATAACGGAAAGCGGTAACATGCTACACTACTCTAATGCAAGCAGTATAGAAGAGAATAGGCGATATCTGGTGATCAAGGGGGGGCTTGCCTGGTTGCTCAGACAAGAAGGAGGGTCGTCGGTGACGTAGTTGATCACAGGGCATCGACGATCGCCAGGGGTCTACCGGAAAGAAGTATGGAGGGAACACAATAAATATGAGCAATCAAAGTATAACATGGCAATGCGGCGGTGCTAGAGGTGACCTAACGCAGTAGGAGGTGATATCACCGTGAAGGGGAAACATCAGGGAAAGTATCCCCGGTGTTTCGCGTTTTCGGACAGGTGAACCGGAGGAGGAAAGTTGCATGTTTGCTATGCTAGGGATGTGTGGCGAACGAACGGGTTGTGTAACCAGATTCGTCTCGTCGTTCTGAGCAACTTTCATGTACAAAGTTTTTCCATCCGAGTTACAAATTATTTTATATTAAATTTTAGAGTTTATAAAACATTTTGGAATTAACAGAATTTATTTAATTAAAATTTTAGTTTATGACGTCATCTTGACATCAGCATGACGTCGTGGGTCCTTGATCGATTGACTTGGTCAAACTGACGCGTGGGTCCTATATGTCATAGGCTTGGTTAACTAAATTGGTTTACTTAATTAAATAGGTGATTAGGTTAACTAATTATGCTTAAATTAAGTTAATTAATTAAGTAATTAATTAATTTATTATTATTATTAATTATGTATTTTTTAATCTTTTTTTTAACATTCTGGAGGCGGGGCCCTGCTGTCATTGACCCCAGGGGGCCATAGCGGGTGTGAGCTAACGGGTTAACGAGCACAGCCCAGATGGGTGTACCCGGCAGGGGCCGGATCGAGGATCGGTGACCACGGCGAGGTCATGGTCGAAGCGCCACGCTTGTGGCTCAGGAGAGGCTGCCATGAGGAGGAGCTGGGGGGCGGCGCCCGTCGGCCCCAGCGGCCGTGTCAGAAGGCGAGGCGCAGGGGTGGCGCCCGGTGGGGAAGCAGGGGGAGGCGAGGTGCTGCCGACGGGCGGCGACGAGCGGTGGTGCTCGCGCGGGGACAGAGGGGAGAGGGAACCGACACGGGAGTGAGGCAACGGTGTTGGGCGAGGCCACGGTGAGCGCGGGCCACCGTGAGCGCGGCCGGGGCGCATCTTGAGGCCGGACGGGGGAGGCGCGGGCGGAGGCGTCGAGGGCACGGGGCGGCCGGCGTGGTGCGGCGTCGTGAGGTCAGGCGGGGACGCGGCCGAGCGAGGGAGAGAGAGGAGAGGAGGGGCTCACGATGGTAGTAGGGATTTCGGGCAGCGGACTCGACGGAGTTCGGGGAGGTCCGATGAGGGAGATCCGGGGAGGACGACGAGGCGATGGAGATGTAGCTCTGGGCGGGGTCCCGCGACGGCGGCGCGGGCTCCGGGCAGCGTCCGCGAGGCGACGAGGCGATGGGGTCGGGGCACCGTTTTCGGGGGCGAGCAACCCCGATCCAGATCCACGCGGGGGAAGGGGAAAGCGATCAGGGGGATCGTGGGGGGAATGTGGGGTGCGGCTAGGGTTTCGGTCGGGTGGACCATGGGGTTAATGGGGGAGTGGGTGGCCGGTTGGGCCGGCCAGGCGGCCTAGTGGCCAGCTGGGCCACGGTCCAGCAGGGAGGGGTTCCCTCTCTTTCCTTTTTTTTCTTTTCGTATTGTTTTGTTTTCTGTTTTATTATTTTATTTCTTTACTGTTTTCTTTTAAAGCTTCATTTAATTCTTGTTTTATAAAATCTGAAGTGAGCAACTAAATTAGTATTACTAATTGGTCTACTGCCACAATTATTTTGGCACACTACTAAATTAGTTATATAAATGTAACTTTATAAAAGGCAATAATTTAATTATTATGTCCTCTGTTTTGGTTGTTCTAGTGCATTAAAATATTATAAGAAATGTTGGTTTCTCCAACATTATTACATAAGATTTATTTGACACAACCCGAACATTTTAGTTTTAATTTTTGAAAACTTTTGTTGTTTGCCTGATTTTTAAATTGAATTCAAATCGGTTTTGAACTAATGCGAGATTAACCACAGTAATCGAGGTGACATGGCATCATTAGTGGAGGATTACTGTAGCGTAACTATCCGGGCGTCACAGTGTATGGTCGGTCCAGGCCGCTTCATCCCACGATGCCGCCGAAGCAAGATAAGAATAGTAGTGGCAAGAAAATTGACAATATTTACGCCCACAACTGCTTTGTGTTCTACTCGTGCATAGTAACTACGCATAGACCTAGCTCTGATACCACTGTTGGGGAATGTAGCAGAAATCAAAATATTTCTATGCTTCACTAAGATCAATCTATGGAGTTATCTAGCAATGAGGGGAAAAGGAGTGCATCTACATACCCTTGTAGATCGCGAGCGGAAACGTTCAAGAGAACGGGGTTGATGGAGTCGTGTCACGACCGGTTTTTCAATAAAAGTATTTATTGAACAACCGACCTATGAAGTCCAATATGAGGAAAAATCCTTCATACCGGTAGACAAAACTTTGATACAATAAGCCAGTAGCATTACATTAATACAGGGGTCGGACTGAAGATGCCCAACCAACTATTACAAACACGCCGATAATTATACATAGTGGCGGATATGATTCAAAGGTGTGGGGTGGAAATACAACTGACTCGAGATATGAGTGATTGGTGGAATAACACAGCGGGGTGGTTAATAAGTCTCTTCTGCCTTGGCGGCTCATCGGGCCGAGGTGAGGCTCGATGAATTTATTTGGGTAGCGGAAGCGGATATATCACAATGACTAGTCCAGGGTCGCATACGAGACCGACTGGGATTCCTCTAAGCGTCGGACTCGCTATCAAATTCTTCATCCATGAGATCGCCTTTCACAAGATCGGCCAAATCAACAAGCCAGGTGAGTACTTTGAAAGTACTCGCAAGACATTTCGGACAAAAGATATAACAAATGAATGCAGGAATGAGTCATGATTAATTTTAACATTTGCTCAATTAAATCAGTATAGCAAAAATAAATAAAAAGGGAAGCGGCGGTAGTCTTCTCGAAAACCCAAAGAAAGATAAACTCAAAACCGATCGAGTGTCTGAAGTGACGCCTCGAAGGGGGTGAAAATAAGTAAAACATGCCACGATCGGATTGTCCGGGCGACACCTCATAAAGGGCTTCTATTGAAATAAAAATACATGCGTGCCGCAGTCGGACGTCGGGCGACATCACAGAAAGGGCTTATAATAAAAGTAAGTGATAACAATGCCGCAGTCGGACGTCTGAGCGACATCACAGAAAGGGCTTATAATGAAATTAAATAACAAAAATGCCGCAGTCGGACGTCTGAGCGACATCACAGAGGGGGCTTATAATGAAGATAAGTAAGAACAATGCATGATCGGACCTCTGAGCGACATCACAGAAATGGCTTATAATGAAACTAATAACAATGCCGCAGTCGGACGTCTGAGCGACATCACAGAAAGGGCTTATAATGAAAATAAATAACAACAATGCCGCAGTCGGACGTCTGAGCGACATCACAGAAAGGGCTTATAATTCATTATTTATAACTGACAAGATATAGTGCTCACAGAAAATATTCATCACAAGACAATAAGCGGGTTAGTCTGTTCACAGGAAAGTAAACATTTAATACTCAAATGGTTCTCGGGAGTTTCTGTCACTGAGACTGTCACTTGACAAGATGAGATGATCACGGTACTTGGACATGAATAAGATGAATTCAAGAATTTTGACTCTGCAGAGTTTGTACCAAAATTGTCCATAGCCAACGGATTTCTGTAGCCACGAAGGACTAGTTCCGTTTACGGTATTTCAGAGGAAACACAACTAGCTAGTACACACCCATCATACCTCACGTTGCCAGGAATCACCCTAGACAGCGTTTAAGAAAAACTTTGAGACGGGGAGATCACAATCTCGAAATAGCATGGGATCAAATTTATATATCGCCGCTCTATGGGGTGCCCCTCTCGGTCCCAACGGAAACACCCATGCCCCGACCGGATGAAAGGCTTTAATCCAGGGCCATGGAACCTTCATCCCGCCTCTCGATTTGGTGTGTACCAGGAAGTGGTTTGCAACCTATTAGGCCAGATTCCCTTGCGGGAAACAGGTGGTAGTACGGAAAGGAAGACGGACGGGAAACTGACCGATTTATGTTGACACTTGGTCAACGATATGGCATAAGCCTGGCATGCTACAACACTGCCATCTTACCCATACTCATGCCAACTCATGGCCATGCAACAAGTTTCCAGCAACTCACGGATTTACCGAGCTCATTTGCCTCAACGCTCACGAGATAAACAATCATCGAAAATGCTCATGAACGTGCCATGATGCAAAAATAATGCAAACATGCCCAGACACTCATCATATCAAAAGTTCAAACTTTGCTTGCCTGGTTCGGAGTAGTCGGGGTCTAGCTCGGCGAAGTTTGCGGTTCCGTCACCTCCTTCGGTATCTACGGTAAACAAAAATACACGCGCTAACGTAAATACCGTGGGGTACAGAAAGTTGATCCAAATATTTTTCAAATAAATCTGATAAAAAACTAGACAAAATTTTAAAGAGGACAGAAAAAGAATAAATCAAAAATACTTTCCTGATTAAAAGTTATAAGAGTTTTGGTCCAGGGACCCATCTGCAATGAAACAGAAAGTTTCCAGGGGGCTCTGCGGAAAAGTCCAGAAAACGGTTCGTTTAAAAGAAACCACTAAGAGGCTGACAGGCGGGCTCCACCTGTCAGGTTTGAAAATTTGAAAGAGGGAAACAGGGCGCGACGGCGCCCGAGAGGTGCGGTGGTCGCCGGCGGCGATCCACGGCGAGGCAGAGTGATCGGACGGTACCTTCATGATCAGCACGTCCTTCCGCGTCTGTGGAAGGTGGAAGTGGTTGCCGGCGAGTACCACGTCGACGGCGACGCTTACTCAAGTGACAGCGGTTCAGACGGGTCGTGGGTCTCGCCCGGAGAGAGCTGCGGGCCAAAATTGAGGTGGGGTTTATCCAACTAGAGGTGGTACGAGGCTACAGGCGAAAGTAGGGCGGCGGAGGTGCCCTCACCGGAGAGAACGATGCGGAGCCCGAGGCGGACGGAGGTGGCGGAGTCGAGGAAGAAAGGCCTCGAGGCCCCTCCAGGTGGCTAGGCGGGTCCGGTGAGGTGGTGGAGTCGTGGGAGGCGAGAGCAAGCTGGGGGGAGGGCTATATATAGCCGGCCCGAGTCGGTTGCCGTGAACGGATAAGTCCGGCGAAGTTGATTACGGGCGGCGCTTGTGGCTGGACGGTCGGCTTAGGAGCTTGAGCATCGCCTAGGTGGAGTATTGGAGCCGTTCTTGTGTCCAACTCAAAGACGGGAAGGCTGGTTACTGATGCCGCCCTCGACGGGACGGCCGCGACGGCCCGTCGGCAGAGAGCGCTTCTGGCGTGCCAAGCCACGGCGACGGTGCCGCAGTCGTGCGCTGGCAAGGAGGTGGCCACGCGGAGCCACCAGGATGTTTGGGCGGCGCCGAACGGCGTTGCGCCGCAGTTTTGCCTCCTGTCGCCGTTCACGGTGGTGCAGCCGCCAAAGCACGGCGAAGGCGAAGCGCCACCGACGCCGAACGCGCCAAGCGCAGCGTGTGGAGCTTCGAACAGGCAGGCGGGCTAGCAACGTGCCAAGGGCACCGTGGACTCATGGACTGAAGTTATCGACGGAGATCGACACCGAACTGAATTTTACGAAAGTGAGCGAGCGATTGCATGCCGGTGTTCGACAAAATGATTCTGGTACCTGTGGATTTTTCCTTGAGCTGATTTTTTGGTGGAGTGGTCTCTCATTGCAACTAGAGGTTGCCTGAATTTTGGTGGAATTTTTGGAGAAGTGTAGATATGAATTTCACCAAATTTGGCAAATCTGGTCCAAACTTGCAGTGAGTGAAATTTGAAATATTTGAAAAGAAGAAGAGTGGATCAAGATGGTTCTGGATTGTGGATACCAAGGACTATACAGGGGTGTGGAGTTGAGGTAAAAAATCAATAGCATTAGGGTACTTGCTTTGCAAATCACCTAGGCTCAATATAATAGACAGAATTATTTTGGGAGGAGAAATAATTGGAATAAAATCCAAAAATGGATTTTATTAGCTTGGACAGAATGTTTGAGTTGTACCAAAGTGGAAGGAGAGATTTTTGGGAAGGTTTTACCATGTGTGCATGGAAGAATCATGAATGGTTTCAAATATGGGAGAGGATGAAAAACTCCTAGAGTTTCCTTTTGAAAGAAAATAAACTTCAAAAAAATTTCTTGAGTCCTTGAGGAGAGAGCAATCAAAGGAAAAATTTAAAAACCAAACACCAGAGTTGAAGGAGATGCAAAACTAAAATATTTGCTAAAGGGAAAAGCTTTGAGAGAGATTTTTGGAAGGGTTTTGGAGATCTCCTTCAAATCCAACAAAAATTTGAAGAAAACCAAAGGAAAATTTTTGGAGTGTCACAACACCTACCCCTTAGGAAAAATCTAGTCCCGAGATTCCAGTTGATCCTCAAATAATTGTGGGTGCTTTCTGCTCAAGGAAATCCTCTCTTTCCCAAGTGGCTTCACTTTCGGTGTGGTTGCTCCGCTGAACTTTGAAGAACTTGGTGGTTTTCTGTCGGGTTCTCCTTTCTGATTCTTCCAAGATTTTTATCGGATGCTCCCGATATGTAAGGTCTGGTTGCACGTCAATGTTTTTATGGGGTACTTGTTTCCCTGGGTTGCTTACGCACTTTCTCAATTGGGAGACGTGGAGTACGTCGTGGATGTCGGATAATTCTTCGGGTAAGTCTAGCTGGTAGGCCACCGTGCCTCTTCGTGCTACTATGCAGAAAGGTCCGATGAATCTTGGTGCTAGTTTCCCTTTAATCTTGAATCGGTGCAGGCCTCTCATGGGTGATACTCGTAGGTACACAAATTCACCGGGTTCAAAATGGACTCCACGATGCTTCTGATTGTAATAACTCTTTTGTCGACTTTGGGCTGTCTTGAGTCGGTCCTTAATTACCTCGACTTTATCTTCAGCCTCTTTGAGCAGGTCTGGGTCAAGATATGACTGTCTCCGGTTTCCGACCAGTTTAGCGGGTACGACATCTTCGTCTGACAGAGCCTCAAATGGTGCCATTTGCAGTCGGATCGATAGCTGTTGTTATATGCGAATTCTGTGTATGGTAAGCTCTCTTCCCAATCGGGTCCCATAGGTGAGGACACATGCTCTCAGCATATCTTCTAGAATCTGGTTTACTCGCTCGGTCGCCCATCACATGCAGGGGTGGTATGCAGTACTGAATGCCAGCTGAGTTCCCAGAGCTTGTTGTAAGTGATCCCAAAACCGGGAGACGAATTGAGTGCCTCTGTCCGAGATTATTTTCTTTGGGACTCCATGTAGGCAAACGATACGGGAGAGGTAGAGCCTAGCAAGCTTCTGAGTGGTGTGTGTTGTCTTCACGGCGATGAAGTGTGCTACTTTAGTCAGTCTATCAGTGATGACCCATATGGCATCATGTCCGTGTCGTGACCGAGGTAGTCCAACAATAAAATCCATTCCAATCTCGTCCCCATTTCCACTCGGGTATCTTATTTGGTTGCAACAGCCCGCCAGTTTACGGTGCTCGGCCTTGATGCGTTGACAAGAATCACAACATGCAATAAACGTGGCTATGTCTCTTTTTATACCATGCCACCAAAATGTTTCACGAAGATCTTTGTACATTTTTGTTCCTCCGGGATGGATTGAATATGGAGCGGTGTGGCCTTCAGCGAGGATTTGCTGTTTAAGGTCATGGATATTTGGTACGCATAAAGCCTATTCCGTACCACAAAGATTCCTTGCTCATCAATAATGAATTCGAGGCCTTGCCCAACTCCATCTTCCGCTTTTATGCCTTCAATGCTGGGGTGCCCACGTTGAGCCTCTTTAACCTTCTCTATCGTGGTAGGTTGTACTTCTAGGTTTGATACATCGCCTTGGTGACCACCATCGGGTTGAGCTTTGCAATTCCTGCTGGAATTCAGGTCTTAAGTCTGGCAGGCCGTCGTTGTCCGGACCGGGGTTCCACTCGAGCATCTGCTACAACATTTGCCTTGCCCGGTGGTAGTGGATCCCGACATCATAATCCTTTACTAATTCCAACCAGCGCCGCTGTCAGAATTTAGTTCTGGTTGTGTGAAAATATACTTGAGGCTTTTGTGGTCCGTGTATATTTCACAACGATTTCCAAGTAAAAAGTGTCTCCATTCCTTGAGTGCATGAATAACTGCTGCTAATTACAGGTCATGGGTAGGGTAATTTTCCTCATGCTTGCGTAGCTGTCTGGAAACATATGCGACAACCTTGCCTTCTTGCATTAATACGCACCCGAGGCCTTTTCGAGATGCGTCACAAAATACTTCAAATTTTTTGTGTATATCTGGCACAATTAGTACTGGTGCTGTCGTCAGTTTCTTCTTTAGTTCTTGGAAACTTTTCTCGCAGGCTTCCGTCCATTCAAACTTCCTGTCTTTCTTGAGCAGTTGCGTCATTGGCTTTGCTATGGTGGAGAATCCTTCAATAAATCTCCGGTAGTATCCTGCCATTCCCAAGAAATTTCGTACATCCGTCACGCTGGCTGGTGGTTTCCAGCCATGTACGGCCTTGACCTTTTCCGGGTCTACGGCGATACCTTCTTGAGTCAGTACGTGGCCCAGAAAACCTACTTTCTTTAGCCAAAATTCACACTTGCTGAATTTAGCGTACAACTGATGTTTCCTGATTTCTCCTAGTACAATCCGGAGATGTTCATCGTTCTCTTCCGGTGTTTTGGAGTATACCAGAATATCATCGATAAATACCACAACAAACTTATCCATAAACTTCATGAATACTTTGTTCATGAGGTGAACAAAATATGCGAGGCGTTTGTTAGTCCGAATGGCATTACGGTGAACTCATACAATCCGTATCTGGAAGTGAAAGCGGTCTTGGGAATATCTTCGGTTCGCACTTTCAGTTGATGGTATCCCGATCTCAAGTCAATCTTTGAGAACACCTTGGCCTTAGCGAGTTGATCGAATAAATCATTTATTCGTGGCATCGGATATTTGTTCTTGATTGTGACCATGTTCAGCGCTCGATAGTCTATGCACAATCTCAGTGTTCCATCCTTCTTTTTGGCAAATAAAATTGGTGAACCCCAAGGTGAGGAACTGGCTCGTATGTACCCTTTTTCCAATAATTCCTTTATTTGCTTCTTCAGTTCTACCAATTTGGATGGTGCCATTCTGTACGGTTTCTTGTATATGGGAGCGGTTCCGGGTGCTAGCTCAATGCTGAATTCTATCTCTCGATCTGGTGGCATGCCTGGTAGTTCTTCGGGAAACACATCCGGAAATTCACACACTACTGGAACCTTGCTCAATTCAGAAATATCCACCTTATTCAATCTCGGTTGCCGGGATATTTTTCTTTCCTTGGCTGAAACTTTTATGGTCTTCCCGTGGTGATGGGTGAGAATTACGGTCCTGTTGAAGCAGTCAATAAAACCTTTGTTGGTAGTTAAACAATCCATCCCTAAGATGACATCCAGTCCTTCATTTTCCAACACGATAAGATTTGCGTGAAACTTCAACCCTTCAAACTCGATAACCACACCCTGGCAATAATTCTGGGTAACTTGCTTAATTCCAGGGGACTTAACGATCATAGATTTTCCCAAGGGAAGCATCGAAAAATTATTTTGCAAAGCAAAACTTTTCGAAACGAATGAGTGAGAAGCTCCAGAATCAAACAAAACCATGGCAGGTATTGTGTTGACAGGAAACGCATCTGGTAGTCACGATATCTCGGGGCATTTTGTGCTTCCTCTTTGGTCACGTGGTTCAGATGACCCTTCCTGTGGTTGTTATTTGGGTTGAAATTGTTGCGCTTTGGCGCGAATTATTGCTTCCGTTGTTTGGCTTTGGGGTCGAGTTCCTTGGCTTGGGGCACCGCTTGGCATAGTGCCCTTCTTCTCCTAAGCGTAACAGGTAACGCTCGGGCGATATGTGAACTCCTTGTCCCTTGCGTGGAAATTCTTGATTGGGCGTGAGACGCTTGTCGTGGGTTTGGATGTCCAGTTTTTCTGAACATCTGTCTTGCTGCGGTGGTTGAGGGTGTGTTTAGTCTGGTCCCCTTCCGCTTATGGAAATCTTCTAAGCTGCGTCTCTCATTTTCCAAGGTAATGGCCTTATCCACCAGCGTCTTAAAATCTGGAAATGCGTGTACGACCAATTGGCATTTAAGTGCGGGCGTCAAACCGTCTAGGAATTTCTCCATCTTTTTATTTTCTGACATACGCTCCTTGTTGGCGTAGCGAGACAGCAGGGTAAACTGAGTGTTGTATTCTGACACTGTCATTGTCCTTTGCTTGAGGTCATCAAATTCTCTTTTTTTTTATCTTCATAAGACTCTTAGGAATATGTGCCCCACGAAAACCTTCTTTAAATTCCTCCCATGATATATTATTTTCGTTGGGGTGCATGTGTAGGAAATTTTCCCACCACGATGCGGCTGCTCCAGTGAGATAGTGCGGAGCGTAAAGCACTTTCTCAAGATCTGAACACTGGGCAATGATTAATTTTCTCTCCATGTCTCGAAGCCAGTCCTCGGCTTCAAGAGGTTTGTCAGTGTGAGAAAATGTTTGGGGACGTGTCTTCTGTAGCTCAGATAATTTTGATTGCTGCTGATACTGTCCACGGTGATTTCCCATATTGATGACTTGGTTCAGTATTTCCTGATGTTGCTGCTGACTTTGTTCATAAAGACGGCACATTTGGGAAAGTGCCGTTTCACTGTCCTGCTGACTTGTCTGTCCCTGTGTGAAATTGTTGCCTGGGGGTGTGCCATAATTTTCCTCTGTCGGAGTTGGCATGGAGCGCGTCCAAGGACGAGACATAGTTCACTCTGGGGATATATTTGAAACACTCATAAGAAAAGAAATTGAGCCGCAAAAATCAATAAATTCAAGAAGATGCAAAAAGTTGCGAATGCTCCAAGATTTTTCAAGAGAAAATACGTTTGCGCATGGAGAAGGACTGTTCATTACATATCTTACACGCAAGCAGTAATTATACAATACGTCACTCAGGATATGCGTACATAAATCCTGACATGTTATTTAGTCTAGTGCACTTCTCCAGATCCTACAGGATGCGCAAACAAACTACTTCTCACAGCCTATTTACATATAAACATATCAAACAAGTCGGTACATCGCAAGGCGGCTAAGCGTACTTAGTCGGAGATGGTAAGGAGAGTGTGACAATCGAACAACAAGGACAAGTGCCACGACCAATGCCATGGCCTTCGTTCAAATGCCATTCAAAAGCAACCAATCCTCAAGATCAATGGCCAGCAACTCAAGGTATATTTGGGAAACTATCTACAGATCAGCAACACGAGGATCTCAAATGTTATGTTGCCCGTTTCGCCTTCCATTGGACTAGCGCCTTCCATTGGACTAGCTCATCTCATGAAAATTATTTACAAGTACTTGTTGCATATAGAAGCCTCTGTTGTGAGTTCTATTATATTGGGGGGCGGGGGGCTTGGGGTCATTGGCACTGTGCATATATGCAGCAGTGGTGTTCATCTCATCGAGCAAGTTATTTGGAGTGCATGAGGGCTGGTGATAATATACTGAAAACGGAATTGAAAGCGCAAGTTTTATTCAATGGCATTCTAGTGGAATTTGTGAGTAAGCATACTGACGGAGTTTGCGATTTCTTGAGAACTTTTGACCAAGAGCAGAAGCTTAATTCTATTTCTGAAGTGAGTGAACAAGCTAAGAGGCTGTGTTATATTGAACTGGCACCTTGGGCTTATTCTTCATTACATTTCATCAGGCCTTGTTGTTCTGGACTGGCTATGCAGGGGTATGGTGCCAACGAAAGGCTGTCACCTGAACTGGCATGTTCTACAACCAACATAGTGGTTCTTCCACAAGCAAGTCAGTTGCGATCTTGGCCACCACCCCCGGCTGGTACAAAATATGTTGGTATCGTCCTGTACAAAACTACAGGAAGGCTATGGTTTCCTTCCCTCAAAAATCAAGTCCACTGGCTTGGGAAGTTACCATGGGCACCTACCGAGCCAGAACAGACAAGTGGGGCTGTACATGTGAACCATTGCAGCAGGAACTTTGTTGAACTTGGGTTTGATCATCTACAGAAGAAATACAAGGGGAATTACACTCTGATTCAAGGGACTCTAGTTATTTACAGGTTTAGTGCTCTCACTTGCTGGTACAAGAGGGTATATTTTTCTGGACAACAATGGGACCCTGGCATCGTACATTTTATTATTGGAACTTCGATATCAGTTATTGACTCCATACTACACATAATCATAGAGTTTGCTGCAACTTATTGTGGACTGGACCGTGTGCAATTGGTGTCATCATCAACATCGAAGTGTTTTGGAGATGATTCTGTTGTGTGCTTCTACCTTCAATTCCTGGCATTTCTTCAGACCAGCAGAACTGAGCTTTATTCTCAGATCGAATGCTCACATGTCCTCTGGTGGTTTCTATCTGATACAAAAGCCAGTCATGCATCGACACCTCGTATCACAATATCCTCATATATATATAAGCATGTGGAGATGTTCATAGCAGGGCTGAATTATGAGATGGATCATCATCCGCAAGGCAGCTTAGTACCTGCAGTCATGTTGTTGCAAACAACTCCGACCTACTAACCAGCTGCTTGATTCTTTCTGGTCATGGGCTCAAGCAAAAGAAAGGGTACAACAGTACACTGGTTATGTACGTGAGTGTTGTTACTATCTTTTGTCTATCATTTGCTTTGGGGATCTGGTCAGTGGAGAGCCAAAATCTTGCAATTTCCTGCTTGTTGTCAAGGACACTAGTTGGTTCAGATGTATCATGTGTGTCGACAAGATGTCCCACTCTTCAGTTGCAACTCCATTTGGCAGTGAAGTCATGTTTGGTTCCTTCGAGCTGACCATTTGCAAGCACATGATACTACCCTACGACCCAGGAGGGCCGACTCTTTGGCTACACGAGATTGGAGGCGCTCATGAGTCCAGCTTGATCATCATCGGCTTGAGGGCAAGCCGAATTTCAAGGGATGGAGATTGGAGAGTGTAACACCCCCACTATGGGCTGTCAATGTACGTGTGTAAACTGGGCCTGGGCTTATGGGACGGGCTTGTCATTGGAGGCTAGGGCCCACACGACGCAAGCTATATATGCAACCAGGGAAGCACATCAGGAGGGATCGAAGGAATGAATCGTTCTCCAAGTCTCTCTTCCCCTGGCTCCAGTTCCTCACCTCCTGCTCTCTGTATTCCTCTCTTTGCTTGCTGATTCTCACCCCCGATTCTCCCTGTATCCCCCAATTTATATCCGAATATTGGTACTAATCCAGTTGCGTATCCCATCCTTGAGTCTGGGTCATGACAAAATAGGGTACCTTCTTTTGCGAACAAGTTTTAGGGCGGGGACAAATTAAGTAGACAACTCACCATAAACAAAATGGCACCTAAATGCAGATTTCTACCACGAGAACGTTCCTTTTAGAACATTATTTATTGGAAGGAGCATCATATATCATAGAAGGTTTCAACAGGTACTACAATGGCCGTTCGACAACTGCTTTTCACAAGAATGTACTGTTATTGCTGGTTTTTCAAGGGACGAGAGCATGTCATTCTTTCATGCTTGTAATTCTACCATCGATTCAATCGGGCACTTGGGACTGCACTTAGGGCAATTAGAACTGCAGTCAGCAAACGTCCTGTAGCATGGACGAGTCCTCAGGTTGTCACAACAGTAACAGGTACCAAAGTTACAGGCATAATCTCCGCAAAAATTCAGGCTAAACTTGCCATCATCTAAAGATGACATCGAGTTGACCACTGTAGCATTGTTATCGCCACCGTCTAGATAGTTCCTTCTTCCGGCCTCAGGACGACCTAAAATCATGCATGTAGTGTTTAAATTGTCAGTACTAATTAAGTTACATGTAATAAAAACTGAAGAAAAGAAAACAAGGGAAGAAGAAGTACTAACACTGTGCGGTGACCATGAGCCATCCCAGCAGGAACAAGAAGGTCATGGCATAAATCCCTCTCATGTTCGTTAACCCTTTACTGCTTGCCTGGTCGAAGGACCTAACTCTCTGCAGTGGGGCGGCTTACATGAGAAGAACGAGCGATGGCCATGGTTGCGATGAACCAGTCAATATATAGAGGGTTAAATTTTTAATTAAATAGGAGATGTATGCCAATTAATTCTGAAAATTATGTACGGTCCATTTTGTTTAGAGAACAATACTGATACACGCAGGCCTCCTTCTTTTATAGATAGAAATATATGCAGTCCTTGTTAATTCTTGATTTTTGTCAGATGTGTGAATTTTAAAAAAAATCATGAACTGTTTCAAGTACGCATTTTTTTATCAAATTCATGAACCTTTTTGTATTTGCAGATTTCAAATTCACGAAATGTTTTCATATTAGCAATCTTTTGTTTAATTTTGTGAACTATTTTCAAATTCATGAATATTTCTAAATCTATGAGTTTTAAATTTGCGAACTCTTTTGAAATTCATGAATGAACTTTTTTCAATTCATGAACTTTTCTCAAATTCATGAACTTTTTTCAGACATGATTTTTTCTGCAAATCCAAGAACATTTTTTAATTCATGATTTTTTTTTCAAAATTCGTGTTTTTTAATCCACGGACAGTTTATCAAAATAGTGAACAGTTTATACATTTCTTTTTAAGAAAATATGACATTTTCTTATTTCATTACTTTCTTCAAAAAAATGAACCCAACTATGAAGGCGAGGAAAATACATACCAATATGAGTACGCATACTAAAAAAGGAAAATGATCCCTTCCGGGTGACCCGACAAAGTTTCTGTTGGTCGTAATGTCTGCTCGATTCATGCGTATCATACATCTCACACTGCCTCGCACTCGTCGCCCCTGCCTCGGTCTAATTGGTCTAAGAGAATTAGACTCCTAATTAGACGACCTCTCTAGTTTTCTCGTAGTTCTTCTTCCTGGACGCCAAAGCTCTGCCAGACTACTACCACGGAATGCGTGGATACGTCGGAGGGGTCATCTACTTCGACTATCATCTCGGAGAACAATTCTCGCGGCTGGGAGGTGTAACCTAGCTCCAGGAATCAACGGGATCATTAAGTTGCACCGACTCATCACTGCTTCCGCTACTCTGCACTGTCGGCGAGTTTGATCGTTACCACAAACTGCATAGTGTTCTTGGGTGTGATCATGTAGCATAATTTATTTGCTGCGTAGCATGTTCCTCTACACTCTTCTCTACGATGTTTCCTTGCAACAAACTCTTATTTCTCATATATTTTACGTTTAGGAGGTGGGTCATAGGTTCTACTTCCTTCCCCTCCTTTTTAGTTCGTTGTCATTGTTCTTATCTTGATTAGTTTCATGCCCATCCCCATCTCGAGTCCCAATATCAGAGATAGATACATTATTAGGTTTCTCAACAGGTTATTTATCATTATCAGGATCCCTATAATTATGCAATTTTTTTGTTTTATTCTTCTTTTCTTATTTCTAGGAGCACTATTATTAACAATTTAAGAATCTTATTCAAGTCTTTTAGGATGACCACCAGGATATAGGCCGCTCCACCCTTAGTATCTACTCCATAAGCATGTTTATTATAATTTTAGACATATCTTTAAGCAAATCTTGTTATTTAGTAACCTGTTCAAGTTGAGTTTGCTTACATGAACCTCTAACATCATTAGCAGTTTTTTCCGACACATCATGCAAATGTTTAACGATACTAGCATTTTGTTGTAGATGATTATGTAATTGCATATCAAAGTGATGTTGCTTAACAATAAAATTATCAGACTCTTCTAAGCATAAACTTGGAGATTTATCATAGAGAGCATCACCTTCATCAAATTTATAGAGAGAATGTACGTCAATTACCTTACTACTAGTGGTAGCCTCACATAATTCTTCAATATGAGGTAAATTCTTAGCATCTTTAGTTTTACTACCTTTTTATTTCATAGATTTCATGGCCTCTAGCATATCTTCTGGATTTTTTTACTAAGAAATAGAATACCTCTTTTTCTTGGAGTTGGTTTAGGACTTTAGGTGGATGTCCAACCATCATAAGTTTTACATCATATTTGCAAATACTTCTTCAGCTTCTTCAACTCTGTTGTCCTCGAAAACACAGACATCACATCTATCTAGGTATGTCTTTCATCAGTCGTTAGTCCATTATAAAAGATATATAGTAGTTCATTTTTCTTCATATTATCCCCTAGGTAGGCTCTAAGCAATGCAAGTAGGGCAAAGCAAAAAAATTTTTGATTTAGTTTAGGTTTTGGTAAGATTTGATTTGACTTGGGTATGGGTAGAAGAACACATGATTTTTTTGATTTAGTTGTGATTTTGATAAGATTTAATTTGATTTGATTGAGTTAATGCATGACACGCGGGAGGGGTAGCATGCAGGAGCATAAAACCAAACAAGGGAGGGGCATGGGTGGAGGAAAACGTACAACAACCAACTCCCATTTAATAGTGGAGATGTGCTACTTTGTTTACGTTGTTATATTTTATGTCATGTTTGTTTGGTCCATATCACTTCATACAAGTCTCACCCGTTTCAAAATTTCAAATTTCCAAATTGTGAAAGCATATTTAGTATTGGTTTTTTTTAAGATATCTCTATGTTACCTAAAAAAACATAGGGATCCGTCTCCCATCTTACGTCCTCCATTTCGTCCGATCCTCCCCCTCCCGCATGTCCTTCCCTACTCCCGCACTTGCCATGGTTTTTAGCCCCCAATTAATCACATTTACTTCCTCCAAAAAATCGGGATTGAGATTCTCCTTTCCAAGTCGGACGCTCGGAGCAGCCGATCTCCTCGGCCACGCCCTGCTTTCCTTCCCGCGCCGCCGCACTGATCTGCATCTGCTCTGCTCTACCACTTCCGTTCATCTCCCCACAATCGTCCGTCGCACGAACATCCCTTGTGACATACATTGATTCCAACAGAACTGGAGGTGCCACCTGCCGTACTCGTCGTTCGCTACCACCATTGAAGTTGCCTCGGACCACTCTCTCTCTCTCTCTCTCTCTCTCTCTCTCTCTCTCTTCCAACCTCCATCCTCACTTTTCCTGGCATGCGCTACAATCCCCCTGGTCCTGTCGCGGTCGCGGCGGCGGATGACAGAGAACATCTCAGAACGTCATGCTCGAGCGCGGCAACGACGGCCTAGAAGCAGCCGTGCGACAAGTGGGCCGGTTATTTAACTGGCTTTTCTTATACACATCTGCAGGTTGCGGAACAACCATGCCTAAGATCCTGCGTTGCAGCAATTAACGGGATGTTGAGCATTCTTTATATTTTCTTATTATTTTGTGCGGACGTAAGTCATGGAAGGACTTCTGGCGAGAGCAGCGTTTTGGCTCCCGGGCTCAGATGGCCCCGTAGTAGATAGGAAATGCGTTTAAAATATGAAACAAATTAAAAAAATTATGGTGAAAGATGCTTAAGCGCGTGATATTCATGCAAATTTTGGTGACATTTGGACATTCGAGGAGCTTATGGAAAAACAATTCAGGTCTGAGAGAAACATTTGAAAAATAGTATTGTTCATGCTTGGATTTGTCTTTTTTTCGCGCGTGCCTCGAAATGTCCAAATGTCACCAAAATTTGCACGAACATCACGCACATGCGCATCTTGCTTGCAATTGATTTTGGGATGTGTGACTTTAGCGAAAGTTGCACAAGGCCCTCGTCGTTGCGAGCAATGACGACGTCAATGGATGTTGTTCTCCTCCTTGGAGGCGTTGCTCCTATGTCTATCATCGCTAGGTCTTTTGACAACCTTGTTTTTGCTGTGGTCGCCATCCGTCGATGCCCACAGGTGTGGTGCCCTGGTGTGTGCAGCGGTGTCAAGGTTTGCTCTAGAGCCCTCGTGACGCCACCGGTACGGGTTACCTCATTGTGTTGTTGGCTTCTTTTAGACAGCGTGCTTCTTGGTTGGAAGGCCATCCTGAGACCTGGGGGTTGCTAGGATCGTTGCCATGCCACAACGGTCGCTGGAGGTTTCACCCACTTGCCAAGGTCCATCGAGTGTGATCAGTGGTGGTGTACGACGGTCTCCAGGGTTGGAAGTTGGGGCATCTCCGAAAGCTTTGCAGGACCTTGTTCCTTTTGACGATGACGTCTATGGACGCCGTTCTTCACCTTGGAGATGTCGTTTTATCTGTCCCTCCTTCAAACTACCGCTTCCTTGTACACCCTGTACTGGCTCTTTGTGTTCGCCTTGGGAGCGGTGCCCCCCATGACGAGGTGGGTTGAGTAGCTCTACGAAGATTTGTGCTCATCGTCAAGGATCAAGCGAGCTCCTTTAGTTCTTGTGCTTAGTTTAGCATTGCTTGTTTCATGTTTTTTGGGTCTTCTGCTTGGCCCCTTTGTACTTCTCTTGTAATGCTGGAATCCCCAGCAGGATTGGTTTGCATGTGTGCTACCTTTGTATGTTGTTTGGTTGTTGTTTTATCTATAAAGTGAGGTGAAAGCTTTTTTCGGCACTTTACGGCTATATGAACGTCAACAAACGAGTTGATAATATGTGTTGGAGCTAAACGGTTCATGCAATGATGCCCTAGAATCTTAACTTCTAGCCGTCTAAGAAGGTATATCTTTGGTGCTGCAGTGGTGTTCCCTACCACCAGATATTAATAGCGGTTGCCTTGAGGCACGATGATCAAGAGTAGAGAACGCAACAGATCGAAGTACGCTTTTTTGGTCGAGGATATCAAGAAAAGCATGGAGGAATGAGTTTCTTGTATTACTCATAGTCGCCGTAGCCAAAGTAAATGTAGTTGTTTATCGTAAACTTTGGGAGATCCAAACGCCACACTATTGTATGGCTTGGATCAGGCCCTCCCAATGCTTTAGATGTTTTTGAACTTGATTGTAACAATGAGTTGTTGGAATAATGTAAGAATTTATTCGCAAAAAAAAAGACTGACAGGAATGTATTACCCTTGATGCACAATGTTACTAACTTTTTTTTGTGGGTTACAGGGTTACTAAGGCTCCGTTCGGTCTGCAGGAAAAACAAGAGACTTTTTACGGTGCATCATACTACCCAACATAGTGGGTAGTATTTAGTTGATCCAATGGTCAGTATTGATCAATAAAATTTTCACTCAAGGACATATTAGTAATTCTCAATCAGAGGTAGATTTATTCTTTCTTAGCTTTAATCATAATTATATTAATCTAATTAATTAAGTTAATCCCATCTCACACGACATTGTTCCTCCGCTGCTCATGAGGCCACGCCGCCATAAAATCTCCATGCTTTCGCCCGGCGCAAGGACCTCCGCTATACATACTCCCTTGCAGGCAATGCGTGCACACAGAACAACACGGCTTCATGTGGCGCCCTGTGCACTAGCCGATTTGATATTTATTTAATGAGTTGATATTTATTTAATGAGTAGCAACGGCAACGCGGCTGACAGGGCGATGGCGAGCAAGGCGGCGTGGGTGTGCGACGGCCGTCTGAAGTGGCGGGCGAGGTGGTGCTGCGAGGTGATTGACAAGTTCGATAACTCCCTCGGTGCACTCCCAAGCCTCATTGCGAGGAGGCACGAGCGGATGCATATGCGGCCCACGTTACAGCTGCTCCCTCGGGCTGCCGGAGCTGCCCCGCGAGAGAGGGACGGCGACGGCGACGAACCTGGTTCAGGCGCATGGTGCGGGACTCCTGATCGCAGGCCAAGAGCGTCGGGCAGCTTGTCGGCCTGGAAGTGTCCGGCGTCGACTCGCCCGAGGAGTAGAAGGGTGATTGGAAAACTTATCAACTGCCCATCTTCGATCCCGCCGTCGTGGAGCTCTGCTCAACGCCACCGGCCTTGTAATCACAAGGTGAGTTGATGCAATAGAGAAAATCCAGGGAACCATATGTGCTTGTGACCATCAGCAAGCGTCTCGCGTGCGCACTTGTGCTACGAGAGCAAGCAGTGATCTGATTGTTGCATATGTGCATGACGTGATTGTCTATCCGGCCGGCGGAGCTTTTCTAAATCGTTGTGTCCTGTCTACGTGAGGGAAATTTCAGCTTGGGGCACGAACCGAGGCCGTCAGCTTTGCTTCGTCAGCGGCCGTGGCTTGTCGCCGAAAAGTACAGGACGGCTTGCCGGCGTGGACTGGGCAAGAGATGATGGGAGGAAAGGTTGGCCATGGCGGGGAAGAAACCTGACCGCGATTGATAAATACTGAGTACCCAAAATGCCCTTAACTAGTAAATATACTACCCAAAATCTGGTGTAGTATGGACTCATCTGGGCTCTCCAAACCATAGAAACGAACGGCCCAAATTAACTTGATGCACTGTAAAAAGTCTCAAAAACAATGGAAATCTACAGATTTGCAATCCTGTAGTTTTGTCTACCTGTGAACCGTTCGCTTCATAGGATTATGCTACAGAAATTTGAAGGAAACCCTGCCTTGGAGTGCTCATTCCAGAGGATTACAAAAATCTACTAGAATCTCATTTCTGGGCGGATGCCCGAGGCAAAGCAACACAACCTCGAATAAAAAACTGAACAGTACAGCCATGCATGAGGTAAGAGAGAAACTGACAGCGTAACATGCGAATAAAAAATACCATAGAATCTGCCACGGCAAAGCTTTTCACACCTAAGCTCCGAACGCCCGCATGCTTCTCTTCCTCTGTTTTACAACCTCATAGGCTGCTACTGTACAACCAATCATATTCCTTCGTAGTCTTCTGGTCCTGTGTTTTCTATACCTACAGACCGAACACAGCCTAAAACTAACCACAGACTTTCTTTTTGCAGGTGATAACTAACCACAGACTAACATGTAAAGTTACTACTTAACTGGACTAGCATGTTAATTGGACAAAAAGAAGGTACTTCACCATTGGTGGTAGCATAAGTACATCACGTATCTTTCGATCTGACTGCTAGCTTCATCCTAGATATGTTGGTGATCTGCAGATTCCATGATGAGATACTGTGACACGATCAAGCCGCAAGCAAGACATTCACGCAGTGGGCGGCGGCGCCTCCCCGCTGACAACCAGGGGCGTGCTTTTGCGAAAGTTGGAGCGGCGGTAGCAGATGCCCTAGTTGCCGCAGATCGACCGATGGATGAAAAGCAACGCACACGTTCTAGGCTGAGGAATTCAGTACAGATTAAAAGGCCAAGGTAAAGCTATATCGAACTAATTTCCGGGCTTCAAAACATAATCAAGTGATTATCCACGGCAAGTCCTATGTCAAAGTCCTCTGCTTCCCTAATCCCTTCCTCGTCTATAGCTAGTCCTATGTCAACCGCCATCCTCCTCCATCTGTCTTCCTCATCCGCTCCTCGGCGACAAGGTTGCTACCTAAGTCCGCAACCGCAACACTCCTCCACTTTTCCCGCTCGATAACGTACCTAGCCGCCATGAAAATGAAGCTTCCCTCGCCGCCTTGTGGCATAGACTCCCATCGGTGCCCTCCCCCGTGACCAAGCATCGTTCCACTTCCATACAGAGTGAGGAGGGATGGGCTGCTTAGTGCTTACCTCTGCAGTCGCCGCCGATTTGCGTGTGTGACCAAGCATCGTTCCACTTCCATACAGAGTGAGAAGGAGGGATAGGCTGCTTAGTGCTTACCTCTGCAGTCGCCGCCGATTTGCGTGTGTGATGCGCCTCGAGCGCTCCGAGAACTTCCCCCACCACAAAAACCCTTGAAGCCGCCGCGGCAGCTCCACCGGCGTTGCGCGCGAGGGGAGTGCGATCGTGTAAACAATAATCCGTCGCGTTAGTTCTTCTTTGTGACCCCACGACTGGGTTGGCTTTATTTCAGACGGACTGCTGACTCAGATGACACACGATCACCCTTTTTGGTCGAGAATCTGTGTGATGGTGATGAGCCCATGTGATGCTGTAAGGAGTGATGGGAAATACCTTTCGGGGTAAGAGTTGCTCAAAAAGCTGTAGTCGATGTGGAGGGGGTTTGCAGTGGAAATTTCTGGAGTTGTTGCATATTATTGGGGCAGTAGTTGCTTTCTTGGTATGGGTCTATTTAAGTTTAGCTCAATAAAATCAGCACCCGGCCGGTGAGCAGGGCGATATTACCGTATTAGCCAGGCACCGATGATGTAAGGAAAAAGCTCAGGATCAACCGGTGGATTTTCTCTCCCGCATCCGCTGCCTCGCACAGGACGACGCGTGTCCCAGTGTGCCCGCACACCGCTTCGCGTGCTACCTTATCATCTCGTTCGATGCGTTCGATTGCTCACAGCCACATCCACGCGTCTTATCCTTTCGTTTCTAGCACCATCTCCATATCTCCATCTCTCCTTCCTCTCGTATCTCATCAACGCCCATCACCGAGCCTCATATGCGCTGCCGGACTAGTCGTCGTTGTAAGGGAGCAAGTAGGTGGCGGAGCATCCAGGTTGCAAATCGGTGCAGGGCGAGGCTCCGACGCGGAACCGTAGGCTCGCTCACCTCAACTCACTTTTCAGGCGAGGCACGACTCGTCGGTGTGCTTCTGCAACAGCAGGAGCGGCGGCGCTGCTGCTCTGTTGCGGTCGGCGGCGACGTGCTTTGACGCATGCAACATGGTAGTTATTTCTGCAATGCAACCGTTGTTTCAGGAATTGTTTTTGGAACCCGGCCGTTGTTTCAGAAATTGTTCCTGCAATCTTCAAATTTTTGCAACATGGTAGTTGTTTCTGCAACACAGTCATTGTTTCAGGAATTGTTTTCTGCAACGCGATTGTTATTTCAGGAATTGTTTCTGCAACGCGACCGTTGTTTTTGCAACTGGTTTGTTGTTCTCAGGAATTGTTTCTGCAACGCGACCGTTGTTTCTGCAACTAGTTTGTTGTTTCGGGAATTAATGTGTCGGGAAGGCGACACGCGTGTGCGAGGAGTTAGATCGGACGGCTCGCGCGTGGAGATCTGACGGCTTTCAAGGTGATGGATGTTTACTAGACATTCACCGGCGGACGCGTAGCAGCTCCCATGATGTAAGAGTTGCTTTTAAAAATTCAAAGACAGGGCGTGTATTTTTTTGGGGCGATGCTACGCGTCTGCCGGTCGATGTTAAGATTTTATCCGTTGCCGCGATGGCCGTTGGATACCCGAGCTGATAGCCGTCTGATCTAGTGTCCACGTTCCGTATGCGCATTCGTTATTCCCGCAACAAATGCTCTGTTGCAGAAACAACACTCCTCCCGCTGGCTCCGACAGAGCTGCGCCCCACGCGGCGCCGTGGCCAACCCACCTCAAAATCTGCCCGCCGCCGGCATGCGGGAGCTACTCCAGCGCATCATATCGTGTGTCAGATGGTTGGACCTGACACAAATTGAGATCACCGAGGGGCCCTTCTTTGAGCACAGACGCGACCTCTACTCCGGCATGGCGGCGACGAGCTCCCACGCCGGAAACTCCTTTGCGATTTCTGCAACTGGAGCTATGTTTCTGAAACACGCGTCGTGTTGCAATTCTTGGCCTTGTATGCTCTAAGATCGTGTGCTTCTTCAACGCTTTCTATAACCGGGCCTATGTTTCTGAAGCAGGAACCTTGTTGTAGAAATTTTTTTTTTTGAAACAAGACCTGTGTTGCAGAAACTTTCTAAGAATAGACCATGTTGTTGAAAAAATACTTCACCACCAAATAATTTTTTAATTCTGAAACAAGGTCTTTGTTGCAAAAAGGATACACACTTGCTGCTTGTGCAGCCGTCAGCGACCTCATATCCCGTCGTCATTGCCATCGTGGCTGGTCTGCCGCGGTTGCCTAGCCATCGTCGACCACCCAGCCGCCGCCTCCGTCCCAACCGCACGGTGCTCCACCTCCCTGCTGCTGGATCTAACCACCACAGAGCCCCACAACAAGCGCTCTGTTGCAGAAAGCGTTTCTGAAACAACAGCTCAACTGCAGACCCGTGCGCGTGGGTACGGGTGCTATCGGTCGTTGGATCAAAAGGCGATCCAACGGACACGGAGCCGAAGGACGTGGGCTCGAGATCGGGCGGCAGAAGGTAAGCTTTTCCCCTTTTTTGCTAATCATCTAATTGATCTGTTTTTTAGCTGGGGAAATATCATGGTGCTTGTGCAACCATGGCCTGCAGAAAAATATTGCAGATTTCAGGCTCAGGCTGGCCAAGCTGATGCAGCGGGACCTGGACCTGTACGCCACCACCACCTGGGTGCTGGGCACCATCGGCTACTTCGACCCTGAATACGTGCTGGTAATGGCCAGTCTTGTAGGAAAATAAAGAGGGTGTTGAGCTGTTGAAGGCAACTATAGCTAAGGCTGGCTACACTTGAAAAGTAATTTATTTTTCTTCTATTTATTTACTTACTCATGATTTAGCCCTTGCATGGAAGGACACTGGCAGGCGTGGCAATGGCGATTTCGCTGGCTCCCTCGGCGACGGCCGAGCCCGCCGTCGCCCCCCCTCCCCTCCCGGCCGCCTCTCCTCCGCCGTCCTAGCTCGCCGGCTCCCCTCTCCCGCTCCGCCCCTCCCTACCCTCCGCGCCGCCCTCCTCCCCCCATCGCCGCGGGCTGGTGCTTCGGCCCTTGCCCCTGCCTCGCCTTGCCGGCCCTGCTAGGCGGACTGGGCGGACGAGGAGGACCGGCCGAGGTCAGATCGTCGTTAGTCTGCAATCCCACGGTTTGGCTGACAGGTTGGCGAGGCTTCGCCGCGAGAGAGCTCGGCTTGGTTGCCGCGACGCCGCCGCCTCCCCCTCCACCTTCCTCTGCTGGTGCGGCCTTGCGCCCACCGTGTACCACCTTCCCCTCCGTTGCCGGACGCGCGCCGCACTGCTTTCCGACGCGGTGGAGGGGCCCGAGCCCGTGCTTGGGGGGTGGCCGAAAGGGCAGATGTCGGTCGCGCGGCGGTCTCCTGGCGCCGCCCATCACCGGTGCCCCCCCCCCCCATGCGGCGTTGCCGCGGATGCCTAGCGTGGCAGGTGCCGTGGCCGTTCCCCAGGGGCCGAAATTCCGCTCCTTTCGGCCTTCTGCGGAGGCGCCGATCGACGGTCCGGTGGCGGCGATGCGCGCCCGGGAAACCCTAACTCCTTCCTTCCCCTCCTCTGTGGACGGGCTGGGGCGTCCCGGGCCGGATGGGCCGCCTTGGACGGGGGAGGCTGCTGGGCCGTCTCGGCTCATTCCTGGGCCCGCCTCGGCCAGAACTTCCCTCCTGCCGTGGCCCAAGCCCGATTGAAGCGAATCGGCCGATGCCCTTTCTAGGGTTTGACGCTGGGCTGCCATCCCGTTCTTCCCCCCGTCCCCCCTGCACCGCCCGAGCTCTCCCTCCCTTCCCCGACTCCCTCTGTGCCTTGGGCTCGCCTCCCTTCACCTGCGCCTCCTCCCCTCACATGGCGTCGACCATGACCCGGGACGCCGGGGATGGGGCCCCTCGCCCCTAGCGGCGTGCTGGTTGCCGGGATGCGCCCCCGCCGATTAAATCGCGTCGCGCCTCGCCGGGGGGCTGCTGGCGGGAGGCCGAGCTCCATGACGGCTTGCTCCGCAACAAGGGGCCGGCCACGGCCGACGACGCCGACTGGCGCTCCTCTCGGGGCCGCGACCGGTCTCCCGAGGAGTGGCATGGACGCGGCCGGGATCGGGATCGTCGCTCCCCTCCCCGCCGCTCCTGATCTCCTCCTTGCTCCGAGCGTGCGCCGGCTTCCCCCAGACGGTGCTATGATCCTCCCCGTCGCCAGGCCCAATTCCCTCCGACCGGTCCCAACAACAACAATAACCGCAGCGGCCGGGGGGCGTTCGCTAAGAAGAAGAAGAAGCGGGGTGCGCAGCCCCAACCGGGTGGACGGCATCATCGGTCACTAACCCCCCTGTGGTTACGGCGCCCCCTCAACCGCGGTCGTGCCCACCTGCTTCAATTGTGGGGTGGCTGGTCATTGTCAGGGTGACCGCACCTTGCCTCCCACGTGATATCTCTGCAAGAAGACGGATCATCCCGCTGCCCTTTGTCCGGACCACCAGCCCGCTGGGACTCTTGGGTTGTTTGGTTACGCCTTGGATGACTTGGGCTTCTTCTAGATGGACCTCCCCGAGGCTCGGGCCACCCCGCCCATGATTGCACTCATTTCGGTCTTGGATGGCCGGGCGGCTTCCCCGGCCATCATCTCTGAGGAGCTTCGCCACCTGTTTAACCCAGACTGGGATTGGGAGGTGTCCCCAGTCTCAGACCGGGATTTTACCGCGGTCTTCCCCGACCCGGTCAGTCTTCGCTACGGCACCTATAGCGCCCGACTCACGCTCGCCCTCAACCAGTTCTCCGTCCGAATCTCGGTCCCGACCGTGGACCCGCTTGCGGTGGCCTCACAGTCCATGGTGTGGGTGCAGATCCATGGGCTCCCTCCGGCTTCTAGGGTCGAGGGAGTCATCCGTGGCCTGTCCCGCTTGTTGGGCAAGTTTGTGGCAGTCGACAGCACCTCTCTGTCCATGGGCCCGGCTGTTCGGGTGCAGATCAAGTCTCCAGACCCTTCCAAGCTCAAGACGACGATCAGGATGTTCTTCAACGACGCTGGCTATGACTTGCGCATCTCGGTGGAGGGTAGGACTCCCAGTGATCCCCTCAACCAGGATGAGGGGGGTGATTGAAAGATCGAGGATGTCGCCTAGAGGGGGGGGGGGTGAATAGGTGCTTTAAAATAATTACGGTTTAGGCTTGAACAAATGCGGAATAAACCTAGCGGTTAATTTGTCAAGCACAAAACCTAAAACAACTAGCCTCACCTATGTGCACCAACAACTTATGCTAAGCAAGATAAGCAACTATGTGATAGCAAGATATATGACAAAGAACAATATGGCTATCACAAAGTAAAGTGCATAAGTAAAGGGCTCGGGTAAGAGATAACCGAGGCACGCGGAGACGACGATGTATCCGAAGTTCACACCCTTGCGGATGCTAATCTCTGTTTGGAGCAGTGTGGAGGCACAATGCTCCCCAAGAAGCCACTAGGGCCACCGTAATCTCCTCACGCCCTCACACAATGCAAGATGTCGTGATTCCACTAAGGGACCCTTGTGGGCGGTCATCGAACCCGTACAAATGGCGACCTTTGGGGGCGGTCACCGAACCCGTACACTTTGGCAACCCTTGGGGGCGGTCACCGGTACCCGTCAAAATGCTCGAGGCGATCTCCACAACCTAATTGGATACCCCGACGCTTGCCCGGAGCTTTACACCACAATGATTGAGCTCCGAACAACACCAACCGTCTAGGGCGCCAAGGCACCCAAGAGGAACAAGCTCTAGGGTGTCCAAACACCCAAGAGTAACAAGCTAAAGGTACCAAGCACCCAAGAGTAATAAGCTTCTCAACTTGTAACTTCCATGTATCACGTGGAGAACTCAAACCGATGCACCAAATGCAATGGCAAGGGCACACGGACTGCCCAAGTCCTTCTCTCTCAGCTCCCACCGAAGCAACTAATGCTAGGGAGGAAGATGAGAGGAAGAACAAGAAGGAGATCACCAAGAACTCCAAGATCTAGATCCAAGGGGTTCCCCTCACATAGAGGAGAAAGTGATTGGTGGAAATGTGGATCTAGATCTCCTCTCTCTTTCCCCTCAAAAACTAGCAAGAATCCATGGAGGGATTGAGAGTTAGCAAGCTCGAAGAAGGTCATCAATGGGGGAAGAACACGAGCTCAAAGGATAAGGTTCATTGGGGAAGAAGACCCCCTTATATAGGAGGGAATAAATCCAACCGTTATGTGCTCAGCCCGCACACGAGTGGTACTACCGCTCGGGCGATAGAAGTAGGAAAAAGGAGCAATAGAACATGAACCTTGGGGCGGTAGTACCGCTTATAAGCGGTACTACCGCTCACCCCAACGGTACTACCGCTGGAGGAGCAGAACACGGGACCAAATGAGGCAGGGAAGAGTAGAGAACGGCGGCAGTAATGCAGTAGCGGTACTACAGCCCGACCGGAGCGGTACTACCGCTTATAGGCGGTACTACCGCCCAATCAGGGCGGTACTACCGCATATAGGCGGAACTGTCGTGACTTACTGCCGTGCAACTACTGCTAAACCCGACATGAAAAGAGCAAACCCAAAATCGAGGCGGTAGTAGAGAGGTACTGGAGCGGTACTACCGCTTGACGCTACAAGCGGTACTACCGCTGCCACCGCGGTACTACCGCAGGGAGAAAAACAGAACTGCCATAACTTCTTCATATGAGCTCCGAATTGAGCAAACTCAAGCTTGTTTGAAAAAAGACAATGAGTAGCATCAAAACATCGATTGGTCCATAACCTCTTACATGACCAATCTTCAGGTAATTCCTTGAATGGCACCTTGGTCATCACAAACTCTCCTTGAAACCAACAAATGGACTCCAAGAAAAGCCTATGGACAAATCCTTCAAATAAAACTCAAGGCAACCATTAGTCCATAGAGATTGTCATCAATTACCAAAACCAAACATGGGGGCACCGCATGTTCTTTCAGTGATGCCGACCCCGAGCAGGGCCTTGGTGGTGTGGTCGCGGCCCCACAGGGCTCCCCCCGTTGTCCCCGCAGTAGCTCCCCTCACTCTGAGGCCTCCGGCGACGACTCGACAGATCCTGACGACGACCCTCCCCTAGCTGGATCCTCCCACCCCTCGTCTACTCAAGGCTCGGGCCCGGCGCTCTCGACTCCTGCCCCAGGGAGGAGTCCGAGGACATCGAGGCTATTGCAGCCATGCTCGATGAGGCTGCCACCCTTCCTCCTGATGCCACCCCCCTCCTCCCTCCCTCCCTCCCTCCGCCGCTGTCCTTATCTGATGAGGAGGGGAGCGGTGTCAGCCGAGATAGCATGGAGGTGCGTCCCCCGTCCTCCCCGTGTCTCGTTTCTCCGGTGCTCGCTCGGGAGGACCCGATGGTGCCGGCTACCTAGGAGTCCGGTCCCGAGGTCGCCTCCCCTCCCACGTCGTCCAGGCCCCCCAAGTCCCAGGGCCTCCACCGCTCGGCCTCTACCCCGGTCTTGTCGGCCCGGAAGAGTGCCCGGCTTGAGGCGGTTCCACGGCTGACGGGGGCCTCGCCGACCGCGGTGGAGAAGGCATCGCGACGCGCTGCCACCCGCAACCTCGACACAGGCCCGTCCGACTCCCAGGCCCCTTGTCCCGACTCTGATGATATTTGCTTCAATTCTTTCTCTGCTCTTGCTGGTGTCCCCCTTGGCCACCTGGCCAAGGTCGCATCCGATTCGGCTATAGTTTTTCATGGCGAGAAGGGTCCGGTCTTAGAGCAGCTTGCGTCCCTCCAGGCCAAGGAGATCCTGGAGGTCCATCTCGTGGCACAAGGGCTCGTGAAGCAGCAGCAGCTGCGGAGGCCCCCCCTCCTTCCACGCCCCGGCGGGCTGGGGGTCGAGGCCTTCTTGCGGATGACCCGAGTGAGATTCGTGGTCGGACGCGTTCTCGTACTGCCCAGTTATGACGGGCCCTTAGTGCCACCTATACTATCGGGTCCAGGGAGGACCCGATAGGCGAGTGATCATGCGTGCTCTATTTTGGAACCTGCGGGGCTTCGGTCACGATGGCCGCCGCAGGCAACTCATTGAGTACATGCGTGACGAGTCCATCGATGTAGTTGCAATCCAAGAAACAATGCAAACTGAGTTCTCCCTCATAGAACTTGAGCGTCTTAGCAGACATCTGTTCGCTTGGCACTGGCCGCCATCTAGTGGAGTGATGGGTCACTCCGGTGGCATCCTTTTAGGTGTGAAGGATGCCACCTTTGAGGTGGGATCCATGGATCGTGGATCCCACTTTGGCAGCATGGAGGTCTGGGAGCGTGATATGAACTTCAAGTGGGAGATCATCATGGTGTATGGCCCGGCCGACCATAGCCATTCGACCGCTTTCTTGGCCGAGCTCCACGCCAAGATTTCTTCCGCGACCCTCCCTGTTGTGGTGGGGGAGACTTCAATCTCCTTCGCTCTGCCGCAGAAAAGAGTAATGCACGGGTCGATCTTGTGGAGATTCGTGGTTTCAACGACCGTGTTGCGGACTTAGGTCACTTGGAGTTGGACAGGGTGGGGTCGCGATTTACTTGGATCAATAGACAGGTGTCCCCAACCCTTAGTGTGCTTGATCGGGTGTTTGTCTCCCCTGACTGGGAACTTCGGTTCCCTTTGGCATCTCTCCAGGCTATCACTCGCATTGGGTCCGACCATGTCCCTCTTCTTTTGTCATCTAAGGATGAGAGACCCTGACCCCCCTCGGTTTCATTTTGAAACATTCTGGCTCCGGCAGCCGGGCTTTATGGCTGCCGGCCAGGCTCATTGGGCCTCGGCATTAGCCGAACCCCATGGGCGGATGTCGACCCTGGATGACTGGCATCATCTGTCCAAAGCGATCCAGACTGTTCATGAAAGGATGGGGTGCTAACATTGGGAGGGACCTTTGGGTCCAAAAGGCCTCCCTCCTCGAGGAGATCTGAGCTCTTGACCTTCGCGCAGATATCTCTGGGATCTCCGCGGAAGAGCGGGCTCATAGGTATATGATAACCCACAAGTATAGGGGATCAATTGTAGCCTCTTTCGATAAGTAAGAGTGTCGAATCCAACGAGGAGCTAAAGGTAGAACAAATATTCCCTCAAGTTCTATCGGCCACCGATACAACTCTACGCACGCTTGACATTCGCTTTTCCGAAAACAAGTACTTTCTCTAGGCTTGCAAGAAAATAAAGAGCACGGAAATAAAGGCTAGGGGCTGTTTAGATAAAGACACAACTAAATTAGTTTTAGTAATGAGCTTGTTGTCACGAGAAAGTTATTTGTCCCTAGGCAATCGATAACTAGACCGGTAATCATTACTGCAATTTTATTTGAGGGAGATGCATAAGCTAACATACTTTCTCTACTTGGATCATATGCACTTATGATTGGAACTCTAGCAAGCATCCGCAACTACTAAAGATCATTAAGGTAAAACCCAACCATAGCATTAAAGTATCAAGTCCCCTTTATCCCATACGCAAACAACCTACTTACTCGGGTCTGTGCTTCTGTCACTCACGCCACCCACCATAAGCAAATCATGAACATATTGCAAACCCTACAGCGGGAATCCCTCACGCTTGTGCGACACGGAGAGCACCATAGGACAACACCAATAATAAAACATGCAACTCAAACCAATCTTGATCATCAAATAGCCCATAGGACAAAACGGATCTACTCAAACATCATAGGATAGACATACATCATTGGGAAATAATATATAGCGTTGAGCAGCATGTTTAAGTAGAGATTACAGCGGGTAAGAGAGAGGTTACACCGCTGCATAGAGGGTGCAGAGTTGGTGATGATGGCGGTGAAGTTGTTGGTGAAGATTGCGCTGATGATGATGGCCACGGCGGCGTTCCGGCGCCACCGGAAGAGAAGGGGAGAGGGGGCCCCTTCGTCTTCTTCTTCCTTGACCTCCTCCCTAGATGGGAGAAGGGTTTCCCTCTGGTCCTTGGCCTCCATGGCGTGGGAGGGGCGAGAGCCCCTCCGAGATTGGATCTATCTCTCTGTTTCTCTCTGTTTCTGCGTTCTGTTCTGCTGCCCTTTCACCGTTTCTTTTATATACGGAGATCCGTAACTCCGATTGGACTGAAACCTTCGCCGTGATTTTTACCAAAAATTAGCTTTCTTGTGACCGAAGGAGGGCATCAACCGCCTTACAGGTGGGCCACGAGGGTCAGGGGCGCGCCCCCCTACCTCATGCCCACCTCGGACTCCGTTTCGCGATGATCTTTCTTCCAGACTTTCCAAATATTCCAAAAAAATCTCCGTCTGTTTTTATCCCGTTTGGACTCCGTTTGATATGGATATTCTGCGAAACCAAAAACATGCAATAGGCGAGAACTGCACTGGAGCCTTTGGATCAATATGTTAGTCCCAACAATAATATAAAAAGTTGCCAAAAAGTATATGAAAGTTGAATAATATTGGCATGGAACAACAAAAAAATATAGGTACGACGGAGATGTATCAGCATCCCCAAGCTTAATTCCTGCTCGTCCTCGAGTAGGTAAATGATAAAAAAATAATTTTTGATGTGGAATGCTACCTAGCATAATCTTGATCATATTTCTAATCATGGCATGAATATTAAGACACGAGAGATTCAAAGCAATAGTCTATTCTTTGACATAAAAACAATAATACTTCAAGCCTACTAATAAAGCAATCATGTCTTTTCAAAATAACATGGCCAAAGAAAGTTATCCCTACAAAATCATATAGTCTGGCTATGCTCCATCTTCACCACAATAAATATTCACATCATGCACAACCCCGATGACAAGCCAAGCAATTGTTTCATACTTTTTATGTTCTCAAACCTTTTCAACTTTCACGCAATACATGAGCGTGAGCCATGGACATAACACTATAGGTGGAATAGAATATGATGGTGGAGGTTGTATGGAGAAGACAAAAAGGAGAAAGTCTCACATCAACTAGGCGTATCAACGGGCTATGGAGATGCCCATCAATAGATATCAATGTGAGTGAGTAGGGACTGCCATGCAATGAATGCACTAGAGCTATAAGTGTATGAAAGCTCAAACTGGAAACTAAGTGGGTGTGCATCCAACTTGCTTGCTCATGAAGACCTCGGGTGTTTGAGGAAGCCCATCATCGGAATATACAAGCCAAGTTCTATAATGAAAATTCCCACTAGTATATGAAAGTGATAACTCAAGAGACTCTCTATATGAAGAACATGGTGCTACTTTGAAGCACAAGTGTGGTAAAAGGATAGTAACATTGCCCTTCTCTCTTTTTCTCTCATTTTTTATTTTATTTTTTTTTTTATTTTTTTGTGGGCTTCTTTGGCCTCTTTTTTATTTGGGCTTCTTTGGCCTCTTTTATTTTTCATAAAGTCCGGAGTCTCATCCCGACTTGTGGGGGAATCATAGTCTCCATCATCCTTTCCTCACTGGGGCAATGCTCTAATAATGATGATCATCACACTTTTATTTACTTACAACTCAATATTACAACTCGATATCTAGAACGAAGATATGACTCTATATGAATGCCTCCGGCGGTGTACCGGGATGTGCAATGATCTAGCGTAGCAATGACATAAAAAAACCGGACAAGCCATGAAAATATCATGCTAGCTATCTTACGATCATGCAAAGCAATATGACAATGAATCCTCAAGTCATGTATATGATGATGATGGAAGTTGCATGGTAATATATCTCGGAATGGCTATGGAAATGCCATAATAGGTAGGTATGGTGGCTGTTTTGAGGAAGATATAATGAGGCTTATGTGTGACAGAGCGTATCGTATCACGGGGTTTGGATGCACCGGCGCAGTTTGCACCAACTCTCGAGGTGAGAAGGGCAATGCACGGTACCGAAGAGGCTAGCAATGATGGAAGGGTGAGAGTGTGTATAATCCATGGACTCAACATTAGTCATAAAGAACTCACATACTTATTGCATAAATCTATTAGTCATCGAAACAAAGTACTATGTGCATGCTCCTAGGGGGATAGATAGGTAGGAAAAGATCATCGCTCGTCCCCGACCACCACTCATAAGGAAGACAATCAATAAATAAATCGTGCTAAGACTTCATCACATAACGGTTCACCATACGTGCATGCTACGGGAATCACAAACTTTGACACAAGTATTTCTACAATCCTCAACTACCCGCTAGCATGACTCTAATATCACCATCTTTATATCGCAAAACTATTGCAAGGAATCAAACATATCATATTCAACTATCTACAAGTTTTATGTAGGATTTTATGACTAACCATGTGAATGACCAGTTCCTGTCATCTCTCTAAATAGGTATAAGTGAAGCACGAGAGTTTAATTCTATCTACAAAAGATATTCCCACGCTCTAAACAATTATAAGTGAAGCAAAAGAGCATTCTACAAATGGCGGTTGTCTATGTAAAGAGAAACAGGCAATCCAAGCTTCAAATGATATAAGTGAAGCACATGAAGCATTCTATAAAGCCATACTCAAAAGATATAAGTGAAGTGCACAGAGCATTCTATAAATCAACCAAGGACCATCTCAGACCAGCATGGTGCATAAGATAAAAGTGAAAACTAAATGCAAAAGACGCTCCAAGATTTGCACATATCACATGAATGAAACGAATCCGAAAACATACCAATATTTGTTGAAGAAAGAGGGGATGCCTTCCGGGGCATCCCCAAGCTTAGACGCTTGAGTCTCCTTGAATATTTACTTGGGGTGCCTTGGGCATCCCCAAGCTTGAGCTCTTGCCTCTCTTCCTTCTTCTCACATCAAGACCTCCTCGATCATCGAACACTTCATCCACACAAAACTTCAACAGAAAACTCGATAAGATCCGTTAGTATAATAAAGCAAATCACTACTCTAAGTACTGTTGAAAACCAATTCCAATTTTATTATTGCATTGTGTCTACTGTAATATAACTTTTTCATGGCTTAATCCACTGATATAAATCAATAGTTTCATCAAAATAAGCAAAGTATGCATCAAAAACAGAATCTGTCAAAAACAGAACAGTCTGTAATAATCTGAACATTCACCATACTTATGATACATGAAAAATTCTGCCAAAATTAGGAAAAGTAAACAATTTGTACAGCAAGACAGTGCAAAAAGAATCAGAACCATTTGACGTTCCAGTAAAAAAATTAAAATTCGCGCACTACAACCAAAGTTTCTGTCCTGCACCGCACAAACCATCAAGCATTGTAAACATCCTAAAGGAAAACCTTGGCACATTATTTTTATAATACAATGGAATTGTACAAGGGGATAATTATTTTTATTGAAAATTTTCTGTAATTAAGATTCACAAAGTTCCCATGGGCCGGAACAAGTTTAAGGACGTCCCCCACTTTCACAATGCTTATCTATCTCACTTTCACTTTTCTTTTTGAAAAGTTTTGGGTTCCCCTCTTTATTTTTGTTGTTTTTTAAACTATATGAAAGCACTCAACAGAAATAAATGACTCTCTAAAACTTCCGGGTTGTCTCCCTGGCAGCGCTTTCTTTAAAGCCATTAAGCTAGGCATATAGTGCTCAAGTAATGGATCCACCCATATCCCAAGGTATATCAAAGCCAATTTTAATTAGCAATGAATTGTAATTTAGTAGTGAGCACAAAGTAACATATATCATGTAATGAAGAAGTCTAACTCTCTTCCTATGCATCGGCATGTCATAAAAGAACAATTCATGCACGCAAAGTAAAGGCCAATGCATAGTATAAGCAGTTTATTGCAATTCTATCGTGTGGGAAACATAGAGAGGTGGAGATATAGTTCCTCTCTCATAATAATTGCAAGTAGGAACAGAAAGCACATGCATATTATATCTATCAAAATCATCATGTGCAATGGTAAAAGGCAACCCATCAATATAATCCTTAATAAGAGCAACCTTCTCCGATATAGTGTAGTTGGGAGAATTCAAAAAGATAATAGGACTATCATGTGTGGGTGCAATAGCAACAATTTCATGTTTAACATAAGGAACTATAGCAAGTTCATCTCCATAAGCATAATTCATATTGGCATCTTGGCCACAAGCATAGCAAGCATCATCAAAAAGGGATATTTCAAAAGAATCAAAGGGGTCATAACAGTCATCATAGCAATCATCCTTCGGTAAGAACGAAGGGGAATTAAACAATGTATGAGTTGAAGAGTTACTCTCATTAGAAGGTGGGCACGGGTAGCTAATCCGCTCTTCCTCCTTTTGTTCTTCGCTCTCCTCATCATCTTTTTCATCCAATGATCTCACAGTTTCATCAATTTCTTCTTCCATAGACTCCTGCAAAATATTAGTCTCTTCTTGGACAGCTGAGACTTTCTCAATGAGTGCATTAATATCGGCATTGTATTCATAATTCTCATAACAATGTTTGAGGATAGCTAAATTTTCAATTCTATAAGAAACATCATCAAAATCTTCAAACTCTTTAAACATAGATTCAATTTCATAAGCACCCATAAAAGCAACAAATTCTTCTATTTGCTCCACATCATAGTAATCATATATACCATTAGCATAAGAAGCTAAGGTTTTATTATCATTAAATTTGCATGAAAAGGGAATGTGTGGAGCCTTCATCCTAGAGCGACAACTATAATCATATTCCAAGCATAGTTGTCTAGCATACCACTTCAATATATGAATTTGATCCCATAATAGTTTCCCTTTTTGTGTCAAGCGGTAATCCGTAAAGTATTCACGTTGATCCAACGTTACTCCCATTACATAATTGAATGGGGTTTTCTCAGGATTATTAAAGTAGTACGTAATATCTTTCACATAACCACATCGAGGGTTTTAGGAGGTTCCCCATCTCCATGAGCAGAAAGTACACCTAATTTTTTTTGGTATTTCGTGTTCCATATCCATAACTAAAGATAGAGAACAACTAAGAACAGCAAATAAAAATTACTTAGTGATAAAGCAAACAAGCACACACGATAATATTCACCCCACGCTATGACTCCCCGGCAACGGCGCCAGAAAAAGGTCTTGATAACCCACAAGTATAGGGGATCAATTGTAGCCTCTTTCGATAAGTAAGAGTGTAGAACCCAACGAGGAGCTAAAGGTAGAACAAATATTCCCTCAAGTTCTATCGACGTTTGACGTTTGACGTTTGCTTTACCGGAAACAAGTATGAAACTAGAAGTACTTTGTAGGTGTTTTTGGATAGGCTTGCAAGAAAATAAAGAGCACGGAAATAAAAGCTAGGGGCTGTTTAGATAAAGACACAACTAAATTAGTTTTAGTAAAGAGCTTTTTGTCACGAGAAAGTTATTTGTCCCTAGGCAATCGATAACTAGACCGGTAATCACTATTGCAATTTTATTTGAGGGAGAGGCATAAGCTAACATACTTTCTCTACTTGGATCATATGCACTTATGATTGGAACTCTAGCAAGCATCCGCAACTACTAAAGATCATTAAGGTAAAATCCAACCATAGCATTAAAGTATCAAGTCCCCTTTATCCCATACGCAAACAACCTACTTACTCGGGTATGTGCTTCTGTCACTCACGCCACCCACCATAAGAAAATCATGAACATATTGCAAACCCTACAACAGGAATCCCTCACGCTTGCGCGACACGGAGAGCAGCATAGGACAGCACCAATAATAACATGCAACTCAAACCAATCTTGATCATCAAATAGCCCATAGGACAAAACGGATCTACTCAAACATCATAGGATAGCCATACATCATTGGGAAATAATATATAGCGCTGAGCAGCATGTTTAAGTAGAGATTACAGCGGGTAAGAGAGAGGTTACATCGCTGCATAGAGGGGGGAAGACTTGGTGATGACGGCGGTGAAGTTGTTGGTGAAGATTGCGGTGATGATGATGGCCACGGGCGTTAAGCGCCACCGGAAGAGAAGGGAGAGGGGCCCTTCTGTCTTCTTCTTCCTTGACCTCCTCCCTAGATGGGAGAAGGGTTTCCCCTCTGGTCCTTGGCCTCCATGGCGTGGGAGGGGCGAGAGCCCCTCCGAGATTGGATCTATCTATCTGTTTCTCTCTGTTTCTACGTTCTGTTCTGCTTCCCTTTCACCGTTTCTTTTATATCCGGAGATCCGTAACTTCGATTGGACTGAAACCTTCGCCGTGATTTTTTACCAAAAAATAGCTTTCTTGCGGCCAAAGGAGGGCATCAACCGCCATACAGGCGGGCCACGAGGGTCAGGGGCGCGTCCTGGGGGGGGGGTGACACTCAAAAAATTTTATTTGGTTTTTATCAAAAACTTTGTTGGTTTTGAAGAGGGTCATTTAAATTTTTCCAAAAACGTCTCTCTCAAAACTTTTGCCTTGGCAAGGATTTATTTTTTTTATATCTTTTTCAACCCTGTTGTTTGGTTATTGAGAACCTTCCTTCTGATTGTTCCCTCCTAAAATATTTTTTTTATTCTTTTGATAATTATTTTCTTTTAACAAAAGAAAGAGTAACCCTATGAGTTTTGGGGCTTCTTTCATTTTGAAACCACCCATGGTTTTACCATGCCTCATGTGGTAAAAACCTCCCAAAACCCCTCCTCCCTCTTTGGAGCAATCTGAACTTTCTGTTCCAACAAGTCCAACCCATTTTTGGATTGTATTTCATTTTATTTATTTCCCAAAACAATTCTGTCATTTATTTTAAGCCTAGGTGATTTACAAAACAAGTACCTAATTCCCTTTGAGTTTTGACCCAAGCCAACTCCTCTGGATAGTCTTTGGCACCCCCAACCTAGATCCATCAAGATCCACTCTTCCTCTTTTCAAAATTTTCAAGTTTCATCCTCTGCAAGTTTGGACCAGATTTATCAAATTTGGTGAAATTCATATTTCCTCTTCCCCAAAAATTCTACCAAAATTCAGGCAGCCCCCAGATGCAATGAGAGGCCACCCCACCAAAAATCAGCTCAAGGAAAATTCCCTGCATGCCAAGATCATTTCGTCGAACACCTGGCAGGCATTGTTCCTGTGCACTTTCAGAATGTTCAGAGTTTCAGAGAGTGCAGTGTCGTTTCTTCGTCAGAGTGTTATCATCGACCACCCGTGCGCCCTGGCGCGTTGCGCACGACCCCTTCTCCTTGACCTGAGCACTGCACGCCCTCTCGGACGGACGCAGGCGTCGGTGGAGGCGAGCATCGCCAACGCTGACAGCCTCTGCGGTGGCAGAGCCACCCGCGGCGGCCAATGGAGCCAGCAGCGGCTCGCTACGCCGTTCTGCGCCGCCCAACGCCCCCTAGCCCTCCGCGTGGCCTCATGCATGACAGCGCACCCACGCAGCACCGTCGCCGTGGCCCGGCAAGCACAGGGCGCGCCCTCTGCCGCCGACGGGCCCGAGCCGCCCCGTTCCGTCGCGACCACCAGGAGCCTAATCCAAACCTGGTTAGCACCTAAATGGAACCGGTGAGCCTCCACGTTGACACCCAACTCCCTGAACTCCCCGACCAAGCACTGCGCTGCCGTAACCATCGTCGGTGATCCCCGTTCACGGCCACCGCCTCGGATCGCCTATAAAAAGGGACCCCGAGCTCGCTCTCGAGCACGCACTACCACTGCACCTCGCCAACACCCCGCCAAGCCAGTCGGAGGACCTCGAGGAGGTCTCCTTCCCCAACTCCGGCCGCCCCGATCCGCCTCGGCCACCAGCTCGAATCACTCCGGTGAGGCCATCCCCGACGCCCAAAACTCGTCAGTTACCTCCTCGAGCGCCCAGTGAGCTGACCCAAGCTTCGATTTGAACTTCGCAGCCCTCCCCGGCGAGATCCAACTCCACCCGAGCCGCCGTCCGCCGGAGCAAGGGCCGCCGTCAACGTAGTGCTCGCCGACGACGACCACCACCACCCACCGACGCGGAAGGACACGCTGAACACGCAGGTATCGCCTGATCCCCCTCCCTCACCGTGGATCGCCACCGGCGACCGCCGCAGCTCTCGGGCGCCTGCGGGCTCTGTTCTTCCCCGTTTGAATTTTCAAACCTGACGGGTGGGACCCGCCTATCAGCCTCTCTTTTCTTTTTAAATGAACCGTTTTCTAAAAACGTATTCGGGCAAATACGCTTTCAGTCTGAAGCGTTTTTCTGGTCTTTTCTGTTCAGCCCCCTGAGAAGTTTCTGTTTCATTACAGAGAGGTCCCTGGATTAAAACTCTTATAACTTTTAAACAGGAAAGGATTTTTGATTGATTCTTTTTCTGTCCTCTTTAAAATTTTGTCTAGTTTTTTACCAGATTTATTTGAAAAATAATTAGAACACTTTTCTGTGCACTCACGGTATTTACGATAAGTACGTATTTTCTTATGCCGTAGATACCGGAGGAGGTGACGGAACCGCGAACTTCGCCAAGCTAGACTCCGACTACTCCGAACCAGGCAAGCATGTTTGAACTTTTGATATGATGAGTGTCTTGACATGTTTGCATTAAGTAGTCCATGGCATGTTTATGAGCATCACGATGAATGTCATATTGCATGCAAAGTTGAGGTAAGTGAATTTCGATAATCCATAAGTTCTTTGGATGTGAGTTGGCATGGCGGTGATGGCATGAGGATGGGTAAGATGGCAGTGTTGTAGCATGCTAGTCTTATGCGGACTATTTGACTCGATGTCAACATGAATCAGTCCAGTTTCCATCTGCTTTTCCCTACCGTTTCTACCATATGTTTCCCGCAAGGGATATGGCTTAATAAGTTGCAAACCGCTTTCTGGTACACACCAAATAGAGAGGCGGGATGAGGGTTCCATGGCCTGGATTAAAGCCCGTCATCCGGTCGGGGGCATGGGTGTTTCCGGTTGGGACCGAGAGGGGGCACCCTTAGAGCAGCAGATATAAATTTGATCCCATGCTATTCGAGGTTGTGATCTCCCGTCTCAAAGTTTTTCTTGAACGTTGCCAAGGGTGATTCCTGGCATCGTGAGGTGGGATGGGTGTGTACTGGTTAGGTGTGTTTCTACCGAAATACCGTAAACGGAACTAGTCCTCGCGACTACGGAAATCCGTTGGCCGTGGATAATTAGTACAAACTCTGCAGAGTCAAAAATCCTTTCAAACAATCTCATCTATGTCGGAGTTCTATGTTCAACTTATCTTGTCAGCATCAGTCTCAGTGGAAAAACTCCGGTAAACCACATGAGTGATAAGTTTGGTTAAATGTTTATTCCTGTGGATGGACTAACCCGTTTATTATTGTGTGCTGAATATTTCTTATGAGTATTATGTCCTTGTGAATTTATCAGGCATGAATGATGAAATATAAGCCCTTTCTGCGATGTCGCTCAGACGTCCGACTGTGGCACACTTGCTGTTTTCTTTTGATATAAGCCCTTTCTGCGATGTCGCTCAGACGTCCGACTGTGGCACACTTGTTGTTTTCTTTTGATATAAGCCCTTTTTGCGATGTCGCTCAGACGTCCGACTGTGGCACACTTGTTGTTTTCTTTTGACATAAGCCCTTTCTGCGATGTCGCTCAGACGGCCGACTGTGGCACAGTTGTTGTTTTCTTTTGATATAAGCCCTTTCTGCGATGTCGCTCAGACGTCCGACTGTGGCACGCTTGTTGTTTACTTTTGATATAAGCCCTTTTTGCGATGTCGCTCAGACGTCCGACTGTGGCATGCTTGTTTTCTACATAGGATGTAAGCCCTTTCTGCGATGTCGCCCCGACGTCCGACTGTGGCACGCTTGTTATTTTACTTTCGACATAAGCCCTTTCTGCAATGTCGCTCAGACGTCTGACTGTGGCATATATGTCTTTTATTTTCAATATAAGCCCTCTACGTGGTGTCGCTTAGACGCCCGACTACGGCATGTTTATTTATTCATTTACCCTTCGAGGCGTCGCTCCAGACACCCGATCGATTTTCACTTATTTTGTTGGGATTTCAGGAAGACTACCGCCCGACTTCCTTTTTACTTATCAAGTTGTGCAAATATTTAGTATTTGAATGTGCATTGTTATTTGCTCATGATGCATTCATGCATGCATTTGTTATATCTTATGTCTGAACTGTCTTGCGAGTACTTTCAAAGTACTCACCTGGCTTGTTGATTTGGCCAGATGTTGATGAAGGCGATGTCATGGATGAAGAGTTCGATAGCGAGTCCGACGCCTAGAGGAGTCCCAGTAAGTCTCGTCCGACCCTGGATTGGACATTGTATTACATCCGTTTCCGCTACCCAAATAAATTCATCGAGCATCACCTCGACGCTCGATGAGCTGCCAGTCTAGGAGTCATTTCCCCCACTCCACTGTGTTATTCCGCTACCACTTTATTCATGAGTCAAGAGTATGCCACCCCACACCATTGTGTCATATCCACCATTATGTATAATTATTGGCGTGCTTGTAATAATGTGTTGAGCACCCTCAGCTCGACCACTGTAATATGTTTTAATGCTACTGGCTTTCTATATCAAGATTTTGTCTACCAGTAAGGAGGATTATTTCCTTATACTGGGACTTAAAGATCGGTTTCTCAATAAGTATTTTATTGGAAAACCGGTCGTGACAAGTTTGGTACCAGAGCCAGGATGACTGTAGGAAGCCACTAGGTGCGATCGCTAATCGGTTATTAGCATAGTAGAGTTTGTTCATATTTTTGCAAAATGTAGTCATTTTCTGACAGTCAGCATAAATTTATGATCTGACCATTCAGAATTTTGCCTACTTTTGTAGATGGCTGGCAACGATCGTGAGTCACAGTGTGTTCGCCAACGTGCTCGAGGGGTTCGTCAAGCTCCTTTACTTCATCGTCCAGGTCGCGATGGGGACATCAGTGCGCCCAGTCTTCACACTCTACCCGCACAAGATCAACGACAGTCTGACCATGCACCAGGCCGCGGTACAATTCAAGGGAGGGCGTGTTGAGTTACGCCGCTTCCGGTTCTTGGGGAGAGCCATGCCTACGGAGAGGCATGCTATGCAGATGGCTGCCCGTGAGGCGATAGCTCGTCTCCGGGATGCTCTTCCTTCAATGAAGACTCGTCGCTACCGCTACCTTCCATGCCACGTGCCATACACCTGTCACTACTCATTCGCTTGCCCCAGAGGAGAGCGAGATGAGGCTATTGAGATGCTTGTCGAGTACCTCCGAGCCCTGGAGGCAGCCTTCGACAGCCTGGTGGACGACCTTGTGGCTGCCCGCATGGACTCAGTCCATGGCTGTGCCGCCAACAGGAGGGAGCTCCTGCACACCGCACCACCGCTGACTTTCGTCTCGTCCTCGGCATCTTATTCTCCTACCATTCTCGCCACTGCTCGTCGCCTGCCTACCACTGAGGAGTTCAACCAAGTCATTGCGCCCACTCCAGTTCGTTCTGCACCACCTATTGCGCCTACTCCTATTCGTGTCGCTCCGCCTATGGCACCAACTCCATCAACTCAGCGCAGCACTTCACGTCTGGAGCCTATTAGCGAGGAGGTGGTTGAGTCCCCAGCCTCACTGCGCCTCACCCTCGGCAGGCCAAGGGAAATCCTTACCATCTCCGACTGAGTACGCTTAGCCGCCATGCGATGTACCGACTTGTACGATATGTTTATATGTACATAGGTTGTGAGAAGTAGCTTGTTTGTGCATCATGTAGGAACTAGGAGAAGTGCACTAGCCTAAATAACATGTCAGGAATATGTACGCATATCCTGAGTGATGTATTGTATAATTTCTACTTGCGTGTAAGATATGTAATGAGCAATCCTTCTCCGTGCGCAAACGTTTATTCTCTTAAAAAAATCTTGGAGCATTTAAAATTTCCCGTCTTTATGAATTTATTGACTTTTGTGACTCAATTTATTTCCTTATGAGTCTTACAAATATATCCTCAGAGTGAAAATGTCTCTGCCCTTGGACGCGCTCCATGCCAAATCAGCGGAGGAAAATTATGGCACACCACCAAACAACAATTTCACACAGGGGCAGTCAAGTCAACAGTGGCGGTGAAACAGCATTTACCCAAGTATGCCGCCTTTACTTAACAGAGTCAGCAACAACATCAGGAAATGATGAACCAAGTCATCAGTATGGGAAATCACCGTGGACAGTATTAGCAGCAATCCAAGTTGTTCGAGCTACGTAAGACGCGACCCCGACATTTTCTCATCTTGACAAACCTCTTGAGGCCGACGGCGGCTTCGAGACATGGAAAGAAAATTAATTATTGCACAGTGTTCAGACCGTGAGAAAGTACTATATGCACCGCACTATCTCACTGGAGCAGCTGCATCATGGTGGGAAAATTTCCTACACATGCACCCCAACGAAAATGAAATAACATGGGAGGAATTCAAAGAAGGTTTTCATGGGGCGCACATTCCTAAAAGTGTTATGAAGATCAAGAAGAGAGAATTTGATGACCTCAAACAAAGGACCATGACGGTGTCAGAATACAACAGCCAGTTTACTCTGTTATCTCGCTACGCCAACGAAGAGCGTATGACTGAGAGCAAGAAGATGGATAAATTCTTGGAAGGGCTGACACCCGCACTTAAATGCCAGCTAGTTGTGCACACCTTTCCAGATTTCAAGACGCTGGTGGATAAGGCCATTACCTTGGAAAATGAGAGACGCAGCTTGGAGGATTTTCGCAGTTTAAAAAGGGATCAGACTACTCTTGCTCGCAACCACGAAGCAAGACGGATTTTCAGAAGGTGGGACACACAAACCCACGATTTAACGTCTCACGCCCAATCAAGAATTTTCATGCGAGGGACAAGGAGTTCACATATCGCCCAGGCGTTACTTGCTACGCGTGTGGAGAAGAAGGGCACTATGCCAAACAGTGCCCCAAGCCAAGGAACTCGACCCCAAAACCGAACAACGGTGGCAATAATTCAGCGCCCAAGCGGAACAATTTCAACCCCAATAACAACCACAGGAAGGGTCATCTGAACCACGTGACCAAAGAGGAAGCACAGAATGCCCCAGATATCGTACTCGGTATGTTCCCTGTCAACACAATACCTGCCATGGTTTTTTTTGATTCTGTAGCTTCTCACTCATTCATTTCGAAGAGTTTCGCTTTGCAAAATAATTTTTTGATGCTTCCCCTGGAAAACTCCATGATCATCAAGTCCCCTGGGATTAAGCAAGTGACTCAGAGTTACTGTCAAGGTGTGGTTATTGAATTTGAAGGATTGAAGTTTCAAGCCAACCTTATTGTATTAGAAAATAAAGGACTGGATGTCATCCTAGGGATGGATTGGTTAACCACCAACAAAGGTTTTATTGACTGTTTCAACCGGACCGTAATTCTCACCCACCACCACGGGAAGACAATAAGAGTTTCAGCCAAAGAGAGGAAAATGTCCCGGCAACCGAGATTGAACAAGGTGGACATTTATGAATTAAGCAAAGTTCCAGTAGTGTGTGAATTTCCAGACGTATTTCCCGAAGAGCTACCAGGAATGCCACCAGACCGATAGATAGAATTCAGCATTGAGCTAGCACCAGGAACCGCTCCCATTTACAAGAAACCATACAGAATGGCAGCATCCGAATTGTTAGAATTGAAGAAGCAAATAAAAGAATTACTGGACAAAGGATATATACGAGCCAGTTCCTCACCTTGGGGTTCACCAATTTTATTTGTCAAGAAAAAGGATGGGACACTGAGATTGTGTATAGATTATTGAGCACTTAACATGGTCACAATCAAAAATAAATACCCAATGCCAAGGATAAATGATTTATTTGATCAGCTCGCTCAGGCCAAGGTCTTCTCAAAAATTGACTTAAGGTCGGGATACCATCAATTAAAAGTACGGACAGAGGATATCCCCAAGACAGCCTTCACCTCCAGATACGGACTGTATGAGTTCACAGTAATGCCGTTTGGACTAACAAACGCCCCGGCATATTTTGTTCACCTCATGAACAAAGTATTTATGAAATTTATGGACAAGTTTGTTGTAGTATTCATCAACGATATTCTGATATACTCCAAGACACTAGAAGAGCACGCTGAACATCTCCGAATCGTACTAGGAGAACTAAGGAAACATCAATTGTACGCCAAGTTCAGCAAGTGTGAATTTTGGTTAAGACTGGTAGGTTTTCTGGGCCACGTACTGACCCAAGAAGGTATTGCCGTAGACCGAGAAAAAGTCAAGGCCGTGCATTTGGAAACCACCAGCCAGTAATGTGACGTCTGAAGTTTCTTGGGAATGGCAGGATACTACCGAAGATTTATTGAAGGATTCTCCACCATAGCAAAGCCAATGACGCAGCTTACTCAAGAAAGACAAGAAGTTTGAATGGACGGAAGCTTGCGAGAAAAGTTTCCAAGAGCTAAAAAGAAATTAACGAGAACACGGTATTAATTGTGCGGACATACACAAGAATTTTGAGGTATATTGTGACGCATCCGAAAAGGGCCTCGGATGCGTGTTGATGCAAGAAGGCAAGGTGGTCGCATATGTCTCCGCACAACTTCGCAAGCATGAAGAAAATTATCCTACTCATGACCTAGAATTGGCGTGATCATCCATGCACTCAAGGAATGGAGACACTTTTTACTTGAAATCATTGTGAAATATACACGGACCATAAAAGCCTCAAGTATATTTTCACACAACCGGAACTCAATTTACGGCAATGACGCTGGTTGGAATTAGTGAAGGATTATGATGTTGGAATCCACTACCATCCAGGAAAAGCAAATGTAGTGGCAGATGCTCTAAGTCGGAACCCTAGCCCGAACAACAACAACCTACCAAACGTGAGACCTGAATTTCGGCAGGAGTTTGCTAAACTCAACTTGCGGGTGGTTACCGAAGGCAGCGTATCGAATTTAGAAATGCAGCCTACCCTGATAGAAACGATTAAAGAGGATCAGCATGGGCACCCCAGCATTAAAGGCATTAAACGGAAAGTGAGTTTGGGCAAGGCCTCAGAGTTCGTTATCGATGAGCAAGGAATATTGTGTTACAGAGATAGACTTTGCGTAACAAATATCGAGGGCCTTAAACAGCAAATCTTAGCTGAAGGCCACACCGCCCCGTATTCGATCCATCCTGGAGGAACAAAAATGTACAAAGATATTCAGGAAAATTTTTGGTGGCACGGTATGAAAAGGGACATAGCCACGTTCATCGCGTGTTGTGACTCTTGTCAACGTATCAAGGCCGAGCACCAGAAACCAGCCGGACTTTTACATCCAAATAAGATACCCGAGTGGAAATGGGACGAAATTGGAATGGATTTTATTATTGGACTACCTCGGTCACGACACGGGAATAATGCCATATGGGTCATCACTGATAGACTGACTAAGGTAGCACACTTCATCCCGTAAAGACAACCCACACCACTCGAAGCTTGCCGGGCTTTATCTTTCTGTATAAATGCCTTACATGGAGTCCCAAAGACGATAATATCAGACAGAGGCACTCAATTAGTCTCCCAATTTTGGGATCACTTACAACAAGCTCTGGGAACTCAACTGGTGTTTAGTACCGCATACCACCCCCAGACTGATGGACAAACTGAACGCGGAAACCAAATTCTAGAAGACATGCTAAGAGCATGTGTCCTCACCTATGGAACCAGTTGGGAAGAAAGCTTACCATACGCAGAATTCGCATACAACAACGGTTACCAAGCCAGCCTGCAAATGGCACCATTTGAGGCTCTGTACGGGCGAAGATGTCGTACCGCGCTAAATTGGTCGGAAACCGGAGATAGCCATATCTTAGGCCCAGACATGCTTAGGGAGGCTGAAGATAAAGTTAAGGTGATTAGGGATCGACTCAAGACAGCCCAAAGTCGACAGAAGAGTTATTACGATCACAAACATCGGGGGGTCAGTTTTGAACACGGTGAATTTGTGTACCTGCGAGTATCTCCTATGAGGGGCCTGCAACGATTCAAGGTTAAGGCAAAGCTAGCACCAAGATTCATCGGACCATTCTGTATAGTGGCACGGAGAGGCACGGTAGCCTACCAGGTGGACTTACCCGAAGATTTATCCGATGTCCACGACGTGTTCCACGTCTCACAGTTGAGGAAATGCGTAAGCAATCCAGAGAAACAGGTATCCCATAGAAACATTGACGTGCAGCCAGACCTCACCTATAGGGAGCATCCAATAAAAATCTTGGAGGAGTCTGAAAGGAGGACCCGACAGAAAACCATCAAGTTTTTCAGAGTTCAGTGGAGCAATCACACCGAAAGTGAAGCAACTTGGGAAAGAGAGGGTTTTATTCGGATAGAGCACCCCCACTTATTTGAGGATCGGCTGAAATCTCGGGGACGAGATTTTTCCTAAGGGGGTAGGTGTTGTGACACTCAAAAAATTTTATTTGGTTTTCATCAAAAACTTTGTTGGTTTTGAAGAGGGTCATTTAAATTCTTCCAAAAACGTCTCTCTCAAAACTTTTGCCTTGGCAAGGATTTATTTTTTTATATCTTCTTCAACCCTGGTGTTTGGTTATTGAGAACCTTCCTTCTGATTGTTCCCTCCTAAAATATTTTTTTTCTTCTTTTGATAATTATTTTCTTTTAACAAAAAAAAAAGAGTAATCCTATGAGTTTTGGGGCTTCTTTCATTTTGAAACCACCCATGGTTCTACCATGCCTCATGTGGTAAAAACCTCCCAAAACCCCTCCTCCCTCTTTGGAGCAATCTAAACTTTCTGTTCCAACAAGTCCAACCCATTTTTGGATTGTATTTCATTTATTTTATTTCCCAAAACAATTCTGTCATTTATTTTAAGCCTAGGTGATTTACAAAACAAGTACCTAATTCCCTTTGAGTTTTGACCCAAGCCAACTCCTCTGGATAGTCTTTGGCACCCCCAACCTAGATCCATCAAGATCTACTCTACCTCTTTTCAAAATTTTCATGTTTCATCCTCTGCAAGTTTGGACCAGATTTGTCAAATTTGGTGAAATTCATATTTCCTCTTCCCCAAAAATTCTACCAAAATTCAGGCAGCCCCCAAATGCAATGAGAGGCCACCCTACCAAAAATCAGCTCAAGGAAAATTCCCCGCATGACAAGATCATTTCGTCGAACACCTGGCAGGCATTGTTCCTGTGCACTTTCAGAAAGTTCAGAGTTTCAGAGAGTGCAGTGTCGTTTCTTTGTCAGAGTGTTATCATCGACCACCCATGCGCCCTGGCGCGTTGCGCACGGCCCCTTCTCCTTGACCTGAGCACTGCACGCCCTCTCGGACCGACGTAGGCGTCGGTGGCGGCGAGCATCGCCAACGCCGGCAGCCTCTGCGGTGGCAGAGCCACCCGTGGCGTCCAACGGAGCCAGCGCCGGCTCGCTACGCCGTTCTGCGCCGCCCAACGCCCCCTAGCCCTCCGCGTGGCCTCATGCATGCCAGCGCACCCCCGCAGCACCGTCGCCGTGGCCCGGCAAGCACAGGGCGCGCCCTCTGCCGCCGACGGGCCCGCGCCGCCCCGTTCCGTCGCAGCCACCCAGGGAGCCTAATCCAAACCTGGTTAGCACCTAAATGGAACCGGTGAGCCTCCACGTTGACGCCCAACTCCCTGAACTCCCCGACCAAGCACTGCGCCGCAGTAACCATCGCCGGTGATCCCCGTTCACGGCCATCGCCTCGGATCGCCTATAAAAAGGGACCCCGAGCTCGCTCTCGAGCATGCACGACCACTGCACCTCGCCAACACCCCGCCAAGCCACTCAGAGGACCTCGAGGAGGTCTCCTTCCCCAACTCCGGCCGCCCCGATCCGCCTCGGCCACCAGCTCGAATCACTCCGGTGAGGCCATCCCCGACGCCCAAAACTCGTAAGTTACCTCCTCGAGCACACAGTGAGCTGAACCAAGCTTCAATTTGAACTTCGCAGCCCTCCCCGGCGAGATCCAACTCCACTCGAGCCGCCGTCCGCCGGAGCAAGGGCCGTCGTCGACGTAGTGCTCGCCGACGACGACCACCACCACCCACCGACGCGGAAGGACACGCTGGACACGCAGGTATCACCCGATCCCCCTGCCTTGTCGTGGATCGCCGCCGGCGACCGCCGCAGCTCTCGGGCGCCGGCGGGCTCTGTTCTTCCCCGTTTGAATTTTCAAACCTGACGGGTGGGACCCGCCTGTCAGCCTCTCTTTTCTTTTTAAACGAACCGTTTTCTGAAAACGTATTCGGGCAACTACGGTTTCAGTCTGAAGAGTTTTTCTGGTCTTTTTTGTTCAGCCCCCTGAGAAGTTTCTGTTTCATTACAGAGAGGTCCCTGGATTAAAACTCTTATAACTTTTAAACAGGAAAGGATTTTTGATTGATTCTTTTTCTGTCCTCTTTAAAATATTGTCTAGTTTTTTATCAGATTTTTGGAAAAATAATTAGAACACTTTTCTGTGCACTCACGGTATTTACGATAAGTACGTATTTTCTTATATCGTAGATACCGGAGGAGGTGACGGAACCGCGAACTTCGCCAAGCTAGACTCCGACTACTCCGAACCAGGCAAGCATGTTTGAACTTTTGATATGATGAGTGTCTTGACATGTTTGCATTAAGTAGTCCATGGCATGTTTATGAGCATCACGATGAATGTCATATTGCATGCAAAGTTGAGGTAAGTGAATTTCGATAATCCATAAGTTGTTGGATGTGAGTTGGGATGGCCAGGTGATGGCATGAGGATGGGTAAGATGGCAGTGTTGTAGCATGCTAGTCTTATGCCAGACTATTTGACTCCGATGTCAACATGAATCAGTCCGATTTCGTCCGTTTTCCCTACATTCTACCATATGTTTCCGCATAAGGGAATATGGCTTAGTAAGTTGCAAACCGCTTTCTGGTACACACCAAATAGAGAGGCGGGATGAGGGTTCCATGGCCCTGGATTAAAGCCCGTCATCCGTCAGGGGGGCATGGGTGTTTCCGGTTGGGACCGAGAGGGGCACCCCTTAGAGCGTAGCGATATATAAATTTGATCCCATGCTATTCGAGGTTGTGATCTCCCGTCTCAAAGTTTTTCTTGAACGTTGTCAAGGGTGATTCCTGGCATCGTGAGGTGGGATGGGTGTGTATCTTGGTTAGGTGTGTTTCTGCAAAATACCATAAACGGAACTAGTCCTCGCGACTACGGAAATCCGTTGGCTGTGGATAATTAGTACAAACTCTGCAGAGTCAAAAATCCTTTGAAACAATCTCATCTATGTCGGAGTTCTATGTTCAACTTATCTTGTCAGCATCAGTCTCGGTGGAAAAACTCCGGTAAACCACATGAGTGATGAGTTCGGTTAAGTGTTTATTCCTGTGGATGGACTAACCCGTTTATTATTGTGTGCTGAATATTTCTTATGAGTATTATATCCTTGTGAATTTATCAGGCATGAATGATGAAATATAAGCCCTTTCTGCGATGTCGCTCAGACGTCCGACTGTGGCACACTTGTTGTTTTCTTTTGATATAAGCCCTTTCTGCGATGTCGCTGAGACGTCCGACTGTGGCATACTTGTTGTTTTCTTTTGATATAAGCCCTTTCTGCGATGTCGCTCAAACGTCCGACTGTGGCACACTTGTTGTTTTCTTTTGATATAAGTCCTTTCTGCGATGTCGCTCAGTCGTCCGACTGTGGCACACTTGCTGTTTTCTTTTGATATAAGCCCTTTCTGCGATGTCGCTCAAACGTCCGACTGTGGCACGCTTGTTGTTTACTTTTGATATAAGCCCTTTCTGCGATATCGCTCAAATGACCGACTGTGGCATGCTTGTTTTCTACTTTCGACGTAAGACCTTTCTGCGATGTCGCCCCGATGTTCGACTGTGGCACGCTTGTTATTTTACTTTCGACATAAGCCCTTTCTGTGATGTCGCTCAGACGTCCGACTGTGGCATATATGTCTTTTATTTTCAATATAAGCCCTCTATGTGGTGTCGCTTAGGTGCCCGACTGCGGCATGTTTATTTATTCGTTTACCCTTTGAGGCGTCGCTCCAGACACCCGATCGGTTTTCACTTATTTTGTTGGGATTTCGGGAAGACTACCGCCCGACTTCCTTTTTACTTATCAAGTTGTGCAAATATTTAGTATTTGAATGTGCATTGTTATTTTCTCATGACGCATTCATGCATGCATTTGTCATATCTTATGTTCGAACTGTCTTGCGAGTACTTTCAAAGTACTCACCTGGCTTGTTGATTTCGCCAGATGTTGATGAAGGCGATCTCATGGATGAAGAGTTAGATAGCGAGTCCGACGCCTAGAGGAGTCCCAGTCAGTCTTGTGCGACCCTGGATTGGACATTGTATCACATCCATTTCCGCTACCCAAATAAATTCATCGAGCCTCACCTCGACGCTTGATGAGCTGCCAGTCTAGGAGTCATTTCCCCCACTCCACTGTGTTATTCCGCTACCACTTTATTCTTGAGTCAGTAGTATGCCACCCCACACCATTGTGTCATATCCGCCATTATGTATAATTATTGGCGTGCTTGTAATAATGTGTTGAGCACCCTCAGCTCGACCCTGTAATATGTTTTAATGCTACTGGCTTTCTATATCAAGATTTTGTCTACCAGTAAGGAGGATTATTTCCTTATACTGGGACTTAAAGATCGGTTTCTCAATAAGTATTTTATTGGAAAACCGGTCGTGACAGGGGGGTAGGGCACGCCCCCTTACCTCGTTCCCACCTCGGACTCCGTTTCACGATGATCTTTCTTCCAGACTTTCCAAATATTCTAAAAAAAATCTCCGTCCGTTTTTATCCCGTTTGGACTCCGTTCGATATGGATATTCTGCGAAACCAAAAACATGCAATAGACGAGGCGGCACTTTGTGCCTTTGGATCAATATCTTAGTCCCAAAAATAGTATAAAAAGTTGCCAAAAAGTATATGAAAGTTGAATAATATTGGCATGGAACAATCAAAAATTATAGATACGACGGAGACGTATCAGCATCCCCAAGCTTAATTCCTGCTCGTCCTCGAGTAGGTAAATGATAAAAAAATTGATGTGGAATGCTACCTAGCATAATCTTGATCATATTTCTAATCATGGCATGAATATTAAGACACGAGAGATTCAAAGCAATAGTCTATCCTTTGACATAAAAACAATAATACTTCAAGCCTACTAATAAAGCAATCATGTGTTTTCAAAATAACATGGAGAAAGTTATCCCTACAAAATCATATAGTCTGGCTATGCTCCATCTTCACCACACAAAATATTCACATCATGCACAACCCCGATGACAAGCCAAGCAATTGTTTCATACTTTTGGTGTTCTCAAACCTTTTCCACTTTCACGCAATACATGAGCATGAGCCATGGACATAGCACTATAGGTGGAATAGAATATGATGGTGGAGGTTGTATGGAGAAGACAAAAAGGAGAAAGTCTCACATCAACTAGGCGTATCAACGGGCTATGGAGATGACCATCAATAGATATCAATGTGAGTGAGTAGGGACTGCCATGCAACGGATGCACTAGAGATATAAGTGTATGAGAGCTCAAACTGGAAACTAACACTACAAGGATTCCGGTCTATTGCAACAAAAATTATTGCTACAACTATCTTTTGTTGCAATAAAATGCTATGTTTCCACAAAATTCCAGTTCGTGGTAATAGGATCTACATATTGCCACAATTTCGTTTCATCGCGCTAAGTACTCGTTTTGTTGCAATAGAAGCCATGTACTGCGACAAACTGCATCGTCGTTGTAATATGGTAGTGATATTGCGACAACGCTGTCCCGTTGCGTGAATTGGTCATCTTGTTGCAATAAAGGCTAGGTATTGCAACAAAGTACATAGATACTATTGCAACACCTCTGACATGTGGCGCTAGTCAGAGATACTATTGCAACAAAGCATGTATTGGTTGTAATAGGGTGACTTTTTGCCTCACCTTCGCTATGCGTTGCAATAACTGTTACATATTGCGACAAATTGAGCATCCATGGTAATACGTACAACATGATGCAACAATCCTCTAGTGTTGCCAAAAGGAGCGAGGATATTGCAGCGATATTCTCTATTGTGCTCCTGATTTTTTCCTTTATTTATTATACTTTTTCGCAGGATCTGATTAAAGGCGTACTAGTTTACAGAGGTATTAACACATTAGGTACCACAACTTGCACCTAAGTTGCATTTTAGTCACATATCTTGCAAAGTGGACATCGGTGGTACCACAACTTGGAGGAGGCTCTCTGGCAGCGTGCGGCGTTGAACACTTTCATGGCGCCCTTCACTTTAGGGTTTCTTGCACCGCCAGGTCTCCTCCACTCACCCTCCGACCTCCTCCGGTAGCAAGGTCGTGCTCGGCACCCGAAAGGCAGCAAGCTCGGTGCCCTTCTCACAAAGGTGAGTCGTGAGAACCCAGGCACCACACATTCTCTTCCTAATTTTTACGTATCTTGCTTGATGTGATGTATTTATATGTGCTCTTAATAAAAAAGGAGATTCAATATAAAATTATGTGTCAAATAGAGAAATTGTGCAAGGCTGCATACTAGCTATTTTTAAACACCCCCAGGCTTCATTTGAACAACTCTTGACCACCAATTGAGCAGCATAACGATTTGTATCCCAGAGTAATTTTCAGCAAGAATTCATCACCGGATCAACAACACTACATCAAGATATATACAAGGACATATGACACAAGATTTTAGTAGGATATAACAAACCATCTTAGCGAGATATATAACAAATGTTTCAAAATGACGGCACACAAGTTTCAAAGAGCTATACTTGTATAGATTGTTCACACAAAAGACCATAAGTTCAAGGCAAAGTAGTGAAAATAGCAAAAACACTAAAAGACCATAAGTTCATAGCAACGATGTGTACATAGCATCACCGGCTAAAAGGAACATAGCAACAACACTAAAAGAACAAAGAACTACTCTTCTCTTCTCTTCATCACCAAATTGTTAGTGTTGGGCACTAGCTCTTGTTCCCATTTGCCACAACATATGAACCTATGCAGGCATGCCTTGTTTCAACCTGTTTTATATCGATTAAACTTCGGGAGAGATATTTCTCGTATGTAATCATCATAACAGTTCAGGAACTTATACTCATGGCTTACACATGTGAAAAGCAGCTTACCAAGAAATTAAAAACTATACAAAGAACCCCACGGTCATCATCCAATTCTTCTTGTCCCAAAGGAGCAACATGGCCATCATTTACGTAAGCCTCATCATCATCTGTATCATCATCGATTCGAATTGGACATCTTCAAACTCAATAGGTTTTATATTTTCTATGATTTGAAACATCAATGCCGGATCCTTCGTCATCATTTCTACACCAACTAGTGATCTCTTCAGTCTTGTAATTTTTGGCACTATAATTTCTGCATCGACGACATCAAGTACATCTCGCCTCACCACCCTCATCGGCTTCAACTTGACTTCATCAAGGCCTACACCATTTAAAGCATGTATGAGCAAACAAATTTCGTGGATTCATTTTAATAACAATTTGCCCAATCAGGGTTCTTCACATCTCTCACATAGAAAACCTGTTGAGCTTGGAGGCCTAGAATGTAAGGGTCTCCTGGAATTGGTGTAGAGTAGTGTCAAGGTCAATAATTCCATATTTGTCCTTCTTATACCCCTTACTCTCAGTTCTTTTGGCGGGAGGCACATCAAACCAGTCACATTGAATAGAACAACCTCCTTATCGGGAGGAAAGTCAAGAAATATGATTTTCTTGATCACCCCATAATAATCAATATTTCTGTGTTTGCATCACCCTTGACTATGACGCCACTATTTTGGGTACTCAAGTCTTGCTCTATATAGGAATTCCGAAAGAAATATCCATTCAGAACTGTACGGTTGTATACCCGAGCTAGGTGATCAGGTCCTTTAGCTAGTGCATAAATAAGATTGTTGACCTTTCCATCATTGTGGAGTTCTGTGATCTGTTTCATGAAATAGAATATGTGAGAGTGTAGTGTACAACGTTGGTACGTTATTACAAGGAACATTAGTGAAAATGCGAAAGAAAATTACCCGTCTCTCAAACCAACCAACAAACTCTTCCTTGTGCTGCTTTTTAGGATTAGGAGAATTATTCCTTCTAAGCTCCTCAAGATGTTCACTTCAAAGAGAAATGATTGTTAGTTGAACAGGAAAGTATCAAAGCATATCATGATGTGAATTAAATACATAAGTATCCTTACTCAATCCATGGCGCGGTTTCCTCACAATTTGTTATTATGAAATGCCTCATTTTATTAATCTCGACCAAAGACAATGATTCACAAACAAAACCTTTCTTGGAGTAATCAAGCGTACTCATTATGCAAATCCCTATTGGTGATTGATCTGTAACCCCGTCTTCATGACGTTCGGATCGACTTAGCTTGGTAGGCATTCCATCAACGAATCGACCGCAAAAAGTCATGCACTCTTCAAGTATGTACCCCTACGCTATAGAACCTTCCGGTTGAGCCTTGTTACGCACATATCCTTTGAGCGCACGCAAGTATCGCTCAATTGGATACATCCATCTGTACAAAAGAGGCCCTCCCAATCGGGCCTCTTCAAAGAAGATGAATTGGGAGATGCATCATAATATCAAAGAATCTTTGGTGGAAAGATCATCTCAAGTCGACATAGAGTTTCGGAATTGTTTTGCTCAACCTCTCCAAATCTTCATCCCTTAACTCCTTGGAGCATAAATCAGAAAATAATTTACTCAATTTGAAGCAATGGGTTAACAACATTCTTCGGCAAAAGCTTGTAATGCAATAGGAAGAAGTTTACGAAATATAACATGACAGGTCATGAGTTTTGAGTCCACTAATCTTGCATCGATCGAGGACTACACATCGCTTAATGTGTGAAGCATAGCCGTCGGGCATCTTAATGCTCTGCGAAACTTGAGGAGCATTATCTTTTCTTCCTTTTTAAAGTATAGCAACCTTTCTTTATGTCATACTTATGCTTACCATGCTTTGGATCTTTGGTCCTTCCTAATTTTCAGTCCTGTAAATCCAGACGAGCCTTCACACCATCCTTTGATTTCTTATCCATCTCAAGTAAAGTCCCCACAATGTTGTCACAAATGTTCTTCTCGATGTGCATAACATCCAAATTGTGCCTTACGAGCAAGTTCTTCCAATATGGGAGCTGGAAAAATACACTTTTCTTCCGCCAGTTATGCCAGCTACTAGTTTCCGGTCGCTTTCTCTTATTTGACCGTCCAAATGGTGCATGATGAATTCTATAAAGTTCCCACGTAACTTGCTCACTGTAAGTGCCAATCGAGCTTCTCTATTATCTGCCTTGTTGTTGAACAAACACTGCTTTGACGCCATTTGTGGGTCTGGGCGTAAAACGTCGATGTCCCATGTAGCAATGCTTTCGACCAGACTTGAGCCATAAAAAATCTGTATGTTTGTGGCAATACGGGCATGCTAGCTTGCCTTTTGTGCTCCAACCACTCAGCATTGCGTAAGCTGGGTAGTCACTAATGGTCCACAACAAGCATGCATACATCTGGAATTTTTTTTAGTTGCGACATCATATGTCTCAAAGCACCATCCTCCCATAGAACATTCAGTTCATCAATCAAGGGCTGCAAGTACACATCTATGTTATTTCCTGGTGACTTTGGTCCTGGAATAATCATTGACATAATCCAATTTTCTTGTTTCATACACATCCAAGGTGGCAAGTTATATGGAATAAGAATGACAGGCCATGTACTATGTGATATACTCATGAGCCCAAAGGGGTTGAATCCATCTGAAGCAAGGCCAAGCCGAACACTGCGAGCATCTTTTGAGAATTTCTTATAATATTTCTTATCAAAATGCTTCCAGGCCTTGGAATCTGCAGGATGCCTCATTACGCCATCATCAACCCGACCCTCCTTATGCCATTTCATATGTGATGACATATGTTCTGTCATGTATAGCCTTTGCAGTCTTGGAATGAGCGGGAAATACCTTAGAACTTTCTGTGGCACTAGCTTCTTTGATTTACGACTTGATGCATTGTCTTCGTCAAGATGGTGAGTAGATTTCCATCGAGACGCATGACAGACGGGGCATTCTTACGCATCGGCATGTTCATTACGGAATAGCACACAATCATTAACGACGCGTGTATCTTCTTGTAGTCCAACCCAAGATCTCGGATCACCTTCCTTACTTTAGCGAGATTAGTAGGAATGCAGGTGACCCTTTGGCAACACCTGTGTGAACATCTGCAGAATCTAAGTCACATGCTCTATTGGTCATCCTGCAGACACGCACTTGATTTGGTAAAGCTTCACAATGAAAGATAGCTTCGTGAAATCCTTCCAACCTGGGTACAACTCTTTTTTTGCCTCTTTCAATAGTTCGAAGAAGACCTTGGCTGTTGCATTTGGCTCCTGGCTCCTTTCATCACATTTGGAAGCATCCACATGAATGTCTCCGCACCTTCACCAATGTCGCATTGCTTTCCATATTTGCCCCTTATGAGAGTATTGAGCATGTCACATACCCCAACACCATCATCTACAGCGTCTTCATTATCAGAATCTTCAGACATGCTTCCCTCATCGGATTGTTCACCATGGTATATCCAGTGAGTGTAGGTTGGATCCATCCCATTGAACAGCAAGTCAGTATGAACTTCCTTTTTCGTTTTCGGAACATTATTGAGACATCTCCTACATGGGCATGGGACTGTTGAGTGCAGGTGAGCACCATCGAAGGCAAAATTCAAGAAATCCTTCATGCCAGTTTGCCACTCAATGTAATTTCTTTCCTTGTCCATCCAGCTCTTATCTCGTGTCATTTTTGCCTTATCTCCGTAAAGCCAGTCCTGTTAAAAAAACATAACAACTGTTTTAGTAGCTGCTTTACAGTCAATAGCATCACTAGCTGCATTACAAGACAAGATAACAGGGATACATACATACCAGTATTACTGTCAGATGGTAAAGCAAAATTTGGTTGATGGAACAAGAAATAGTTTTGCTGTATGTTAATGCGGTCCACGTGAATGTTTTGCTGATGTTTGACACAGAAATTGTTGATGTTTTGCTGTAACAGAATGAATGTGAGTGTAGAGATAAATACTAGTTCTTTTGCTGCACATGAATCAGTGTGGATCTACAGAAAATACTTGAATGAACGAGGATGTACAGGAAGTCTTTCTTGTCATTTCAGTGACATGGATAGCACAAGGATTTTGCTTCTTGTACATCCACATTCATTCTTCACTGATTCAGAGTATTGGTATACTGAAATTCATGTGCTGATATTTTTTCAGTATACTTGTACACCCACTGATGCCAAGTATGTACTGGTGATATTCAGAGATAACTGAAATTCATGAGATAACATTCAGACAGCTAGAATTCAGTGACATGTTGTGCATATACTGCTGAATAACATCTTCACTCTTGATAAATTCTAAGTTGACTAAATCATCCAAATAACCTCTTATGTATTACTACCCTGTCTAATTCTAGCCAAGATACGTAAATTCAGAAAGATCTGAGTCACGGTGACCAGGGGAGAGCTGCTGCAGTCGTTGCAATCAAGCGGACGGGAGACGGGCAAGTGAGCAGGATGGCAGGTCCGTTGGCGCCCGAAGTTGAGGTGTCGGGCGGTCCAGCCACACGCCCACGGGCAGGATCGACCAGCCAAGATCCAGGAGGATTAGGTCGACGGGAGGAAGGCGCCCGGCGGGTGGCGAGCAAGGTTAGAGGAGAGGGAGCCGCAGGGAGGCGCCGGCGTGGGCTGCTTCGTCGCGCCGCCATGATGTGGCTGTTGGATGCGGCCAGCCCTCGGGTCGGGCGGCGGCGGAACAAGGAAAGAGGAAAAGGGGCACAGATGGGAAATAAGGAGCGAAGGAAACAGAAAAAACGATCAAAGGAAAGGGGGAGAGATCTCGCGCGGCGCAACCCACCAGACTCGCGTCTGATCCATCGTGCGAGCTCTACGCGCTCCACCAGACAGACAGGAGCACACGGCGTCTGATCCGTTGCGTGGATCGCTCCAGCACATACTGTATATTAGAAGTTAAGTCCCAATATATAACACAAGTACTTAGATAGCACAGCTGACAGAGCATCCCGCTGCAGCACTTGGGGACCCAGGTTCGAATCCCCTTTCTTGCATTTCCTTTTTATTTTTCGCGGCAGATTTAAAAGATTTTTAAAATATTCATATCTTTCAAACCACAACTTCAAATCGTACATGTCATATATGAAAATCCCTCAGAAAAATGTGTACATTTCAAATATTTTATTTTCTTGCATGTTAATCATTTCCAAAATATGTTTAGCATGCAACTTTATTCAATATCAAGTGACTTAATGTTGATTTTCATATTGTTTGTGATAACGGCAACTAGGTAGATATTTCTGTTATCTAATGGATTAGAAACACCTTGAGTATGCTTCAAAAATTATCCCATCATTATTTTTTTGTGTAACACCACTTATCATGTTGTTTGTCATGTGACACCGTGAAAGATTTTAAGAAATTTGTTGATGTCGTCGGTGTGTGCACGGGGGATAATTTTTTTTTCTCATCCCGTTACAACACACGGGCATATTTGCTACTGAATACATAAAGAAGGGCGGATAAGGCAATGACGGTCCAAGACTTGAAGATTTTTTATATCTAAAATTGAATATATATATATATATATATATATATATATATATATATATATATATATATATATATATATATATATATATATATATATATATATATATATATATATAAAGACGCGACAAGGAGGTGGCCTTATCTGAATACATTTTTGTTGTTAAACAAATGTGTGATATGCCAATAAATAAATCTCAAAACTAAATTTGTTTGGTTGATGATTAACATAAATGAATCTGTATTATTTTTGTTAAGACAAAAGCTTACACAACTGGTAAATACTTTTTCCCAATTTATTTTTTGTTGTAAACATTTCCTCCAAAAGGAATGACTTTTTCACCCCCTTCTTTTTCTGTTTGAAAGAAGATAGTAAGTCTATTCAAGTACACCCCGGGTCCTGGCACTGACCAATTTCCCTGAACCGTCCATGTGTCCTGGAGAGTCACCTGGCTGTTCAATTCCTCCCATCGACGCCTCCCCGCCGCTATCGAGGCTCAGGGGAACTCGTCTCCCACGAATCCGGGGGTGGCTCCGTCGAAAGCTTTCAAGACCGTGCGATCCATTTCCGAGCTCTCCGTCCATCCACCCCCGGCCCCTCCTCCCAAGCCCCCCCTCTCCCCTCCCTCCCCGCGCTGTCATTGGCGCTTCGGGCATCGCCCGACAGCTGGCGCGGCGTAATTTCTAGACATTCCCCTCTCGGTGGTGTTCCGACGCGGTCCTAACACAATAAAACTCAAAACTAAATTGGTTTGGTTGTTTGATTTACATAGTTGAATCTCTATGATTATCATTTGAACAAAAGCGGCATAATTATGTTCGACCTACTCTGGCTTGGACGAACCCTCTACGGATTGTCCGATAAGATGAACGATGCTGAGATCACCCCATCTCAAGATCGGAATTTTAGATCGAGACCGACATAGATCGACTGTCTCATCAACCCATCTCATCAGTACTTATGTTTCGAGACAAAAGTATAATCTAATAGTTTAAAGTGAGGGTCGCATGAGGTTTCCGTGACATGTAGTTCCGGACTACCTCAAATGGCGACGACTATACAAATATCGAAGATGAGAAGAGAATGGCGTCGGATCGCCCCTTCACAATTCTCGGATTTGGTGTCTTTTTCATCAGGATATAACTTTTTACAAATAAATTTCGAAATCTATAACTCCTGAAAGACCCGTAATTTAGAATCTCTGTGCCATTGATTACAGGCACGAATGTCATAGCAACTGAGGTCCGACACGTCACGTTTTGTTTTCGTTCGGTAAATCAGTCTAAAACAGGCTTCATCCCGAACGCCAGCATCAATCCTATCTTCTTCTCCCCTTGCTCCACCGCTCAGAGCACACTGCTCTGTCTCCGCCACGCAATACAGAGAGGAGTGGCCTTCGCCGGCGACGAGGCTCCTCCCTGACCAGATCCCGCCACAGTCGCGGCGGCAGGGGTCGAGGACGACGACCACGAGGGATCCGTGGAGGGGCCAGGGATTTGGCGTTCGCTACAGCCGAGCACCAGGTACTGCCGCGCTACGACTCAGCTCCTCGCCGACCGGAGCGAGGTGCCGTCGCGGTCCGATGCCGAGCGCCGCCGCGAGCACCAGGCCGCCGCGCTCGGGGCGACGCTGCCCGCACCATCCCTGCGATGCGCCCACCTCCAACCCGGCGGCGATGGCGATGTCCGCGAGGCCCTGGGCGCGAGGGAGGCGATGGCGACCAGCTGAAGCGGCGGCGCCGTCATCCTACACCGGGAGGCGGGGCCTGGTGGCGCACGAGGCTGCGGGACGCGGAAGGGGGAGAAGCAATGGAGGTACTGTTCGAGGAGGCGGGGCGCGGAGGGAGAGAGCAGTGGAGGTGCTGACGCTGACGCCGCGGCGCTTCATGGAGGTCAACTAGGAGGTGGACGAGGCCTTGCAGCTCGCAGCCGACCTGCTCGCCGATGCGCCAATAGGGATCTGCTCGCCGGCGGGGACGCCGTTTTCTTCTAGTGATGTGCGGATGGTGAACTGCTCGCCGGGATTCACCCAGAGCCCAGGTATTCCGCCGCCTCCTAGTAGCCGCCCGAGCTGTGCTCATGTGCCTTGCCGTTAGCTGAGCTCTCCTACTGCTACTGACCTGGGACGAGCACAACAGCAGAGCACATGCGTGCAGATTTAGTTAGAACAGGAAGTTTCGTCACAAAGAATGGTTCAGGTTCAGCTTAATGTACACTGAAACTTTGCACTTTTGTTGTACAGGGAGTGGGAGTATCGGCTATCGGGGATAGGATATGTGCATCGAGCAGAGGGGGCCGGTGTTCACTTCAGGTTTCTTGCCTCAGTCAGATCAATTCTGGAGTCCTTGATCTCCTCGTCCTTCATCAACAGCTTTACGTGGGAAGGTATTGGATATTACTAAAAGTTTAGGAGAGCAAATGTATGATAGACAAATATGCAAAATAAGAATGAACTCTTTTTAGTTGTTCGGTAGCACATCATACACTGATTGCACTGAAACAGGAATTGCTAGACTATTGATGGAGAAGATCATGTGTCCCCTTTTTTTATGTTGTCTAGCAGTGACTTGGGAATTTGTTTAGCAGTGACATGCCAATTTGTTTGACTTTAGATTTCTGGTTCACATGGGTACACATTGGGTACATCTTGACAATATTTTTTACTGGAATAGTTTCTTTTGAGCATGGCAAATTGTGTAGAACATGATATTTAGTACAATATGGCAAATTGGCAACTAGTGTCTAGTGTTTAGCACTGTTTAGTGTTGTTTGTCCTCGTGCGAGAATTATATTCAGTAATTTGCCATGGCATTTGTCCTCCTGTATTTAGTCTCAGAGTGCAAATTTTGTAAACTTGCCATGTGATCAGTACATACAAACTCTAGCTTTCAAATGAATCATGAATCGAATTTTCTCTAGATTTTGCCATGAATCAAAAGTATATATTGTTGAACACTTTGTTTTGCCATGGCAAAAGGATTTAATAGCTTTTGGCATGCCTCTAATATAGCTTTTTCCATGTCACCACTATAACTTTTGGCATGACATACACATATTTTTTTACCATGGCAAATTTGCTAACTGTTTGCCATGCCTCTAATATAGTTTTCGCCATGTCACCACTACAACTTTGGCCATGTTCACATGGAGTAGTAAAAAAAAACAAATTTGAGTTGATTGTAGAAATATGTGTTTGTTTCCCTTTTTTTGACTTTGTAGGATTGATGATGACCACATTAAGCATTGCAACTTTTAAGAGATTTGATTTTGCTTTTGTACTTACTAACGCAAATCCACCTGGTAATTTTGCCATGTCAATTAACATGCAAGATGTTTGTGCCATGGCAAATTTGCATTCTTTTCATTTCATTTACACGGCAAGTCTTCAAAACATTTTAGTATTCCCTCCATCTCGAAATATATCTACAACCTAGAAAATTACCTAAAAACTAATTACTTTTTTAAGTAAAGAGTTACTTTCGCACCACCTAATTTAGGTGTACCGTTGTTTGCGCCTAATATTTTTAACCTCCGCTAAAAGGTCCCAAATTAGCGTCTTTGTTCCCATTAAAATTAGCTTCCCGCTAAATACCTTCCTAACAACCCACAAATATATTCTAGACCAAACGACGGCGTCTTCACGGGCGATTGGATCTGAGCTCTCGTCTCGGTTCATCTCTGCTGCAGGCGTCATGACGGCGTCAACAGAGCCTCACCTTGGCCTGGAGGGTCAGCGCAGCGCCTCACCTTGGCCTGGAGGCTGGCCGCCATGGAGCTCGCCTCGGCCTTGAACTGGGGCTCGACGGGGCCTCCTGGCCCGGTTCATGGCCATGGCCGTCTCTTGGCCAGGCACGCCGGCTGTCGTGACATGGTGGCGGCTGTAACTCCCGCACCGACCCAGCGTGCGAGGTGCTGCAGGCCTCTCCACCATCTCTGCTCTGGTTCTGCTTTCCTCGTGGACGCCAAAGGGGTCATGAGCATTAGATTGGTTTTTGAGCATTAGATCCATTAATCGAAAGATATAGACATACTCAGAATCAGTATGTGCAAAGCTAGCTAGCTTGCATTTTTATTAGTTAAGTCTAGGCTTTACAGGTTCAATCCCCAACTAATAATGGTGCCAAATACTGTGTTTTTTCTACATACATGGATGCTTTCATGATCCACTTTACATTTGTTTCCGGTTCGATGCGAATCTTTACATTACACTTAGAATCCTACCATCACCGTCCTTTGTCCACTCTGCATACAACATTAATTCTTATATCTGAATCGGGTTGATTAGCTTTCGATGTAATATTATCCGTCTTGCTTAAAATAAATCCACATTCTTACACTCTGGTTTCTTCTTATACATCCCAGGTCACTTTCTTATAAATATTTTTAGCAATTAGCGTAGATCGAGATGAGTTTCTTTCAACACATTTTAAGACATAATGTCATATATTAGATGTTATATAAAGGCCAACAGAGCGGAGGATTCAGGTTTAGTCATCATCGCATTGCATTTGATTGATTACTATAAGCTGATTTTTAATAGATATTTGGTCTTACACGAGTCACATTGCATTTTTTCCTATAGATTCGTGAGTAGTGTTTTCATGAACCTATCACCGATACTTTGCCTTTCATGTTCATTCACATATGTCCGGTTTACCCACACAAGGGCACAATGATGAATTTTACGGAGGATGCTCTGGTATACAACATCCTTACTTCATAATCACCTATGTGAATGGTGCGTAACATCAATGCTTTGTTAATGCTAAGTCCCATTATTGTTTTTGTGTGCGAAAGAAAGGCTCTGTTCTCTTAACAAGGATGGAAAGTATAACGGCATACAAAAACCAACGTGGACAACCCAAATGTAAATTATTTAGCATTTCCTATAATGCATAAAATCTTGGTGTGGGTTAAATAGCTAAACCTTCAAGACTACTAAATCTTTTACAGAACTCCGAACAATCGACATTCCAAAGGTTCTACGCTAATGACATGTGTTCCCTTCTTTGAATGGCCATCCCATGCTCGCCGCAACTGCGCGACTACTGAGGATGGTACTTGCTTTCGTTTACATTTGTGTCATCATTTCTTATAATCTAATGTCGAGTAATACAATTTTTCTTGTATGATTTGATGTAGAAGTCGGTGGACGTAAGAAGAAAGGGCGAGGTGTTCTAAAAGGTTTTAAAGCATCTAAGAAGCGTTTGCCAATGGATCTCGCAAAGCTAAATATTACATTCTCTCAAAAATTGGGTGATACAGAGGAATGAACTATCGTTCGTTCAAGGATGACGTGGTAGTCATAATGAAAAGAAAGTTACCACTCATTGGAGTGAGGACGTGGTCGGACATTCACCCTACCATTCATCGACTCATTGTTGCGTATATATAATAGTGCGTATAATATTTTTCACATGTGTTATCTTATTTTACCATCGATAATGCAATCGCTTATGTATATTTATTTGTTGTATGCTTTACAGATGATGGGACCCGGAAGATACACCGTAAATGTAAGAAAAGTTCTCAAAATTGCGAAAGAGAGATATAGAGGTGGCGATCAACTCTAAGCTCCACTTACAAGGCATACAAAACAGATCTGACTAGATTGGCTAATCTGCACGAAGATTTACAACCGTAAGAGTGGGAATGGATGATTGAGTACTTTGGCACTAATTCAAAATTTCAGGTTATCTCTAAGATCACGGTTTGTCTATTATGTGTTAAGGTGAAATGGCTAGTCTCATTGGTTATATCTGGTTTCAATGAATTGATAGGAACCTTGACCAAAAGAACGCCGATAATCAGAAGAAATGTAAGACAAAACATATAATCGGATCAAAATCTTACTCGCAAGTTAGTTTTGAGAAGGTACGAGTCCAATTAAATATGTATGCCTTGTCGCTAAATATGGTGTCATGTTTCATGCATCTCATTGTTATATTACTTGCAGAGAAACTTAGAAACCGGAGAAGAGCCAGTTGTATTGCTCTATGGGAACTCACCCACACAAACAATGGAACATGGTCTAACACAGATTCCCGTAAAGTTTACGTGAGTACACCGACTTTTGGTTATTCTATAGTTAGTCAATGATGTGCATTCGGCATGTTTCATCATCGGATGTGATTATTCATGCGTTGGACCGTGTTATTCTTGTTTCATCTTTTATAGTGTCAATATTGATCTTTGCACCTATAATTGTTCCTATCATTTTAGGACCAAGCACTTGAAGAGGTTAAAAACAAAGAAGTCAAACCGAAGGTCCACTTTCAAGTGAGCGGAAAAACAATGTTTTCGGACCGCTTACAAGGACACTACGGAATGCAAGTCATCGCAGCCTCGTGGTACGGATACATGGCCAAAACTTCAACCGGTTTACGAAAAGTTCGTATCCAGATTGAAGAGCAAGCTCGTACTGGCTGACCACCCAGAGCGAAACTCTCAAATTTCGGCAAGAGTTAATGACTTAGAAGATCAACTACAAGTTTAACGTGCTAACACACAAGAGAGGATTAACTTGGAGCGTCTTTGAGAGAGAACAACTTGAGGAGAGGTTAAAAGAAGAGCGTCTTTGAAAGGAAAGATTGTTGCAAGAGGAGCGAACATCAAGACTGGAATTTGAAAAAACATGATGGCAAAGTTTATAGAATTGAGCAAACAGATGGAAACCCAACGGTGATGGTGATTACAGGTCATATGCTCGACCTTGTAAGATTTATGTTGCTTACTTGCATTGCTAAAAGTGGACTTCTATTTACAAAGTTGCTACGAAGAGGGTTGACAAAGAAAATAGTAATCCAAACTTACAAAATATTCTTTCACGAGACATCTAGTCCTAATAAGACTCTGTGTTCAAGGCCGATCGCTATTTCTTCAAATGCGCTCATACAAGCCGCAAAGAAGGCAATCTCGAATGTATAAAGCAATGGTAAGTCACAACCTTGCTTTCTCTTCATGTTCACCGCATTTTATACGTCATTGGTCTTCATAATTAGCTAGTCGCTTCTTCTCTTTTACCATGTGTTGTTCTTGCATCGAGTCACAACTTAAACAAAATACAAATATGTGCTAGCTAGGGACATGAACTTAATCGAAACTATACATCTAGTCATAACTTAAATCAATAGCGAGGAGCTTTTAGTAGATGTACGATCGGACGATGGTACCATTACGTATGCATGAACAGGATGTCATGATCATGCGCGTGATGCCTTCACCGATGAGTCCACCGCAATGTCCCATGTAGTATCTCTTCCTGGCGATATAGGGGTCGTGAGGGTCGCTTTTTAAACGGACTCGCAACTCCCGATGGAAGCACTTAATATCAATAAGGTGGACTCGTCGGCCTATCTTTGCATTGTTATTGAGGATACCGAGTACCCGCTCATATTATGGTTTTCTTATTATGAAATAAATGTATGTCGTCATTTCGGCAAACTTTGTTGCTCATGAGCTTGCTAGTCTTGATAGGATGTTAGAACCTAATCGGAATGGGGGCCCGATGTACTAGCCCTTGTGGCTGCTACGTGTTTTGGGTGATTCAGCCCAACACCATTAAGTTAAAAGCAATGTTTTTTCTCAAAAAAAACCTTTTAGTAGATGTACTTTAGGTTATGCCTTAGCCATTCACACTTGTATAGTTGTTACGATGCCTTAGTTACATGCTTGCGACCACGATTAGCTAGTTAGTCCGGCAATAGTTTTTAACAATGGAGTAGCATAATTGTATGGCGTATGTTATGTTTGACTCATTAACGAGAACTTTTTATTTCTTGATTGCGGGATCCAAAGAACTAGCTGGATGGACTCTAGATCACGGGCAGTTTAGTCTTGAGTTAATTAGGATGGCTAAATTACATTTGAGTTTTATTTGATGGATATTTTCTATCGGAAGTATGAATTGTATGAATCTACATATTATACGTATGGTTTTGAATATTGTAATTGAAACCACGTAATTTTTTTACGATTGCAATAGACTATTACCACAACCCATTTTTGGTTGCCACATGCTAGGACCACTAAAAATATAGTGTTGCATCATATCTCGGTTACTACGCCTATCTGCTTTTGTTGCACTAGAATGTTGCAACGGAGCACTTTATATTGTTGTAATAGCTTCACGCCACAAAAAATTTCATGATGCGATAACAGTTTAGCGCCACCAAAGTAAGTTTGTTGAAATAGAGTATCGCCACGGAAAGTTTAAATTGTCGCAATAATTTCTCACTGCAAAGTTGTTACTTGTTGTGATACCTATTTGTCACCATCAAAAGAAGTACGTTGTAATTTCCTGTTACGACGATTGGAATATTTGTTGCCATAAGTTAATGCCACAAGCGCAGTGGGTCGTGGCAACATGCCTAATGCCACGAAAACAAGAATTGTTGCCATAGTTTATTGCCACAAGTATAGTGGGTCGTGGCAACATGTCTGATGCCACGAAAATAAGGATTGTTGCCATAGTTTGTTGCCATAATTGATTATTGCCACGAAAGAGTAATGCGCCACTTAAATGGCCGTCGTTGTCATAGGTTGTTGCCACAAATGTCTATCGCCATGACATATCGGTCTCCACAATTCGGTACATGTTGCATTAAAGCTATCTCCACAAAGCAAATTGTGGCATCAGGTGAGTGTTGCCACGGGAAAACATGTGGCAAGTTCCCGCATGGATGTTGCAATAGCACACTTTATTGCCGCAATTGCCTTTTCGTGGTAATAACCTATTACCATGTGTCCAGTTGCAACGGCTGCCAACGAATGTCGTTTCGTGGCAATAGGTACTTATCGCCACCAAACAACATGTATTGCAACAACTTTTTTTGTTGCAATAGACCCGGATCCTTGTAGTGTAAGTGGGTGTGTGATACGTCTCCAACGTATCTATAATTTTTGATTGCTCCGTGCTACTTTATCTATTGTTTTGGACTATAATGGGCTTTATTTTCCACTTTTATATTACTTTTGGGACTAACCTATTAACCGGAGGCCCAGCCCAGAATTGCTGTTTTTTGCCCTTTTTCAGTGTTTCGACGAAACAGAATATCAAACGGAGTCCAAACGAACAGGAGCCAAAAACATAATTCCACCGCCGCAACATCCTGTATCCACGAGGTCCCATCTTGGGGCCTGTTCTGGAGCTCCGCCGGAGGGGGCATCCACCATGGAGGGCTTCTACATCAACACCATAGCCCCTCCGATGAAGTGTGAGTAGTTTACTTCAGACCTTCGGGTCCATAGCTAGTAGCTAGATGGCTTCTTCTCTCTTTTGGATCTCAATACAATGTTCTCCCCCCTCTCGTGGAGATCTATTCGATGTAATCTTCTGTTTGCGGTGTGTTTGTTGAGACCGATGAATTGTGGGTTTATGATCCAGCTTATCTATGAATAATATTTGAATCTTCTAGGAATTATTTTATGTATGATTGAGTTATCTTTGCAAGTCTCTTCGAATTATCCGTTTGGTTTGGCCAACTAGATTGGTAGTTCTTGCAATGGGAGAAGTGCATTGCTTTGGGTTCAATTTTGCGGTGTCCTTACCCAGTGACAGATAGTGTTGCTAGGCACGTATTGTATTGTTTACATCGATGTTTACATGATGGTGTATTTATCATATTGCATGAATTTATTCCTCTAATTCATGTCATCTTTCTTAAAGGCGTTACTGTTTTTAACTTAATACTCTAGATGCATCTTTGGATAGCGGTCGATGAGTGGAGTAATAGTAGTAGATGCAGAATCGTTTCGGTCTACTTGTCTCGGACGTGATGCCTATATACATGATCATACCTAGATAACCTCATAACTATGCTCAATTCTGTCAATTGCTCAATAGTAATTTGTTCACCCATAGTAGAATAATTATGCTCATGAGAGAAGCCACTAGTGAAACCTATGGCCCCCGGTTCTATTCTCATCATATCAATCTCCATTACTTTTATACTTGCTTTGTTTTTACTTTGCTTTTTTACTTTTTTCTTTGCATCTTTATACCCAAAATACCAAAAATATTATCTCTATCAGATCTTACTCTCGTAAGTTGACCATGAAGGGATTGACAACCCCTAATCGCGTTGGTTGCGAGTAGCTATCTTTTGTGTAGGTACGAGGGACTTGTGCGTGGCCTCCTACTGGATTGATACCTTGGTTCTCAAAAACTAAGGGAAATACTTACGCTACTGTGCTGCATCATCCTCTCCTATTCGGGGAAAACCAACGCAAGCTCAAGACGTAGCAAGAAGGATTTCTGGCGCCGCTGTCGGGAGTCTCATAAAAGTCAACATACCAAGTACCCATCACAATCCCTATCTCTCGCATTACATTATTTGCCATTTGCCTCGCTTTTCCTCTCCCCCACTTCACCCTTGCCGCTTTTATTCGCCCTCTCTTTCCCAATCTCCTCCTCTTTTCCCTTTGCCTTTTGTTTGCTCGTGTGTTGGATTGCTTGTTTGTCGCGATGGCTCAAGATGCTACCAAATTGTGTGACTTCACCAATACCAATAATAATGATTTCCAGACCGATTGCTCCTCTTGCCAATACTGAATCTTGTGAAATCAATACCGCTTTGTTGAATCTTGTTATGAAAGATCAATTCACCGGCCTTCCTAGTGAAGATGCCGCTACTCATCTGAATAGCCGTTGATTTATGTGATATGCAAAAGAAAAAGATGTCGATAATGATGTCGTTAAATTGAAGCTATTTCCTTTTTTCGCTTAGAGACCGTGCTAAAGCGTGGTTTTCATCCTTGCCTAAAAACAGTATTGATTCTTGGAACAAGTGCAAAGATGCTTTTATCTCTAAGTATTTTCCTCCCGCTAAGATTATCTCTCTTAGAAATGATATTACGAATTGTAAGCAAATTGATCTTGAACATGTTGCACAAGCATGGGAGAGAATGAAATTAATGATACGTAATTGTCCTACTCATGGTTTGAACTTGTGGGTGATTATACAAAATTTTTATGCTGGATTGAATTTTGCTTCTAGAAATCTTTTAGATTCGGCCATGGAGGCACTTTTATGGAAATCACTTTAGGAGATGCTACTAAACTCCTAGATAATATTATGGTTAATTATTATCAATGGCATACCGAAAGATCCTCTAATAAAAAAGTGCATGCTATAGAAGAAATCAATGTTTTGAGTGGAAAGATGGATGAACTTATGAAATTATTTGCTAATAAGAGTGTTTCTTCCGACCCTAATGATATACCTTTGTCTACCTTGATTGAGAATAATAATGAATCTATGGATGTGAATTTTGTTGGTAGGAATAATTTTGGTAACAACGCGTATAGAGGGAATTTTAATCCTAGGCCCTATCCTAGTAATCCTTCTAATAATTATGGAAATTCCTACAACAGCTCTTATGGAAATTTTAATAAGATGCCCTCTGAATTTGAGAGTAGTGTTAAAGAGTTTATGAATTCACAAAAGAATTTTGATGCTTTGCTTGAGGAGAAATTGCTTAAAGTTGATGATTTGGCTAGGAACGTTGATAGAATTTCTCTTGAGGTTGATTCTTTAAAGCTTAGATCTATTCCTCATAAGCATGATATCAATGAGTCTCTCAAAGCTATGAGAATTTCCATTGATGAGTGCAAAGAAAGAACCGCTAGGATGCGTGCTATAAAAGATGCCTTTATTAAAGCTTGTTCTTCTAATTCCTATGAAAATCAAGATGAAGATCTAAAATTTATTGATGTGTCCCCTATTAAATCTTTGTTTTGCAATATGAATCTTGATGAAACTGAATATTATCTTCCTTTACCTAGAGGGCGTTCTAAGAATTCGGAGTTTTTAGATCTTGATGATGAAATTGATAAAAGTGGGACTGAAAGAAATAAAAATCTAGATATTGCTAAACCCACTATATTGGATCTCAAGGAATTTAATTATGAAAATTGCTATTTAATTGATTGTATTTCCTTGTTGCAAACCGTGCTAAATTCTCCTCATGCTTATAGTCAAAATAAGGCCTTTACCGAACACATTGTTGATGCCTTGATGCAATCTTATGAAGAAAAGCTTGAGTTGAAAGTTTCTATCCCTAGGAAACTCTATGTTGAATGGGAACCTACTATCAAAATTAAAATTAAAGATCATGAGTTTAATTCTTTGTGTGATTTGGGTGCTAGTGTCTCCACTATCCCCAAAACTTTGTGTGATTTGCTAGATTTCTGTGACTTTGATGATTGCTCTCTAAACTTGCATCTTGCGGATTCCACTATTAAAAAGCCTATGGAAAGAATTAATGATGTTCTTATTGTTGCAAATAGGAATTATGTGCCCGTAGATTTTATCGTTCTTGATATAGATTGCAATCCTTCATGTCCTATTATTCTTGGTAGACCTTTCCTTAGAACGATTGGTGCAATTATTGATATGAATGAAGGGAATATTATATTCCAATTTCCATTAAAGAAAGGCATGTAACACTTCCCTAGAAATAAAATAAAATTACCATATGAATCTATCATGAGAGCCACTTATGGATTGCCTACCAAAGATAGCAATACCTAGATCTATCATTGCTTTTATGCCTAGCTAGGGGCGTTAAACGATAGCGCTTATTGGGAGGCAACCCAATTTTATTTTTAGTTTTTTGTTTTTGCTTCTGTTTAGGAATAAATAATCCATCTAGCCTCTGTTTAGATGTGGTTTTATCTTTTAATTAGTGTTTGTGCCAAGTTAAACCTATTGGATCTTCTTGGATGATAGTTATTTGATCTTGCTGTAATTTCCAGAAACTTTGCGCTCAGTGCCCGAATTGTTAAAAATCACAAGAACGTGATAAAATACTAATTCCAACTGCTTCTGATAAATAAACAAATTTTCCATGTCGTCTAAGTTTTGTAGAATTTTTTGAGTTCCAGAAGTTTGCGTTAGTTACAGATTACTACAGACTGTTCTGTTTTTGACAGATTCTGTTTTATGGCCCTGTTGTTTGCTTATTTTGATGAATCTATGGCTAGTAAAATAGTTTATAATCCATAGAGAAGTTGGAATACAGTAGGTTTAACACCAATATAAATAAAGAATGATTTCATTACAGTACCTTAAAGTAGTCTTTTGTTTTCTTTCTCTAACGGAGCTCACGAGATTTCTATTGAGTTTTGTGTTGTGAAGTTTTCAAGTTTTGGGTGAATTCTATTGATGGATTATGGAACAAGGAGTGGCAAGAGCCTAAGCTTGGGGATGCCCATGGCACCCCAAGATAATCCAAGGACACCAAAAGTCAAAGCTTGGGGATGCCGGAAGGCATCCCCTCTTTAAATCCACTTCCATCGGTAATTTACTTGGATATATATTTTTATTCACCACATGATAAGTGTTTTGCTTGGAGCGTCTTGTATTATTTGCGTCTTTTCTTGTTAGTTTAACACAATCATACTTGCTCTACACACCTTTTGAGAGAGCTATACATGAATTTAAATTTGATAGAATACTCTATGTGCTTCACTTTTATTTTTTGAGCTTGATAGTTTGCTCATAGTGCTTCACTTATATCTTTGAGCATGGTAATTTTTTGCTCTAGTGCTTCACTTAGATCTTTTAGAGCACGGTGGTGGATTTGTTTTAAAGAAACTTGATCTCTCATGCTTCACTTAGATTATTTTGAGAGTCGTTAATAGCATGGTAATTTGCTTAATATTAACATACTTGGTATTCAAGATATGTGAAACTTCCTTTTGAGTGCGTTGAATACTAAGATAAGTTTGATGCTTGATAATTGTTTTGAGATATGGAGGTGATAATATCAAAGTCGTGTTAGTTGAGTAGTTGTGAATTTGAGAAATGCTTGTGTTGAAGTTAGCAAATCCCATAGCATGCACGTATGGTTAAAGTTGTGTAACAAATTTGAAACATGAAGTGTACTGGCTTGTGCATCCTTATGAGTGGCGGTCGGGGACGGCGATGGTATTTTCCTACCAATATATCCCCCTAGAAGCATGCGCGTAGTACTTGATTTTGATGACTTCTAAATTTTTGCAATAAGTATATGAGTTCTTTTGACTAATGTTGAGTCCATGGATTATCGCACTTTTACCTTTCCGCCTTTGCTAGCCTCTTGACCGTGCATTGCCCTTTCTCACCTTGAGAGTTGGTGCAAACTTTGCCGGTGCATCCAAACCCCGTGATATGATACGCTCTATCACACATAAACCTCCTTATATCTTCCTCAAAACAGCCACCATACCTACCTATTATGGCATTTCCATAGCCATTCCGAGATATATTGCCATGCAACTTTCCACAGTTCCGTTCATCATCATCGTGACATACTTTACTTTTGTCATATTGCCATTGCATGATCATGTAGTTGACATCGTATTTGTGGCAAAGCCACCATGCATTATTTTTCATACATGTCAGTCTTGATTCATTGCACCATCCCGTACATCACGGAGGCATTCATATAGAGTCATACCTTGTTCTAGTTTCGAGTTGTAATCCTTATGTTGTAATCAATAGAAGTGTGATGATCATCATTATTAGAGCATTGCCCAAAAAAAAGAGAAAGGCCAAAAAGAAGAAAAGAAAGGCCCAAAAAAAAGAAAATAAATAAAAATGGCAATGCTACTATCTCTTTTTCCACACTTGTGCTTCAAAGTAGCACCTTGTTCTTCATGTAGTGAGTCTCATATATTGTGCTTCAAAGTAGCACCATCTTTTTCATATAGTGACTCTCATAAGTTGTCTTTTTTACTAGTGGAAATTTTTCGTTATAGAACTTGGCTTGTATATTCCTACAATGGGCTTCCTCAAAATGCCCTAGGTCTTCATGAGCAAGCAAGTTGGATGCACACCCACTAGTTTTCTTTTGTTGAGCATTCATAGCTCTAGTGCATCCGTTGCATGGCAGTCCATACTCCTCATGTTGACATCAATTGATGGGCATCTCCATAGCCCGTTGATTATCCTCGTCAACGTGAGACTTTCTCCTTTTTTGTCTTCTCCACACAATCCCCATCATCATATTCTATTCCACCCATAGTGCTATATCCATGGCTCACGCTCATGTATTGCGTGAAGGGTTAAAAAGTTTGAGATTATTTAAGTATGAAACAATTTCTTGGCTTGTCATCGGGGGTATAGAAGTTGGGAACATCTTTGTGTGACGAAAATGAAGCATAGCCTAACTATATGATTTTGTAGGGATGAACTTTCTTTTGCCATGCTATTTTGAGAAGACATGATTACTTTGATTAGTATGCTTGAAGTATTATTATTTTTATGTCAATATGAACTTTTGTCTTGAATGTTTCGGATCTGAATATTCATACCATGATTAAGAAGATTTACATTGAAATTATGCCAAAGTATCACTCCGCGTCAAAAATTCTCTTTTTATCATTTACCTACTCGAGGACGAGCAGGAATTAAGCTTGGGGATGCCTGATACGTCTCCAACGTATCTATAATTTTTATTGCTCCATGCTACTTTATCTATTGTTTTGGACTATAATGGGCTTTATTTTCCACTTTTATATTACTTTTGGGACTAACCTATTAACCGGAGGCCCAGCCCAGAATTGTTGTTTTTGCCCTTTTTCAGTGTTTCGACGAAACAGAATATCAAACGGAGTCCAAACGAACAGGAGCCAAAAATCTAATTCCACCGCCGCAACTTCTTGTATCCACGAGATCCCATCTTGGGGCCTGTTCCGGAGCTCCGCCGGAGGGGGCATCCACCACGGAGGGCTTCTACATCAACACCATAGCCCCTCCGATGAAGTGTGAGTAGTTTACTTCAGACCTTCGGGTCCATAGCTAGTAGCTAGATGGCTTCTTCTCTCCTTGGATCTCAATACAATGTTCTCCCCTCTCGTGGAGATCTATTCGATGTAATCTTCTTTTTGCGGTGTGTTTGTTGAGACCGATGAATTGTGGGTTTATGATCCAGCTTATCTATGAATAATGTTTGAATCTTCTCTGAATTCTTTTATGTATGATTGAGTTATCTTTGCAAGTCTCTTCGAATTATTCGTTTGGTTTGGCCAACTAGATTGGTAGTTCTTGCAATGGGAGAAGTGCATTGCTTTGGATTCAATCTTGCGGTGTCCTTACCCAAAGGATGTAAAGGGTTGCAAGGCACGTATTGTATTGTTTCCATCGAGGATAACAAGATGGGGTATTTATCATATTGCATGAATTTATTCCTCTACATCATGTCATCTTTCTTAAGGCGTTACTCTGTTTTTTAATTTAATACTCTAGATGCATCTTTGGATAGCGGTCGATGAGTGGAGTAATAGTAGTAGATGCATAATCGTTTCGGTCTACTTGTCTCGGACGTGATGCCTATATACATGATCATACCTAGATAACCTCATAACTATGCTCAATTCTGTCAATTGCTCAACAGTAATTTTTTCACCCACCGTAGAATAATTATGCTCATGAGAGAAGCCACTCGTGAAACCTATGGCCCCCGGGTCTATTCTCATCATATCAATCTCCATCACTTTTATACTTGCTTTGTTTTTACTTTGCTTTTTACTTTTTGCTTTGCATCTTTATACCCAAAATACCAAAAATATTATCTCTATCAGATCTCACTCTCGTAAGTGACCGTGAAGGGATTGACAACCCCTAATCGCGTTGGTTGCGAGTAGCTATCATTTTGTGCAGGTACGAGGGACTTGTGCGTGGCCTCTTACTGGATTGATACCTTGGTTCTCAAAAACTGAGGGAAATACTTACGCTACTGTGCTGCATCATCCTCTCCTCTTCAGGGAAAACCAACACAAGCTCAAGACGTAGCAGTGTGCATCCAACTTGCTTGCGCATGAAGACCTCGGGCGTTTGAGGAAGCCCATCATCGGAATATACAAGCCAAGTTCTATAATGAAAATTCCCACTAGTATATGAAAGTGATAACTCAAGAGACTCTCTATATGAAGAACATGGTGCTACTTTGAAGCACAAGTGTGGTAAAAGGATAGTAACATTGCCCCTTCTCTCTTTTTCTCTCATTTTTTTATTTTCTTTTTTTTATTTTCTTTTTTTTGGTGGGCTTCTTTGGCCTCTTTTTTTATTTGGGCTTCTTTGGCCTCTTTTATTTTTCATAAAGTCTGGAGTCTCATTCCGACTTGTGGGGGAATCATAGTCTCCATCATCCTTTCCTCACTGTGGCAATGCTCTAATAACGATGATCATCACACTTTTATTTACTTACAACTCAATATTACAACTCGATATCTAGAACAAAGATATGGCTCTATATGAATGCCTCCGTGATGTAAGGGATGTGCAATGATCTAGCGTAGCAATGACATCAAAATAACGGACAAGCCATGAAAATATCATGCTAGCTATCTTACGATCATGCAAAGCAATATGAAAATGAATGCTCAAGTAATGTATATGATGATGATGGAAGTTGCATGGCAATATATCTCGGAATGGCTATGCAAATGCCATAATAGGTAGGTATGGTGTCTGTTTTGAGGAAGATATAATGAGGCTTATGTGTGACAGAGCTTATTATATCACGGGGTTTGGATGCACCGGCGCAGTTTGCACCAACTCTCAAGGTGAGAAGGGCAATGCACGGTACCAAAGAGGCTCGCAATGATGGAAGGGTGAGAGTGCGTATAATCCATGGACTCAACATTAGTCATAAAGAACTCACATACTTATTGCATAAATCTATTAGTCATCAAAACAAAGTACTACGCGCATGCTCCTAGGGGGATAGATTGGTAGGAAAAGACCATCGCTCGTCCCCGACCGCCACTCATAAGGAAGACGATCAATAAATAAATCATGCTCCGACTTCATCACATAACAGTTCACCATACGTGCATGCTACGGGAATCACAAACCTCACAAGTATTTCTACAATCCACAACTACGCACTAGCATGACTCTAATATCACCATCTTTATATCGCAAAACTATTGCAAGGAATCAAACATATCATATTCAGCGATCTACAAGTTTTATGTAGGATTTTATGACTAACCATGTGAATGACTAGTTCCTGTCATCTCTCTAAATAGGTATAAGTGAAGCACGAGAGTTTAATTCTTTCTACAAAAGATATGCCCACGCTCTAAAAATTATAAGTGAAGCAAAAGAGCATTCTACAAATGGTGGTTGTCTATGTAAAGAGAAACAGGCAATCCAAGCTTCAAATGATATAAGTGAAGCACATGAAGCATTCTATAAAGCCATACTCAAAAGATATAAGTGAAGTGCAGAGAGCATTCTATAAATCAACCAAGGACCATCTCATACCAGCATGGTGCCTAAAAGAAAAGTGAAAACTAAATGCAAAAGACGCTCCAAGATTTGCACATATCACATGAATGAAACGAATCCGAAAACATACCGATATTTGTTGAAGAAAGAGGGGATACCTTCCGAGGCATCCCCAAGCTTAGACGCTTGAGTCTCCCTGAATATTTACTTGGGGTGCCTTGGGCATCCCCAAGCTTGAGCTCTTGCCTCTCTTCCTTCTTCTCGCATCGAGACCTCCTCGATCATCGAACACTTCATCCACACAAAACTTCAACAGAAAACTCGGTAAGATCCGTTAGTATAATAAAGCAAATCACTACTCTAAGTAATGTTGAAAACTAATTAAAAATTTTATTATTGCATTGTGTCTACTGTAATATAAATTTTTCATTGCTTAATCCAATGATATAAATCAAAAGTTTCATCAAAACAAGCAAACCATGCATCATAAACAAATTCTGTCTAAAACAGAACAGTCTGTAATAATATGAAAATTCATCATGCTTGTGATACATGAAAAATTCTGCCAAACTTAGGAAACATAAACAATTTGTACAGCAAGACGGTGCAAAAAGAATCAGAACCATTTGACGTTCCAGTAAAAAACTAAAATTCGCGCACTACAGCCAAAGTTTATGTCCTGCACCGCACAAACCAACAAGCATTGTAAACATCCTAAAGGCAAACCTTGGCACATTATTTTTATAATACAATGGAATTGTAAAATGGGGTAATTATTTTTGTTGAAAAGTTTCTGTAACTAAGATTCACGAAGTTCCCATGGGCCTGAACAAGTTTAAGGACGTCCCCCACTTTCACAATGCTTGTCTATCTCACTTTCACTTTTATTTTTGAAAAGTTTTGGGTTCCCCTCTTTATTTTTGTTGTTTTTTAAACTATATGAAAGCACTCAACAGAAATAAATGACTCTCTAGAACTTCTGGGTTGTCTCCCTGGCAGCGCTTTCTTTAAAGCCATTAAGCTAGGCATATAGTGCTCAAGTAATGGATCCACCTGGATCCCAAGGTATATCAAAGCCAATTTTAATTAGCAATGATTTGTAGTTTAGTAGTGAGCACAAAGTAACATATATCATGTAATGACGAAGTCTAACTCTCTTCCTATGCATCGGCATGTCATAAAAGAACAATTCATGCACGCAAAGTAAAGGCCAATGCATAGTATAAGCAGTTTCTTGCAATTCTATCGTGTGGGAAACATAGAGAGGTGGAGATATAGTTCCTCTCTCATAATAATTGCAAGTAGGAGCAGCAAGCACATGCATATTATATCTATCAAAATCATCATGTGCACTGGTAAAAGGCAACCCATCAATATAATCCTTAATAAGAGCAACCTTCTCCGATATAGTGTAGTTGGGAGAATTCAAAAAGATAATAGGACTATCATGTGTGGGTGCAATAGCAACAATTTCATGTTTAACATAAGGAACTATAGAAAGTTCATCTCCATAAGCATAATTCATATTGGCATCTTGGCCACAAGCATAGCAAGCATCATCAAAAAGGGATATTTCAAAAGAATCAAAGGGATCATAACAGTCATCATAGCAATCATCCTTCGGTAAGCACGAAGGGGAATTAAACAATGTATGCGTTGAAGAGTTACTCTCATTAGAAGGTGGGCACGGGTAGCTAATCCGCTCTTCCTCCTTTTGTTCTTCGCTCTCCTCATCATCTTTTTCATCCAATGATCTCACAGTTTCATCAATTTCTTCTTCCATAGACACCTGCAAAATATTATTCTCTTCTTGGACAGCTGAGACTTTCTCAATGAGTGCATTAATATCAGCATTGTATTCATAATTCTCATAACAATATTTGAGGATAGCTAAATTTTCAGTTCTATAAGCAGCATCATCAAAATCTTCAAACTCTTTAAACATAGATTCAATTTCATAGGCACCCATAAAAGCAACAAATTCTTCTATTTGCTCCACATCATAGTAATCATATATACCATTAGCATAAGAAGCTAAGGTTTTATTATCATTAAATTTGCATGAAAAGGGAAGGTGTGGAGCCTTCATCCTAGAGCAACAAGTATAATCATATTCCAAGCATAGTTGTCTAGCATACCACTTAAATATATGAATTTGATCCCATAATAGTTTCCCTTTTTGTGTCAAGCGGTAATCCCTAAAGTATTCACATTGATCCAACGTTACTCCCATTACATAATTGAATGGGGTTTTCTCAGGATTATTAAAGTAGTACGTAATATCTTTCACATAACCAGCATCGGGGGTTTTAGGAGGTTCCCCATCTCCATGAGCAGAAAGTACACCTAATTTTTGGTATTTCGTGTTCCATATCCATAACTAAAGATAGAGAACAACTAAGAACAACAAATAAAAATTACTTAGTGATAAAGAAAACAAGCACACACGAGAATATTCACCCCACGCTATGACTCCCGCAAGAACGGCGCCATAAAAGGTCTTGATAACCCACAAGTATAGGGGATCAATTGTAGCCTCTTTCGATAAGTAAGAATGTCGAACCCAACAAGGAGCTAAAGGTAGAACAAATATTCCCTCAAGTTCTATCGACCACCGATACTACTCTACGCACGCTTCATGTTCGCTTTACCGGAAACAAGTATGAAACTAGAAGTACTTTGTAGGTGTTTTTGGATAGGCTTGCAAGAAAATAAAGAGCACGGAAATAAAAGTTAGGGGATGTTTAGATAAAGACACAACTAAATTAGTTTTAGTAAAGAGCTTGTTGTCACGAGAAAGTTATTTGTCCCTAGGCAATCGATAACTAGACCGGTAATCATTATTGCAATTTTATTTGAGGGAGAGGCATAAGCTAACATACTTTCTCTACTTGGATCATATGCACTTATGATTGGAAATCTAGCAAGCATCCATAACTACTAAAGATCATTAAGGTAAAACCCAACCATAGCATTAAAGTATCAAGTCCCCTTTATCCCATACGCAAACAACCTACTTACTCGGTATGTGCTTCACACCACGCCACCCACCATAAGCAAATCATGAACATATTGCAAACCCTACAGCGGGAATCCCTCACGCTTGCGCGACACGGAGAGCACCATAGGACATAAACAATAATAAAACATGCAACTCAAACCAATCTTGATCATCAAATAGCCCATAGGACAAAACAGATCTACCAAACATCATAGGATAGCCATACATCATTGGGAAATAATATATAGCGTTGAGCAGCATGTTTAAGTAGAGATTACAGCGGGTAAGAGAGAGGTTACACCGCTGCATAGAGGGGGGAAGAGTTGGTGATGATGGCGGAGAAGTTGTTGGTGAAGATTGCGGTGATGATGATGGCCACGGCGGCGTTCCGGCGCCACCGGAAGAGAAGGGGAGAGGGGGCCCCTTCGTCTTCTTCTTCCTTGACCTCCTCCCTAGATGGGAGAAGGGTTTCCCCTCTGTTACTTGGCCTCCATGGCGTGGGAGGCGAGCCCCTCCGAGATTGAATCTATCTCCTGTTTTCGCTCTGTTTTTGCGTTACATTACTGCTTTGCCCTTTCACCGTTTCTTTTATATCCGGAGATCCGTAACTCCGATTGGGCTGAAACCTTCGCCGTGATTTTTTTACCAAAAATTAGCTTTCTTGCGGCCGAAGGAGGGCATCAACCGCCTTATAGGTGGGCCACGAGGGTCAGGGGCGCGCCCTGGAGGGGGTAGGGCGCGCCCCCTACCTCGTGCCCACATCGGACTCCGTTTCACGATGATCTTTCTTCCAGACTTTCCAAATATTCCAAAAAAAATCTCCATCCATTTTTATCCCGTTTGGACGATATTCCGCGAAACCAAAAACATGCAGCATGTGAACCTGCAAGTAATCGGATCAATATGTTAGTCCCAAAAATAGTATAAAAAGTTGCCAAAAAGTATATGAAAGTTGAATAATATTGGCATGGAACAATCAAAAATTATAGATACGACGGAGACGTATCAATATATTCTGGAGGACTCCCTTATGGAGATCTATTCCAAGGAGGAGGAGTTCTGGCGCCAGCGGGGGTCTTTCAGTTCGGTGCTATTCGGTGATGTTAACACGGCCTACTTCTAGGCCATAGCTAATGGCCGTCGGAGACGCTGCTCCATTCCCCTCCTATGGGAGGGAGGGCAGCTCTTTCAAGACCCCCCGGCTATTCGCTCGCTCGTGGACGTCTTCTACAAATCTTTATTTGCGGGGCGAATTAGGGGTGGGGTAGCCCTTGCTGACAACATCTGGTCGGCCGACCAGCGCATCTCCCCGGAGGAGAATGCTACCCTACTTGCCCCTTTTGATGCCTCGGAGGTGGAGTCTTTCGTCAAAGCCATGAACCCGGCCTCGGTGCCGGGCCCTAATGGCCTGCCGGTTCGTTTCTTCCAGGCTTTTTGGCCGATGGTCAAGGAGATTATCCTTGACCTATTCCGTGAGTTCTCTAGGGGAACATTAGACGTGTCCCGGCTTAACTATGGGATCATCTCCCTAATTCCCAAAGTGTCGGGAGCTGTTGATATCAGGTAGTTCCTCCCTATCACAATCCTTAATGTTATCTTTCGGATTCTGGCCTAGGGGTACGCCACTAGGGCGGCCCTGATCGCTCCCGGGATTCACCACCCGAACCAGTCGGCCTTTACAAAAGGCAGGTATATTCTGGATGGGATCCTCGTTCTCCACGAGGTCATCCATGAGGTCAAGAGCAAGCACCTTCGCTCGGTGTTCTTCAAGATTGACTTTCATAAAGCATATGACACATTCCACTGGTCCTTCCTTCGGGAAGTGTTGCTCAAGCGTGGGTTCGACTCCCACTAGGTAGCTCGGGTGATGCAGCTGGTGACGAGTGGTCGCACGGCTATGAACGTTAATGGGGAGATTGGGCCTTACTTCTTGACTGGACAAGGAGTTTGGCAAGGTGATCCGATTTCCCCATTTCTTTTCAACCTTGTCGTTGATGCACTAGCTTCGATCCTAGTTTTGGCCAAACAGGCCGGTCACATTAGGGGGATTTGCCCCCATCTTGTGGCCAACAGAGGTCTGACTCACCTCCCGTATGCCGATGACACCATTATGATGGTGGAAGGGTGTGACGAGGATATTCAGAACCTCAAATTCCTCCTCCTATGCTTTCAGGAGATGTCGGGCCTTACGATTAACTTCACCAAGAGTGAGGTGATGGTCCTTGGATACTCCCAGGCAGAAGCCCAAAGAATCGCCAATCGCTTGAATTGTCGACTGGGATCCTTCCCGACCACTTACCCTGGCATGCCAATTAATGACACGTGTCTTCTTGAGAAAATCTTTCGTCCAATAATCGCCAAGCTCCAACCAAGGATGGAACCTTGGCAGGGGAGATGTCAATCCAAGGCCGCTTGAGCGATTCTAATGAATTCCTCCCTTATTAGCCTCTTGATGTACCTCATGGGATTCTATAGTCTGCATGAATCCCTTCATCAGGAGGTCACCAAGCTTCTCTCCAGATTCTTTTGGGCTGGAGAGAATAATAAACAGAAGTACCAGATGGTGAAGTGGTCTGAGATTTGCAAGCCCAAGGACCAAGGGGCCTTGGGGTCATCTCATCCAAACGGATGAACATAGCCCTCCTCTCCAAATGGCTCTGGTGTATTCAGACCTGTGAGGGAGGCCTATGGTTGCAGATTATTCGCGTGAAGTACCTTCGCGGGCAACCGTTGGCCTTCGCCTCTCATTCTGGAGGATCCTAATTCTGGCAAACGGTGATCCATTTGATGCCGATCTTGCGTATTGGGACCTTCGTTAGAGTGGGCACGGATCCGGCACCTTGTTTTGGCTTGATAGGTGGGATGGGAATCGACCCTTTGCGGAACGCTTTCATGCATTATTCTCGATTTGTGCCCATCCACAGCTTTCTATGGCCGTGGCTCTAGCCGAATTGGGAGCTATTGCCTTCCGCCGCACCTTCCGGGCGGCGGAGCGCGAGCAATGGGACGAATTGCTTACATGTATTGCCCTTCACCCACCTCCCTTGAGCCCGATTTGCTCTCTTGGCACCTAGAACCGAGTGGCCGGTTCTCAACTAGGTCCCTTTACCAGGTAATTGTTCCTTCTCCGGGACTGGTAGAACTAGCGGTTATTTGGGAAATCAAACTCCCCTTGAAAATCCACATATTTCTTTGGCAATGGGTCCGAGGCCGCCTGCCATCGGGTACGGAGGTCCAAAAACATAATGGACCTGGGGATGGCCTCTGCCCCATTTGTTTGGTTCCGAAAGACTGCAACCACATCTTCTTCCGATGCCCGACGGCACAATTCCTATGGAGTTGTTTCCGGGAGGTGATTGGTGGTAATTGGTGCCACGCCAACCTCCCAAACTTGTTTGGGGAGGTCCTTAGGCTACCTGGTCCTACTCGTCCACCCACCTGGGTGGCGCTGGGTACCCTGGCTTGGACATTATGGTGTTGCTGAAATAAACTTGTCATCGAACGTGTGATTCCATGCCGTGTGACTGATGCAATCTACAAAATGTGTGGCTTCTTACAACTTTGGAGACCGCTTAGCAAGCGGCGTGACCGAGACGTCATCGACAACATCATTGCGGGTCTTCGTTTCTCGGCTTCGGCTTTTGCTCCACCGCCACCTCCGCCGCCTCCTCCTTCTGAGCCGGATTAGTCTTTTTTAGCTTCGTTTGGGGCTTGTCCTGCTGTGCCCCCAATATGACTTTATGACTTGATTGTACCTTGTACTGACTTGTTGGATGCTTGGTTCGTTGCTTTATAATATAAAGCGGGGGGAAACCCTTTTTCTTAAAATTTAGCCCTTGTATACAATTGTGAATTGTGTTTATTTACATGAAGTGGGAGGTGTTCGTCGTTACTGCACAAGAGTAAAATAAATGCTATGCAGGGGACATTTGAATACTTTGATGGAATCCCAATTATTTTTCTCTAATAGCTCGTTTGACACCCATCATTTCAGTCGGAATTCGCCGAATTCAATTGCGAATTCTGACACCAACATGTTTGGCTTCCTTGGAATTGGCCATCGGAAATCATTTCACAATTCCACATAATTGGAACAATATGTAAAAGCAAATCATGTCCAACAACCCGTCATTCACCAAATTCCCTCCGACTTCCTCTTCTCCTTCCACCACCACCGCATCTGCCGCAAGTTTAGTGGACATGTGCCGCCGGAGTCCATCTCAACTAGCAAGTCATCCCCAACGACAGGCCAAGGGAACTCATCGTGTAAGTGTATCTAGTGCCACCCCTTGTTGGTTTTGGAGTATTGACGACAAACTTGCACTACTGGAAACATAGAATTTGCCATCGGTCGAATCTTTGCCATCTGCTAGTGGACGACAAAGAAGGTCTTTCCCGTCTGCTTCGAAGAAAGGACCGCAAAGAACTGGCTGACGGCAAAGACCCTATCTGCCATTGGCCAATTCTTTGCCGTCTACCAGTAGACAGCAAAGATTCTTTGCCGTCCGCTGGCAGACGACACAGAGGTGGGTGGGGTCCAGTGGAGGCCCAAACCCTAATGGCCCACCAGCCCCACCTCTTTGCCGTCTGCCAGTGGATGGCAAAGAATCTTTGTCGTCTACTAGCAGACGGTAAAGAATTGAGTATGTAACGGCCGTCCCGCCCCCTCCTCTCTCTCATCTCTCTCTCCTCGACCACCCATCACAAGCACCGACCCACTGGCGCACTGACCCCCACCGCCGCCACTTGTGCCTCGACCCCCACCGCGCCCCGATGCATGGCGGGCCGCCCACGAAGGTGCCAAGGACAAGCATGCCCAAATGAGACGTGTGCCACACCATCAAGGCAATGCCAACTTATATCAATACGGGGGAACTGGGTATGTGGTTTGCTTCATGATTCATGCAATTCATCCTGTCATGCTAGCTTGAGCCCTTTAATTACTAATACTATGTTCCTCTCTTTTAGGCGGGATACAATATGGCACCGGTGCCAGAGGTGTTCGACCTCTATGCCATGGCCCATACTGCCCCGTTTAAGAAGGCCAAGGAATTCTCTCCGTCTGACCTCGATCATCCAGAGAACTTCACCAACATCTCCTCCCACAAAAAGCTCTTGAAGTACAGAGATGAGGGGAAGGCGAGGAAAGGGAGGACTTTAACTCAAACGGGCCATTTGATCCAAAGCTGGTGATGATATCTGGTGCCTGGAGGTCCCATGGCTCGATAGCCATTGGAGATGGACTTATCCGTTGTCCTCGCACTCTTTCGGAGATCAAGGCGCGCCAAACGAGCTCAGATCCTGAGATAAGGCCTCGTCCACGGCCAATCGAGCTCGCCTTCCAGGTTAGTTCTACAGACTCAGATTTCTTTCAAGCATTACATTGTGTGTGCAGCCATCAATGATTACAATGCTAACGAGGAGTGGTGTTGCAGGATGCTCTTCAGACTGAGAGAGATAGAACCCAGGCGCTTCTGGCAGAGCGAGACCGGCAGGCGGACAAGAAGCAGCGGGAGTTGGAGGATAAGACGGCAAGGTTGATGGAGGAGGAGAGGGCACGGACTGACATGCAGAACCCGGCCATTTACGAGCTCCTCGTGGCAAGTTTCTTCTGCATATTAGCCAAATCATGCATGTAATGTTTGTTTCATTACTAACTAGTATGACTGACCCGTGAAAACCAAATGTGCAGGTTGTGTGTCAGAAGGCCGGTCAGACCCCTCCGCCGATGCCAGAGATTGCTCCGGGACCATGGTGAGTTTAATTTGAATGGTCATTAGTTACTAGTATTAAAATTTGAGTGTCATCATGCTAACGAGACATTTTAAATGATCATTGTTGCAGCGTGCCTCTAGACAAGCATCACACGGTCCTTCTCTAGGTGGTGGTACTGGCACGAGCCGCGCCGGTGCTTCACCTCCGTGATGACGACACATTTTCTCTAGTGTTTTGTGATGACCCACAAGTATAGGGGATCTATCGTAATCCTTTCGATAATTAAGAGTGTCGAACCCAACGAGGAGCAGAAGGAAATGACAAGCGGTTTTCAGTAAGGTATTCTCTGCAAGCACTGAAATTATCGACAAAATATAATTTTGTGATAAGGTAATTCGTAACGGGTAACAAGTAACAAAAGTAAACAAGGTGCAGCAAGATGGCCCAATCCTTTTTGTAGCAAAGGACAAGCCTGGACGAACTCTTATATAAAGCAAAGTGCTCCCGAGGACACATGGGAATTATTGTCAAGCTAGTTTTCATCATGCTCATATGATTCGCGTTCGTTACTTTGATAATTTGATATGTGGGTGGACCCGTGCTTGGGTGTTTTCCTTACTTGGACAAACCTCCCACTTATGATTAACCCCTCTCGCAAGCATCCGGAACTACGAAAGAAGAATTAAGGTATACCTAACCATAGCATGAAACATATGGATCAAAATCAGCCCCTTACGAAGCAACACATAAACTAGGGTTTATAAGCTACTGTCACTCTAGCAACACATCATCTACTTATTACTTCCCAATGCCTTCCCTAGGCCCAAATCATGGTGAAGTGTCATGTAGTCAACGTTCACATAACACCACTAGAGGAGAGACAACATACATCTCATCAAAATATCTAACGAATACCAAATTCACATGATTACTTATAACAAGACTTCTCCCATGTCCTCAGGAACAAATGTAACTACTCATAAAGCATATTCATGTTCATAATCAGAGAGGTATTGAACAGCATTAAGGATCTGAACATATGATCTTCCACCGAATAAACTACCTAGGATCAGCTACAAGGAGTAATCAACACTACTAGCAACCCACATGTACCAATATGAGGTTTTGAGACAAAGATCGGATACAAGAGATTGACTAGGGATTAAGAGGAGATGGTGCTGGTGAAGATGTTGATGGAGATTGACCCCCTCTCGATGAGAGGATCGATAGTGATGATGATGGCGATGATTGCCCCCTCCCGGAGGGATGTTTCCCCGGCAGAACAGCTCCACCGGAGCCCTAGATTGGTCCTGCCCAGGTTCCGCCTCGAGACGGCGGCGCTTTGTCCCGAAAGCTTCTGTGTGATTTTTTCTAGGGTAAAAGCCACCATATAGCAGAAGATGGGAGTCGGGGACCTGCCAGGGGGCCCACGATGCAAGGGGCGCCCTCCACCCTCGTGGCTGACAGGTGGCCCCCCTCTGGTGCTTTCTTCGCCTTATATTTTAATATATTTCAAAACTAATCTCCATGAAGTATCAGGACTTTTGGAGTTGTGCAGAATAGGTCTCTAATATTTGCTCCTTTTCTAGTCCAGAAATTCAGCTGCTGGGATTCTCTCTCTTCATGTAAACCTTATAAAATAAGAGAGAAAAGGCATAAGAATTGTGATATAAAGTGTAGTAACAACCCATAATGCAATAAATATTGATATAAAAGCATGATGCAAAATGGGCGTATCGTTTTGCTTACCAAATGCATAAAGAGCTAGACTTAGCATTATTTCCTCCAAAATGCTTACCATAATGACCTAGACTTAGCTTATCTTCCTCCAAAATGACATAATTAGCTTACTTAGCTCCAAAATGATCTATACTTAGCTTTGTTTCCTCCAAAATGACCGAAGTTAGCTCTAATATGCTAAGTTATCTCTAATATGCTTCGTTACCTAGGTTTGCTCAATAATGACATACATTTAGCTTACTTATGTAAAAATGGCATAATTAGCTTACTTAGGTTTGAAATGGCATAATAACCTTGGTAACCTCATATATGTCATATAGTTAGCTTATTTTCCTCGAAAATGACATAATAAGCTTAATTAGCTCCAAAATTATCAATTTTTCCTAAGTTAGCTCTAAATTAGCTCTAAAATGCTAAATTAGCTCTAATATGCTTAGTTATCTAGGTTAGCTAAATAAAGACCTATACTTAGCTTACTTATGTCAAAATGGCATAATATGCTTAGTTAATTAAAAAATGGCATAATTAGCTAGGTTAACTCCAAAATGACCCATTTTACTTAGGTTAGCTCCTATATGATCCATTTTACCTAGGTTAGCTCCAAAATGACCAAGTTTACCTAGGTTAGCTCCAATATGATGCATTTTAGCTAGGTTAGCCCCAAAATAATCCATTTTACCTATGTTAGCTCAAAAATGGCATAATTACTTATGTTAGCATAAAAATGACCTATACTTACCTTATTTTCCTCCAAATTGACATAATAAGCTTAGTTAGCTCAAAAATGGCATAATTACCTATGTAAGCTCTAAAATGACACAATTAAGGAATAAGAAGAAGAAAAACAAGGAAGAGGAGAAAAAGAAAGAGAAGAAAAAGAAAGAATAAAAAAAGAAGAATGAGAAGGAAAAGGGTAAAAATCTTCTTCTTCTTCTTCTTTATCTTCTTCTAATCTTCTTCTTCTTCTTCTAGTCTTCTTCTTCTTCTTCCTCTTCTTCTTCTTGTAGTCTTCTTCTCCTTCTTCTCCAAAATGACCTAAGTTAGCTCTAATATGCTTCGTTACCTGGGTTAGCTCAATAATGACCTATACTAAGCTGCTTTATATCAAAAATGGCATAATATGCTTAGTTCACTCAAAAATGGCATAATTAGCTAGGTTAGCTCCATTTTACCTAAGTATGCTTACTTCTTCTTCTTCTTCTTCTTCTTCTTCTTCTTCTTCTTCTTCTTCTTCTTCTAGTCTTCTTCTTCTTCTAGTCTTCTTCTTCTAACTTTCTTGTTTCCTATTTTGCAGATTTCATTCACTTCACGGAAGCTTCCATGGATGGATGGAGTGCTTGTTTCCCCTTTCTGCTTTTCTTTTGTATCGATGAATAATGTGGAACTTGTTATATGGATGCAATGCATGGAACTATGTGTTGGATGAACAATGTGAACCTGTTGTAATATGTATGTATGGAACTATATGTTGGTTATGCATGTATGATGAAACTTGTGTGTTGTATACGTCATATGTCAGTTGTGCTTGTGAATATATATATATATATATATATATATATATATATATGTATGTATGTATATTGCTATGAAATTGCTTGGATATAAGAAAAAAAGAGGCAATGCGGCCTCTTTGTTGTCTGCCACCGACGGGAAAGGGCTCTTTGCCATTTGCCACAGACGGCAAAGAGGCCACGTGGCAGCAACCTGTGCAACCTGGGAGCTATGCCATTTGGTTACTTTGTCGTCTGTGACGGATGGCAAAGGGGAGGGCATGTTTGCCGTCCACTGGCAGACGGCAAAGGCTGTCGTTAGCCACCTAACGTGGCTAACGCCTGTTAGTTATCATCCACATTCTTTGTCGTCTTCCACGGACATCAAAGGTTCTTTGCCGTCCGCTTTGAGAAAGCATACAGCAAAGAACCTGTTTACCATCAGGTTCTTTGCCGGACAGCTTTGCCATCGGTGGCAGATGACAAATAAGCTGATTCCTTTAGTGTTGGTTATGGGACCAATGTGTTTGTGACATTCACATGAGAAGACATGTAGAAGTCGCTATTGTTTTGTTTTACCCATCAAAGATGACCCCTAAAAATGTATGAAGACATTAAATATAATGGTGGTATGCAAAGACATTCGCTAGACTTTTGCTTGAAGCCAATGGAGCATGAAGACACAGTATTTTTGGGAGTTTAATTTTCTTCTTTCTTGAGTCATAGGAACCACCGTACTGTTAAGTAGGGGTTGAGATAAACAAAGTCAGAGAACTGACGTGATCCTCAACTAAAAATCCTATGTCTTCTAGTGAAGACAATGAGAGGAAATCTCTTTCGTAGTTGGTTGAGTCAACTTTACTTGGAGCTCAAGTAAAGTTGTGGTGTGTTTAAGATCTGGCCATTGGACACGTGTCGGCTCCCAAATGACCCGAGTCATTTCAGACATATCATGTCGGGTTACTTCCTGGCTATAAATAGCCCACGCACTCCACCATAAGTTGGTGGCTGCTCGAGTAATTACACGGTTGTTGTTGTTTGAGAGCAACCCACCTCTGAATCCTTTGAGAGAGGATTCTTGCGGGGACAAACCCAAAACACCTAGAGCCCAAAAGTGATTGAGCATCACTGAAGCCTTTTTGTTCCGCGTAAACCAAAAACTTGTTACACTTGAAATCTGTGATCTTCCAGCCGGTTAGGCCTTGCGTTTTGAGCATCCAAAATTCATTGTCGATTACCGGTGAACAAAATATGTGAAGGTTTGGAAGTTTACCTTGAAGACTTACCTGAGTGATTGGACGAGATTTGCGGATCTTAACTCAAGGGGAATAAGATAAAGACTAGGTCTTTTGAATTCAATCCTAGCCTTACTAACCAGATGTACAACTGTTATAGCAACTGAAACTGGTCAAACAAATCACGTGTCTTCTCTGTGAAACTGGTTCTATCACTTCACTTTTTTACTTACTGTTTAGTTCTGTGAAGCCTTTTACTACTAGGGAAAACCTTATACACAACACTTTATCAGTAGCGCGTGTCAAGAAAGCACGCTGGTGCTAAGTAGCAGTAGTGCGCTGGTGTAAATGATGCTACAGATAAAGTTGTAGCAGTAGCGCGCCTGAAGTTAAAAGCACTACTACTAAAATTCCCACGGCTTAGCCGATAGCCTACACATAGTAGTAGCGATCTACATCGAACCGCGTTACCGCTACTTGTAGTAGCGTGTTTACGCTGAAAGGCGCTACTGCTAAAGGATATAAAAATAAATGGAAAGCAAATAGAAAAGTAAATGAAAATGAAAGAAATAGAAGAAGGTGAAAGGAAAAAATAAAATGCAAAAAAAATAAATGAAAAAGGGGGAAAAAGAGAAAGGAATAGTAGTAGCGCGTATAGCGGAACGCGTTGTAGCTAACTTAGCAATAGCGCACTTCCTGGAAGGTGCTACCGCTACTTCTGACTTAACCACGCGGTTCGTTCTTCCCCACGGCCACTTCCCCCAAATCCAACTCCTCCGTTGTCGCCGCCGCCGTCGCCCGTCGGCGGCGTGCGCTCTCCGCACACCCTCGACGCCGCCCCCGCCCCGGACCTCGACACTGCCCTCCGCCGGCCCGAGCCCCGACCCCGACCTCGGCGCCCACTTTGCCTCTCCTCGCGCGAGCACCCGAGGTGAGCACGCCTACTCCTCCCCCTCCCCTACCTCTGCCTAGGGTTCTTTAAATTTTAGTTGCATCAAATTAGTTAGGGTTCATGTATGGGTGGAAACGAATCGGATGCAGATGTTATCGGATACGGATGCGGCTCGGATGTTTTCTTAGATGATGAATAAACACTATTGTAATGCATAATAATTTCTAAGATTAATCATAAAATGAGTAAAATTTGACCACTTATTTCACTTTTAAGTTGGATAATTGGAATATCCGCTACCACTTTCCACCCCTAGGCTCATACAATTAGATGGTAATTAGGGCAGTAGTTCCTAGGTACTAATTAGTTAGTAAGAACTAGGTACTAATTAGGTACTAGTTTATTTTTATTTATAGTAAGTTTATTTTTAGTAAGAACTAGTTGAATTAATAGAACTAGTTCAACATGTCACATTTGTTGTTATTTTTTAGTTAAAGCAATTTTTCCCGCATCGACGTCGACGATGCCTATCCCGCATCCTTGTCGCCGACTCGGTGGAGGACGCCTGCTTGACCAGATGGGCCATGTACGGGGCTGGGCTCCGCCGGGCTGGTACTGGGAGGCGCTACCTACCGGGGGGCACAGCTTGGTGAGGAGTTAGCCCGTCGTTGATCCGAACCTTCTTTGGTGGCGGTCGCATGGGCCACTGACGGTCAAGAGGCTTGAGGACCCTGCGGAGGTGGTACATCACCGTCTCAGTGAGGAGGACGTGCACGTCCGTTGCTACTTGTTTGCGCTGGAGCACAGGTTCTCCAATACCTGGCAGGTTCTCCAGGGATCTCACCGGAGCTAGATATTGTGATGGTTCCTTCTCTTTGGGTGTCCACCGCCCGCGCCGATACCCGTCGTTCGCTAGGGTTTTAGTTGTATTAGTGATGTTATATGTATGATACTATTCGGGATGTATTAGTGATAATATTCGACGATGTATGGACGCAAGAGATGATTTACTTTTGCTTATTGAATGCATGCTAATTTGAATACTTATTTATTTTATGATTTGGTTTTTCTTATTGAATGCTCATGTCAATATGAGTCCTATAAGATATTTTGAAATGTTTATCTTGTGTTGCTCAAATAGTATATGTGCTTGCCCAAGTGGCCGGTCATGTTTGCAGGTTACACCTCCGAGTGGCCTATGTTTTGCCGGAGTGTTGATTCATTTCCGTTCCGGCAAATTTCAGGCGCTCGATATGTCCTATTTTAGCAAAGTTCATGCCGGATTTTTTCATGAATTTTGGCATGACTTGCGCCAGAATATGTAGGAAATATCGAGTGCCCCGGATTTGTGTGTTGAGTATCCTGGTAGTTGTCTTCAGTCGATTTTCAATTAATGTTTCAAATATGAACATAGGAAATGTCTGACGACGAAAAGGATTTCGGTATTTGCAAATAATGAGAGGACGAGCGAATTGCGCATGCATGTAATCTTCCTAGATGATAAGAGGCGCTTCAGCATCAAGCTGGACGAGAACTTCGAAGTGGATACAGTAAGTCACAACGACAAGTCTTTTTTCGTAATTAAGCATGACATCTGCTTCATTTGCTTCAACTTATAATTTAATTTTTTACTATTCTACTAGCGTATCCCCTGCCATGCAAGAGTTTTTGTCTTGGATAAGATAGGTTTCAGTCCTATGAAAACTACTATGGTGGTAAAGAGAGTTTATTTGAAGACCGAGCATGGTTGTATTTTCCACGCAAAATTATACAACGCAGACACCTACACCTATTTTGGATGCAAAACTTGGCAAGCACTATGCAAGACTTATGCATTTGAGTCTGATATGGTTATCACCTTTGATATTCGTCCGGAAGATGATATTGAAGGTAATATCGACATCTGGGTCGATGTGCAGATGCCTCCAGTTATACCATTATGTGAGTTTCTCAACCATATTTATGTCTTTGATATTGTTTATTCAAAAATAGTTGAGAACTAATTTTTATTGACAGCTTATTTCCATTCAACCAAACATGTCCAGCGCTTGGTAGACAGGACCTACTGCTGTCCCGGGGCTGAACTAAACTGCGAGGAGATAAGTCATTATGTTTCATGGCTTGAGGATCTTCATACTGTCAAGACAAATTATTTTTCTGGACTTGAAAATCTTAGTACTCAAATCGTGCGACCAATAGTGTTCGTACTTAACTACGATCACATCTATTTAGGAAAGATGGTAAGATTTTACTATTTGTCCTTAGTGCATCTTTTGCATACATTATTTTTTAAGCTAAACTTCATTGCTAAGTATGTTACTATACGATGTTCTTCAACAGGGACTCCCGATGAATGTTGTGCCTCATTGGATCGAGACTAAAGGCGCATGAGAATTGTTAGCTTACGGCCAAGATATTCTACAATGCACTTTAGTGCATACATGATTTCTAATAGCGAGGAATGCTTAATAGTGAAAGACTAGAGCAAAATTATGAACAATCGCAGAGAAGTACTAGGGGGCAATGGCCCCCATGGTTCGTTCAAGCCAGAGATATCTCCTGTCCCTTTTTATTGTGGATAGTGTTGCCCTTAATAATTGTTAGTGGTGGATTTGGAGATGAGGCACTCAGGGAAGCGTGCAGTAGCTTGTGCAGGGTCTGCTTCGACCACATTGACATACACTAGAAGATTTTGATACAATTATGTTAGCACCGATATTGTATTCCATGATGGATTTCAACCGTGGAAATGCTGATTTTTTATAGTTGGCATCAGGAAGGTCACATCAGTTAGTATTTTTGTTGTGTCAAATAATGTAGACGCTTTAGTTGAATAGTGATGATCGGCACATGAATATGTCTACTCGTAGCAAACATCACAATACAAACATATGTCTTGATAACGAGTAGGCACGTAAGGTCGTTGCCACGGGGTTGGGAATAATAATTATTATTATTTTAAGTAGTACGGAGTATGTACATAACACGTCTACCGATCATCATGCGGATGCATGACCAGCTGGCAGAATAGGACGAACACAGTAGTGGCCTGCAGAAACCACGCGACGTAGGCAAAGGGGAAGGCGAGCAGGAACTGGCCGCAGGGGAGCCCGCCCACCCTGCACAGCCCAGTCTCCCTCAGAAACAACAGAGTGATGTAGGCGGAGGAGGAGGAGGCCGCCGCAAGCGACATAAGTGCGACCAGCTACAAAAAAAATAGACATATCGTATCATATAACATATCTTCATGCATATACAACGTATCGTTAATTGCTATGTGTGTATTTTCTATCTCACTACGAAATAGGCCATAAATGACATACCTTTAGGCAAAAAATTAGTTCGGTATGTTCTGCTTTCCCCCAATTTTTTTGTTGATCATGCACTTATTTTTTTTAATGTGCTACTCACGTAAAAGAAAAATATAGTAGAAACATGAAAAGACCAATTACTCTTCTAGATGTTTCCCTTCTTACGATAGATCTCTGTTTCTCGTTGGGGACTGCGCGCACAACACATGAATGAACTATGGCAAGGTGGTGAGGAGCTTAGACGTGTGCGAGCAACAACATAGTCCCCGAGCACGGGTAAGCCGTCTCTACAAGCGTAGGGCTAGGAGCAATGCCTTGTTCTATACACGCACAACCTACAACAACCTAAAGGTCCCTGTCCCATGGTGGCCCATCTAGAAGAGGAAGGCCGTGGCCCAGGAAGAAAAACGTAGAGGGCAGCCATTTGTGTTCCGTATGCAAGCCCGGCTTCAGCTAATTGATCGCGCTGATGCAAACTCATCTACGTGCTTTTTACGTACCTTTGGAGCACTCACCATCTCACATGAGTTTGATGAAGATTGTTGAGGGGGCAAATCAGAGTTGAGGGGGAGAAGAAATTAAGTTATGCATGAACTCTAAGAAATCTTTGATATTCAAGCCTAATAATATTAGGGGTACATTTAAGAGAGTAGGGGGGCAATGGCCCCCTTGGTGCCATGAAGGTGTACTATTTTAGCATTCTTATCTTTTTATGATACTTAGTATACTATGATTTGTTAGTATATATAAAACCCCAAAAATAAAATAAACTAGCCGCATCAACAAAGGTAAATAGCCAGGCGGCGCTAAGGTTGTGAAGCTCCTCCTCCATGGGAAGTAGAGGTGAAATCCCGCTTGGATGAAATTCCACAGAGCATGGAACGTCATCATAGAATTCAGGAAGCTGCAGAACATGGTCTGAAAATGAACACATCATGAGTAGTTACTTTTATAACTATAATCAGTACAAAATAAAATTTATTTTTATTCATGCCATTTTTACATTTTCTTAGAAATCACACCTTGCTAATCTATCATTTTGGTGCACTAAACAACCAAAATAACTAAGATCATTATTTGTAATAACTCAAAAGTACGTAAATTTTGTAGCTAACTAAGATCATTGGTCTTCATTGAAACCACAAATAATGACATGGTTTTAATTCAAACATATTGTTGTTTCGTCTTCTTTCATTGACATTACTAATTACTAACTAACAAACCACGTCATATTTGGAACGGAGGGGCAATTTACCGGCAGAAAAACTACTACAAATTGGAGGCGCCTAATTATTAGGAGCTTTGTGCAGTTCATAGGTACTTACAAGTTGGTGCTCGGTGTGTCCTATGGGATGGGGTCGATAGGCTTGATCATGGTGACGATGGACGAAGGTGAGCCCAAGCTGCGCCACCCGCAGTACCAGACTACCCCAGGTACCGTGAACGAAGAGGAAGCCAGCCGTCTTCTTTGCACTGTGCATGCAAGGTGGATGAAGATTATTGAGGGGGCAAATCAGAGTTGAGGGGACGAAGAAGTTAAGTTATGCATTAACTCTGAGAAATCTTTGATATTCATGCCTAATAATATTAGGGGTACACTTAAGAGTTTTCCTAGAGTAGGGGGCAATGGCCCCCATGGCCCCATGAGGCTCTACCATGCGTCCAAGCAATGATACGATTGTTGAGATCAACTGATAATGGATTGCACTTCATTAATGAGCACAAGGCTATACACAACCACCGGCTAATTAACGCATACACATATGGGGCACCTAGGTGCCTGGGCACCTTGCCTACAAACCGTCGGATTACACTAAAATGTGTGCACTTGTATTAGTACTAGAACTAATGAGTTAAACGTTGACTCTGGCATTAGGAAAGAATTATTGCTTGATATGGACACTTAATGCCCTCATTAAACAAGAAAGAGTAAATTAACAATTAATAATCCATGCATGGTACATGCACTTTATTGATGTATTATATTTTTCTAATATATTATTTGTATGTAGGGATGAAAATGGAGTGGAAACTTTCTGTTTTTCTGGAGGAAAAATGGAAACAGAGAGGAAATATGAAAACGGAAACGGAAATCTGCAAAACGAAAGTGGAAATGGAATTTTTTTTATGCGGAAATGGAAACAAAAACGGAACGGTGTTTTCCGGTGGAACATGCATGGAAATGGAACATGCACTGCTCCAAGTCCTCGACGTGAAGCGTCGCAATACACCTCATAATCCTTGGTCTGATCTGGCAAAATTAACACTGGTTTGGTAACCAATCTTTTCTTCAACTCCTGAAAACTTGCCTCACAATCCTTAGTCCATATGAACTTGGTATCCTTTTTCAGCAATTCCGTCATAGGCTTTGCAATCCTTGAGAAATTCTCAATGAATCTTCGGTAGTATCCTGCGAGTCCAAGGAAACTCGGATCTCTCAACTGTCGTTGGTGCTTCCCATTTGGTTACGGTCTCAACCTTTGCGGGTCAACTGCTATCCCCTCTCCGGATATAACATGTCCAAGAAATCCAACTTCCTTTAGCCAAAACTCACATTTGTTGAACTTGGCATATAACTGATGTTCCCTTAGTTTCTCCAAAACCAATCGTAAATGTTCCTTATGTTCCTCTTCATTCTTCGAGAAAACCAAAATATCATCAATGAACACCACGATTTAACTTATCCAAAAACTCCATAAACACTTTGTTCATCAGGTTCATGAAATAGGCGGTAGCGTTAGTCAGTCCAAATGACATAACGGTATATTCATACAGATCCATATCTCGTGGTAAATGCTGTCTTAGGTATGTCCTGCTCCCGAATCTTCAATCGATGGTACCACGATCGCAAATCGATCTTGGAAAACACTTTAGCTCCTTGCAAGCGATCAAACAGATCATTTATCATTGGTAGTGGGTACTTGTTCTTGATCGTTACTTCATTTAAACCACGATAGTCTACAACCATCCTTAATGATCCGTCCTTCTTCTCTACTAAAAGTACGGGTGATCCCCAAGGCGAAGAACTTGGGCGTATATAACCTTTATCCAATAGCTCCTTAATCTGCTTCTTGATTTCCGCCAAATCATGTGCGGGCATCATGTATGGTCGCGTCGATATTGGGCATGTACCTGGCAAAAGCTCAATCAAAAACTCAAAGTCTCTATCCGGTGGCATTCCTGGCAACTCTTCCGGAAACACGTCCGGGTAATCCCTTACCACTGGTACTTCTTCCTGCACAACTCCTGATAAGGAATTTACTTGTGCTCTCCTCGGCTCATGTCGTGATACATACTTGATTATCCTCCCTTCTGGGGTGGTAAGCAAAATTGACTTAGTGGCGCAATCTATGTTCCTCCATACTTGATAACCAATCCATGCCTAATATCACATCCAATCCTTGGGATTCCGTAACTATTAGGTCCGAGGGAAAAACATAGTGTCCAATCCTTAATGGCAGTCGATCACACCATATACTAGCCATGTATTCTGCCTCGGTGAGGTTACTAGCATGGGTAACCTAAGGGCTTGGGTTGGTAATTTGTACTTATCCACAAATCCCTTGATATGTATGAATGCGATGCACCAAGATCGAAAAGAACAACTGCGATAAATGACTTAACAGAAACTTACCTATTATCGCATCGGGCTGATCTTCAACCTCCTCCACATCAATGTGGTTCACACATCCCCTGTTGAAAGGGTTTGGCTTCTTTCTGAGTTTCCATTGCCATTTCCATTACGGCCTATACGGACATTCGCTTATGCGTAATGCCCAGTCTTGCGGCACTTAAAGCAAGTGATGTGGCTCAGGTCTACCTTGGATGGTGTTGACGGGTTGGTGCGGTTCTGTCCATTGCTTCCTCCATTCCCGTTCCCATTCTTGGTGCCATTATGGTTGTGCGAACTACCTCCTCCATGGGTATGCTGAAACTGAACTCCCTGTTTAGGGGTATAACGGGGCTTCTGCTGGGCTCCAGAGTTATACTTCCCCTGCCCATACTTCCTCTTGCGGTTCTCAATTTGCTGCTGCTTTCCTTCAATCATGAGGGCACGGTCTACCAACTCCTGGTAGTTATTGAAACTTGCTACCATCAACTGCATGCTTAACTCATCATTCAGTCCTTCCAGGAAACTTCTCCGCTTAGCTGCATGGTGGCAACGCGTCATCCGGGGCATAACGTGCTAACTTACTAAAATTATCCACATACCGCCAACAGTCCTTCCTCCTTGGCGTAAGTTGCAAAACTCACGCTTCTTCATGGCCATAGCTCCTCGAGACATGGGCGGTCTTGGAAAAGCTTCTTTGGCCCGATCCCATGTGACAGTATCTGAGGTAAGTGGCTGTAAAATTCTCCCACCATGCTTCTTCTTGGGGTCCTTCAAGCTGGTGTGCAGCAAACTTCACCTTCTCTCCATCTGTACATCCTGCAGTGGTCAACTCCCTCCCTACCTTACGGAGCCAATCATCTGCTACTATTGGCTCGGTGCTACTGGAAAACACCGGCGGGTTCAGCCTTAAGAAACGTGTCAAGTGATCCGCAGGTGGTGGTGGCGGTGGGTTGTTGTTGTTGCCTTGGTTCTGTACCAATGTTTGGATCAAAGTGTTCTCCTGCTGAATCAACTGGGTGATCTCTAGCGGGAAAACAAACCCGGGGTCGCGTCTCGGAGGCATCTGATGGGTTTAGAAAAGATGAGAAATTAAGAATAGAGTGACGTCGAAGGAGAAACACTACCCAAATGTATATGAGCAAATGCACACAAAATCACTTCATTCAATTCAAACAAAGGGCTTACAACGGTCTAACTATCGCAAAAGTGCGTATACTATGATGTTACATGGAGGTAATACTACTAATATGTGGGGGTCATCTATTAATTTGAACCGGTGGAAGACTCCATGATGTCTGCTCCAGCTTCGTCTTCAAAGTCGGGTTCACTTGGATCCGAATCGGTGTCGTCGATGATGATGTAGTTGCTCGGACAGCCGACGTACTTGTCTTCATTCTTGAGCGCCAATTTCTTCTTGAGTTCTTCAATCTCATACTTAAGATCGTTATTGTGTCTTGCTACAGCTACGATCTCGTCCATGTAGTCCTTACGTGTAGACTTTAGTTCTTCTTCAAGTTCGATGATCCTTCCTTCGCATCCTTCAATTGGATCATATCATTGCACATCTGGTTCTCCCGGTGTCGAATGTGCTGGTTTAACTCTGGATGAAAGCTGCAATGGATCTATCCTTCTTGGTGCTGACTATCTCCCATTGTTCATCTCGGCGTCCACAAATCTGATAGATGGTGTCCTTGAGGTCTTCTTGGTAAACTTCTCCAATGCGTCCCATGGTGATATGAGCTGCCATGCTCTTTCCCAGACTCCAGGTTGGTGCACTGAAAACACTATCTATAGGCTTGGTGATTGGGGCGAATGTCCTTCCCGGAACGTGAGCTTGAATCTTCAACCGCTCTTCTTCAGGCAGAGTGGCGTTGAAAGTCCCGGTGAAGCTTGGTAGTCCAATGTTCAGGTACTTGGTGACTTCCTTCAAATGAAATCCAAAAGGTGTGCCTTCATCTGGTTGGGCGTACTTGATCTTCGCGTCCTTCATCCTAGAAGAGTAGAAAAGATGAGGAGTTAGAAATGTGAAGAGAGTAGTGATCTATGGCTTTAACTTAGTGGTCGTGTCCTACAGTCAACGTGTGCTCTGATACCATCTCTGTAGCGACCCGACCCGAATGGATCAAGTCTACGTGCTCGGTGTCATCCTGGATCGATAATGCTGACACCACACAGTACTTCGAAGGATTTATAACAGAGTAGCAATCACACACTTATTATATCGTTGTCCAAAAATAGGACTTATTACAATAAATATGGCTTAAGGCCATCTAAATACGATAACAGCGGAAGACTTGGAAGATAAGTGAGTCCATCAACTCCAGCATCATCGAGTATAGAACCACGACCTAAAGCACCTTACTCGTAAATTCGAAAAGTCTGCAACATGAAAGTTGCAGCCAAAAACGGTCGACACATGGAATATCTTGGCAATGTAACACATAGAGAGCAATGAAGGAATAAGCCTATACTACATGCATATATGGCTGGTGGAAAAGCTCTCTGATTACAGCTTTGCATAAAGCTAGTTTTCCCTCATCGCAAAGGAATAAATTTGTTTAACTATCATGGTGGTTGTTAAACATTGAGAATGGTTGACAGCATCCTCAATCCCAATTAAAAGTACTCATTAAAAACCCAACATTATTAATTAGAGTAACATGTTGAGATTCACATGATATTCAATACTAGATACTCAAGATGTCCATAACCGGGGACACGGCTAATCATGATTAGTTTATACACTCTGCAGAGGTTTATGCACTTTTCCCCACAAGACTCGATCGCCTCCGCTTTGGTTTCTCGTCTGCAGGTGTTTGAGAAATGGATGACCGAGACATAGTCTTTGAAGCGCTAGCACCTTACTTGTGGGTAGACCGTACCAACCTACAACCCCTACATCTGCTAGTCTACCCGTAAGAGTTCGCACAACTTACTCAACTATGCCAGAGCCCATAATGGCTTGTGGCTGCACATGGAAGTTACAAGCATGAATGATCTTATGATCCCTTTGAGACTGGGTGGCGGTCCGAAGAAAAACAGACAAGTCCTGATGGAAACCAGGTGCCTCAATCCACCCAGATGTGTGTTTAAGTTGCCACCTTAAATAAACCATTAATTTAACAATCTCACATCTGTCATGGATACACTCACCCAATCCACATCTACTAGCATAGCATGGTAATTAAGCAAATGTAGAGGTAACTCCCAAGGTTTCATAAGTAAACAGGTAATAGGTACTACCTCTACTACTTCCCATCCCACAATTTAATTAGATCCTAATCATGCAAGTGTTTGAGGATTGATCTATGCATAAAAACTGGGTATGAGAAAGTATGATCAAAGTGTTACTTGCCTTCATCGATGATCCATGAAACCTAGAGATTCAAGTAACAAGCGGCGCACTCCGGTGATCTATCGCAGACAAACAACAAGCATACAATAAGTACTCATCTAATGCACGGGTAAATCTCGAATAAAAGATCTGACCAGAAATTTCAACTTAAGAACCCTGGTTGCAAAAGAAAACGAATCAAACAAAACAACGGAAAACATCCGGCGGAAGAAAACAGCTTGGTTCTAGCAAGTTGAAACTAGGTCAAATTTTACAGTAGCAAAACTTTGTTTAAGTTGATTAGTCGGAACGGCGGTTTCGAAATGAAACTCCAGGCGCTTGAATCACCTGATTCCGATAAACGAGCGAGAAGATAAACTAGAACGAAGATCGGATCTGAAATCGCGATCGGAAAATAGCGGAATAAATCCGTCAAAGAAAAACAACGAACGGTTAAACGAACGGACGTTCGTTAACCGGGAATAACCGGTGATCACGTTCGTTAAGACGAACGGTCCGGCGAACGCTCGCTAAACAACAAAACCGGAAAAATAAAACCGATCTAGGGTTTCGAAAAAGAAAAAAAGAAAAAAAACCGAACAACGGAAAAGAAAACCGGAACGGTTTTTATAAAAAAAACCGAACCGAGGGGGAGGGTGGCGTGGCGCGGCTACCTCGACGAGGTGGGGCTCCGGGCGGGCGGCTAGGCGGCGAGGCGACGGGCGACACGGGCGGGCGGCGGGGCTGGCGGGCGGGCGGCGCAAGTGGCGGCGGTGGTTACGGGTTGGGAGGAGAGGGGGGTCTTGGGTATTTAAAGGGGGAAGAGGGTAGCTTGGGGAGGGGGCAAGCAAGGAGGAGGAGGAGTCCTCCTCGGACTCGGCCGACGGAGGCCCGGCTGCTTGTGTGTGGTGCCATGAGGAAAGCGGTGGGCCCTTGGCCCAGGCGGGGTGCTACGTTTTTTTTAAATAAATAAAATCACGCGCAGAAAAATGAATAAAATAAAATCTAAACGAACTCCAAAATTTACAAAGTAAATTTTTCCCGATTCCTAAAAATGAGTCGAACAAAATGAACTTTAACACGGGCCTAAAATGCAATTTTTTTAAAAAAACACGCATTTTCCCTAAGGCAAATAAAAGCGAAAAACTCCAAAATAAAATCTTATTTGATTTTTTTATAAGTCTTCATTATTTCTTTCTTTTGGGAAAGTCATTTTATTCCCTCTCTCATATTTTGATAGTAGAAATAATTGAAGATAAAATAAATAAAATCAAATGATCCTATTTTCAAAATTTGAGAAAACTCAAATATGAAAATAACGAAATCTCCAACTCTCTCCGAGGGTCCTTGAGTTGCGTGAAATTTCTAGAATCGGCAAAATGCAAGAAAATATGTAATGCATGATGACTTAATGTATAACATTCCAAATTGAAAATTTGGGATGTTACAAGACCTCCGACGATTTTCTTAGCCTGCAAACTAAGGGAGAAAAGCTCAATCGTTGAGCTTGTGCTAAGATTGTCTGAGTACAACAATCACTTGAATCGAGTGGGAGTTGATCTTCTAGATGAGATAGTGATGTTTCTCCAAAGTCATTGCCACCAAGCTACTAGAGCTTCGTGATGAACTATAACATATCAGGGATAGATATGATGATCCTTGAAATATTCGCGATGTTTGACACCGCGAAAGTAGAAGTCAAGTAGGAGCATCAATTGTTGATGGTTAGTAAAACCATTAGTTTCAAGAAGGGCAGGGGCAAGAAGGGATACTTCATGAAACGGCAAAACAGTTGCTGCTCTAGTGAAGAAACCCAAGGTTGAACCCAAACCCGAGACTAAGTGCTCTGTAATGAGAGGAACGGACACTAAAGCAGAACCACCCTAGATACTTGGTAGATAAGAAGGCAGGCAAGGTCGATGAAAGTATATTGGATATACATCATATTAATGTGTACTCCACTAGTACTCCTAGTAGCACCATGGTAATAGATACCGGTTCGGTTGCTAAGTGTTAGTAACTCGAAATAAAAGGCTACGGAATAAATGGATACTAGCTAAAGGTGAGGTAACGATGTGTGTTGGAAGTGTTTCCAAGGTTGATGTGATCAAACATCGCACGCACCCTCTACCATCGGGATTGGTGTTAAACCTAAATAATTGTTATTTAGTGTTTGCGTTTGGCATAGACATGATTGGATTATGTCTATCGCAATACGGTTATTCATTTAAGGATAATAATGGTTACTCTGTTTATTCGAATAATACCTTCAATGGTCTTGCACTTAAAATGAATGGTTTATTGAATCTCGATCGTAGTGATAAACATGTTCATGCCAAAAGATATAAGATAGTAATGATAGTACCACCTGCTTGTGGCACTGCCATTTGAGTCATATTGGTTTAAAACGCATGAAGAAGCTCCATGTTGATGGATCTTTGGACTCACTCGTTTTTGAAAAGTTTGAGACATGCGAACCATGTCTATTGGTATGTGTGCATGAAGAAACTCCATGCAGATGGATCGTTTGGACTCAGTTGATTCTAAATCACTTGAAACATGCAAATCATACCACATGGGCAAGATGACTGAAAAGCCTCGTTTTCAGTAAGATGGAACAAGAAAGCAACTTGTTGGAAGTAACACATTTTGATGTGTGCAGTCCAATGAGTGTCGAGGCACGCAGTGGATATCGTTCTGTTCTTACTTCACAGATGATTTGAGTAGATGCTAAGTATATTTACTTGATGAAACACAAGTCTGAATTATTGAAAGGTTCAAGTAATTTCAGAGTGAAGTTGAAGATCTTCGTGACAAGAGGATAAAATGTCTATGATATGATCATAGAGATGAATATCTGAGTTGCGAGTTTGGTACACAATTGAGACATTGTGGAAATTGTTTCACAAGTAACACCGCCTGGAACACCATAGTGTGATGGTGTGTCTGAACATCATAGCTGCACCCTATTGGATATGGTGCATACCATGATGTCTCTTATCGAATTACCACTATCGTTCATGGGTTAGGCATTAGAGACAACTGCATTCACTTGAAATAGGGCACCACGTAATTCCGTTGAGATGACAGTGTATGAACTATGGTTTAGAGAAACCTAGGCTATCATTTCTTGAAAGTTTGGGGCTGCGACACTTATGTGAAAGAGTTTCATCCTGATAAGCTCGAACCCAAAGCGGATAAATACATCTTCATAGGACACCCAAAACAGTTGGGTATACCTCCTAATTCAGATTCGGAAGCAAAAGTGATTGTTTCTAGAAACGGGTCCTTTCTCGAGGAAAAGTTTCTCTCGAAAAAATTGAGTGGGAGGATGGTGGAGACTTGATGAGGTTATTGAACCGTCACTTCAACTAGTGTGTAGCAGGGCACAGGAAGTTGTTCCTATGGCGCCTACACCAATTGAAGTAGAAGCTTATGATAGTGATCATGAAGCTTCGGATCAATTCACTACCATATCTCGTAGGGTGACAAGGATGCGTACTATTTCAGAGTGGTACAGTAATCCTGTCTTGAAGGTCATGTTGCTAGACAACAATGAACCTACGAGCTATGGAGAAGCGATGGTGGGCCCGGATTCCGACAAATGGCTAGAGGCCATAAAATCTGAGAGAGGATCCATGTATGAAAACAAAGTGTGGACTTTGGAAGAAGTACTTGATGGTCGTAAGGCTGTTGGGTACAGATGGATTTTAAAAGAAAGACGGACAATGATGGTAATTGTCACCATTAAGAAAGCTCGACTTGTCGCTAAGATGTTTTCCGACAAGTTCAAGGAGTTGACTACGATGAGACTTTCTCACTCGTAGCGATGCTAAGAGTCTGTTGGAATTATATTAGCAATTACTGCATGATTTATGAAATCTTGCAGATAGGATTTCAAAACATTGTTTCCTCAACGTTCTTGAGGAAAGGTTGTATGTGATCCAACCAGAAGGTTTTGTCAATCCTGAAAGATGCTAACAAGTGTGCAAAGCTCCAGCAATCCTTCTAAGGACTGGAGTAAGCATCTCGGAGTTGGAATATACGCTTTGATGAGATGATCAAAGATTTTGGGTTTATACAAAGTTTATGAGAAACTTGTATTTCCAAAGAAGTGAGTGGGAGCACTATAGCATTTCTGATGAGTATATGTTGTTGACATATTGTTGATCGGAAATGATGTAGAATTTCTGGAAAGCATATACGGTTATTTGAAAAGTGTTTTTCAATGGAAAACCTGGATTGAGCTACTTGAACATTGAGCATCAAGATCTATAAGGATAGATCAAAATGCTTAATAGTACTTTCAAATGAATACATACCGTGACAAGATTTTGAAGGCTGTGTTATATGGTGTGAGTATTGAGTAAGACTCAAGACATGACCACGGCAGAAGAAAGAGAAAGGACAAAGTTCATCCCCTATGCTTCAGACGTAGGCTCTATAGTATGCTATGTTCTGTACCGCACTGGAAGTGTGCCTTGCCATGAGTCGGTCAAGGGGTACAAGAGTGATCCAGGAATGGATCACATGACAGTGATCAAACTTATCCTTAGTAACTAGTGGACTAAGGAATTTTCTCGATTATGGAGGTGGTAAAAGAGTTCGTCGTAAAGGGTTACGCCGATGCAAACTTTGACACTAATCCGGATTATTCTGAGTAGTAAACCAGATTCGTATAGTAGAAATAGTTATTTGGAATAGTTCCAAATAGAACGTGGTAGCTGCATCTAGGAGATGACATAGAGATTTGCAAAACACACACAGATCGGAAAGGTTCAGATCCGTTGACTAATAACCTCTCTCACAAGCGAGATATGATCAAACCCCATGGGTGTCGATCCATTACAATCACATAGTGATGTGAACTAGATTATTGACTCTAGTGCAAGTGGGAGACTGTTGGAAATATGCCCTAGAGGCAATAATAAAATGGTTATTATTGTATTTCCTTGTTCATGATAATTGTTTATTATCCATGCTAGAATTGTATTGATAGGAAACTCAGATACATGTGTGGATACATAGACAACACCATGTCCCTAGTAAGCCTCTAGTTGACTAGCCCGTTGATAATAGATAGTTACGGTTTCCTGACCATGGACATTGGATGTCGTTGATAACGGTATCACATCATTAGGAGAATGATGTAATGGACAAGACCCAATCCTAAGCCTAGCACAAGATCATGTAGTTCGTATGCTAAAGCTTTTCTAAATTTCAAGTATATTTTCCTTAGACCATGAGATTGTGCAACTCCTGGATACCGTAGGAATGCTTTGGGTGTACCAAACGTCACAACTCAACTGGGTGGATATAAAGGTGCACTACGGGTATCTCCGAAAGTGTCTGTTGGGTTGGCACGAATCGAGACTGGGATTTGTCACTCCGTGTGACGGAGAGGTATCTCTGGGCCCACTCGGTAGGACATCATCATAATGTGCACAATGTGATCAAGGAGTTGATCGTGGGATGATGTGTTACGGAACAAGTAAAGAGACTTGCCGGTAACGAGATTGAACAAGGTATCGGGATACCGATGATCGAATCTCGGGCAAGTACTATACCGCTAGACAAAGGGAATTGTATACATGATTGATTGAATCCTTGACATCGTGGTTCATCCGATGAGATCATCGTGGAACATGTGGGAGCCAACATGAGTATCTAGATCCCGCTGTTTGTTATTGGTCGGAGAGTTGTCTCGGTCATGTCTGCATGGTTCCCGAACCCGTAGGATCTACACACTTAAGGTTCGATGACGCTAGGGTTATAGGGAAGGTATGTACATGGTTACCGAATGTTGTTCGGAGTCCCGGATGAGACCTCGGACATCACGAGGTGTTCCGGAATGGTCCGGAGGTAAAGATTTGTATATAGGAAGTCCAGTTTCGGCCATCGGGAAAGTTTCGGGGTCACCGGTATTGTACCGGGACCACCGAAAGGGTCCCGGGGTCCACCGGTAGGGCCACCTATCCCGGAGGGCCACATGGGCTGAAGTGGGAAGGAACCAGCCTGGTGGGCTGGTGCGCCTTGGGCCTCCTCCTGCGCCTAGGGTTGGAAACCCTAGGGGTGAAACGCACTTAACCCAGGGGGCAAGTTTCCCCCCTTGGCCGCCGCCCCCCCTTGGAGATGGGATCTCCTAGGGCCGGCGCACCCCTAGGGGCCCTATATATAGTGGGGGGGAGGGAGGGCAGCCAAACCCTAGCCACTGGCGCCTCCCTCTCCCTCCCATGACACCTCTCCCTCTCGCTGAGCTTGGCGAAGCCCAGCCGAGATCGCCGCTGCTTCCACCACCACCCCGTCGTGCTGCTGGATCTCCATAAACCTCTCCTTCCCCTTGCTGGATCAAGAAGGAGGAGACGTCTTCCCAACCTTAAGTGTTGAACGCGGAGGTGTCGTCCGTTCGGCGCTAGGATCATCGGTGATTAGGATCACAACGAGTACGACTCCATCAACCCCGTTCTCTTGAACGCTTCCGCTTAGCGATCTACAAGGGTCTTTAGATGCACTCTCCTCTCTCTCGTTGCTAGTCTCTCCATAGATAGATCTTGGTGACTCGTAGGAAAATTTTGAATTTCTTCTACGTTCCCCAACAATAACACCTTAAGACACAAATCAACCAAAACCCTAATGTCACCTAGATACTCCATTGTCACCTCAAGTATCCATGGGCATGATTATACAATATGGATCACACAATCTCAGAGTCATCTATTCAACCAACACAAAGTACTTCAAAGAGTGCCCCAAAGTTTCTACCGGAGAGTCAAGACGAAAACGTGTGCCAACCCCTATGCATAAGTTCATTGAACCCGCAAGTTTATCACCAAAACATACATCAAGTAGATCATGTGAATATCACATTGTCACCACAGATAAGCACGGCAAGACATACATCAAGTGTTCTCAAATCCTTAAAGACTCAATCCGATAAGATAACTTCAAAGGGAAAATTCAATCCATTACAAGAGAGTAGAGGGGGAGAAACATCATAAGATCCAACTATACTAGCAAAGCTCGCGATACATCAAGATCGTGCCAAATCAAGAACATGAGAGAGAGAGAGATCAAACACATAGCTACTGGTACATACCCTCAGCACCGAGGGTGAACTACTCCCTCCTCGTCATGGAGAGCACCGGGATGATGAAGATGGCCACCGGTGAGGGATCCCCCCTCCGGCAGGGTGCCGGAATAGGGTCCCGATTGGTTTTTTGTGGTTACAGAGGCTTGCGGCGGCGGAACTCCCGATCTATTCTTGTCCTGGATGTTTTCGGGGTATATGGAGATATATAGGCGAAAGAAGTCGGTCAGGAGAGCCACGAGGGGCCCACGAGGGGTGGGGGAGCGCCCAGGGGGTAGGGCGCGCCCTCCTGCCTCATGGCTTCTTCCAAGCTGCCCTGACGTCTCCTCCAAGTCTCCTGGATTGCTTCCGTTCCAAAAATAACTCTCGTGAAGGTTTCATTCCGTTTGGACTCCGTTTGATATTCCTTTTTTGTGAAACACTAAATAGGCAAAAAAAACAGCAATATGGGCTGGGCCTCTAGTTAATAGGTTAATCCCAAAAATAATAAAAAGTGTATAATAAAGCCCATTAAACATCTAAAACAGATAGTATAATAGCATGAATGCTTCATTAATTATAGATACGTTGGAGACGTATCAATGCCGTACATCCAAAGGCGAAGATGCCTCCATAGCACTTAGCAAAGATGCCGAAGTGGTGGTGGTAGCCATAGCTCCATCTTGGTGGTGCTCGTCTTGCGGTCTTCTCTTTTGCTCATGAAGCTTGGACTTGGCGTGAAGTAGGGCTTGTTGGGACTTGTGCATTTGCGCTTGTGGAGCATCTTCATGATGATGATGTCGTTGTCGTGCTTGAGCTCATAGTAGATGTCGTTCGTTGTCGTTGTGCACATGTTGCTTGGAGTTGACTTGCCCTTCATGACGATGTGGTCACGAACATGGTGGTGGTCGCCATGTAGATGTGGATGTGGACGAATTGCGCCTGCATCGTTTTCGCGCTCCAAAGACTTGTGGCTTGAACGTCGCCGCCTTGAAGATGACGAAGGGGAAGAAGACTTGATCAAGGCCCGAATCTCCTCCATCCTTGCACCTTGCTCCTCTTTTTGTGCGGAAAGCTTCTTGTCGATGTAGTCCCTTTTCCTTGCTTCGGAGAGACGAATGTCGATGGAGATGTTCTCGATGCGCTCTCGCAATCTTGATTGTGCGCCTTGTATTTGTCGTTGTAGATTGAAGATGGACGCTTTGGTGATGTAGTTGTTCATGCCGTCGTTGTTGTCGAGGACAAGAGATGAAATGCCTTGACTATCCATCACAAAACTCGAGCAAGTATGAGTGGGAGAAATAGAACAACTAAACAAAATGTAGCTTGACCGATGTTGAAGATGGATCAATGATCACTCAAATGTGTAACAAGGAAATAGCACAATTGGTACCAATTCTTGTCGGTTCTCACACCTACACAAGTAAGACTTATGGTGGAGCTCGGTGAGGATAGTGGCACAAAAAATTTGATGCAAAATGTTAGCAAGAGTCAAAAATGTTGAAAGAGATTCACAAATTCGCAAGTGAAACAAGTAGACCAATAGCAACGAATGGTACACGGAAACACACACACGGATAGATAAATGGGGTCGTGCAACCAAGGAATGAGCACAAAATGTGGAATCCACGGAAAATGCTCGTGTTGCATAACTCAAGAGAGACGCTAGCACAATTGCTCAATAGGCAGATACGACACTTGTGCACAACCTATAAGATGTAAAATGGATAAAATTTCTATCCCAAGTATGCTATGTATGTATGGTTCCTGGTGTTTCTCTCAAGATGATCCAAGATGATCGGATATGAAAATCTTATATGCAATGTGGTATGATGCTACGGTACTTGCTTACAAGCTCTTTGCTCTCTCTTTTTGCTTAAAAGCTTATTCTTTTTTTTGTATGGCCACTTTTTCACAATGCACAAACCAAGATAGCAATTGCATATATGCAGGAACAAACTTGTGACACAAGATATGATACCAAGATATGCACCACGATGATATGGTATGAATGCTATGGGAAGTATGATCACTAATGTGCACAAGTAACGTTGCCGGCAATACTCAAAGGCTAGTCTCGATAGGCAAGTGACGCAAAATGGGCTAGGGGTTGTCAATGCAATTGCAAGGGGAATATACAATGGTGTCATCGAGGTTACCGTCCTTGGCGATGATGAGAGGCGGTGTTGCCGATGTCGACCCGTTCCTAGTTAGCCGAAACACCCAAGGAAACGGAAAAACTGCAAACTCAAAATCTCCAAGGGCAAATATCAAATTGTGGTAGAGGATAGTGGTGGTGGTTTGCACTTGGCAATGTGGAAGTGGAATGATGGGCTATACATGTGTCGGAGTTGAAGTTCTTGTCCCTAAGTAGCCGAAACACCTTAGGAGACACAAGCCACAACTCAAACAAGCTCAAACAAAAATTGGGTTATGTTGGGCACGGTAATGCGAAGGTGGTGGTTGTGGTTGATGAAGAAGCAACCGTCCCTAAGTAGTCGAAACACCGTAGAAGACTCGAATCACTACTCAAGCAACCACTAATGCTATGGCAAGCAAAATGGATTAGGTTGCGGAAGTCGGTGGTGGTGAAGCGGACGATGTGGTGGAAGCCCTAGGAAAAGATGCCAAAGTTTCAAAATTTTGATGGAGTCAAATGATTTTGGTAGTATTTTCGTGGGAAGAGGGATGTCAATAGCTTCAAAACGAGCTAAAGAACGTCACTGATGAATTAGTTATGGGCAAAACAAAAATCAGCCGAAATCTGAAACTACAGGTTACAGACGTCCGTAAATGGTTGGATGTCCGGTCGGGTCGGAAATCCGCTATTTCAGCTCGGGTTAGGGGTTTCGGAAGTCCGGTAAGCACCGGTCGTCCCGTGGTTCCTGCGGCTCCGGACGTCCGGTAAAGTGGCGGTCGTCCGGTGGGTCTGGGTTAACGCGAGATGCGAGTTCGGGGGCGCGATTTTGGACGGAAAATGGAGATTTCGGGGTCAAAATTGAGATATTTTGTGGATGAAAGATGGGGAAACTTGGGGAAATGTTAGATCCACTCGAAACCAAGCAAATCCATGGATCAAAATCAACAAAACATCATCTATGATGGCATATTCATACATAATGATCACATTTTTCACGATTGGAGCGGATCCCTATGAGGAACACGAAGGACACGGGGAAGAACGGAGAGAAATCACAAGGGGAAACACTCAAGAACAAGTCCAATCACACATGCACTAGACAATCAAACACACAAGATCCACAAGGTACATGAACAACAAAAGGAAAGATACAAGGTAAGGTTCATATTGTATAGGTGCTCCACAAGACCCAACATTTGCGCTTGTGGAGCATCATCAAACCAACAAATCACAAAACATTTGGGGCTATTTTTGGTGGGAATTTTAGAAATTGGGGAAGAACACAACAAAATCAAGCTAGAAAAAGAGGGGTAGGGGCTCCAAAAACGTGATCAACCTGGCTCTGACACCATATGATGTAGGGTGGAACCCTAGTGGTCGATCTTTCATGTTTGGAAGGGAATCCTACCACGAACACGATGAACACGAATAGGGGAACGAGGAAAAAACACGAGAGAAGACTCAACCAACAAGAATAAAGTCACACATGCGCTAGATCATCGAGGCACAAAGTGATACAAGATCCACGATCAACAAGGGACGATACAAAGGGTAACCGGTTCTTCTCCGTGAGGAGGTCTTGAAGATGGTCTTCTCGAAAAGGAGGTCTTGAATCCAAGTGGATCTTCTCCGAAGAGGTGTCAGTCCCTCGCGGTGGAGTAGATCCAGATGGATGAGCAATACTCTATCTCAAATGAGCTAAACCAATGCTAACCCTAACTAGGAGGAGTGGGAGGTCTATTTATAGTCTAGGTGCAAAAGAGGGGCGAAGTGAAGGGGTACATGGGCTTCAGCCCGTAACTGGACACAGCCAGGGTTCGGACGTCCGTAAGGCGTCGGTCGTCCGGAGGCTGTTGGCGTGGCGACGGACGTCCAGATGGGTACGGTCGTCCGGGGCCTGGGAGTTGTCGGACGTCCGGTCCTGGACGAACGTCCGGCCGCTGTAGCATGCATTGGCCTGGTTTCCTTGGGCTGGCGTGACCTTCAGGGGCCGGACGTCCGGGCTGGGCCGGTCGTCTGGTGGTTGTAGCTTCGGGCAGCTTCTTCTCTTGGTCCTTGTACTTAATGGCGCTCAACCTCACATAGGATGTGTGGCATGCTCTCATGTGTGGGGCTAGTGATGGTCACACTCATCCTCTCATAGGAAATGCTCTCAATGTCATGTATGGTGGAGTCACTCATCTCACTCATGGGGTGGTGGCTCTCCTCACATGACAAATGGGTCATCTCGACATATGTGGGTGTCGGAGAGATGTAGGTGCAAATGTCTCCATGCTCAACTCCTATCGCCGTTGTCGAAGGGGATGGGCCTTGCTCAACCTTCTTGTCACCGTCTTTGTGTGGGAGGCCCATATGATGTGGCACCTCGTAGCTCGTCTCCATAACCGAAGGGAAATTCCCATGCTCGGCCATCTTGGCTTCCAAAGATGGAAGTGTCACCCTCGCTCGTAGGTGGTCGCCTTGGACTTGATGAAGTCGTTATAGGCGTACTCATGGGAAGTAGGTGAAGATGTCGTACGTCCAAAGGCGAAGATGTCGTACTCATGGGAAGTGGACGAGGACGAATTGCGCTTGCATCGTTTTCGCGCTCCGAAGACTTGTGGCTTGACCGTCGCCGCCTTGAAGATGACGAAAGGGAAGAAGAATTGATCAAGGCCCGAATCTCCTCCATCCTTGCATCTTGCTCCTCTTTTTGTGCGAAAAGCTTCTTGTCGATGTAGTCCCTTTTCCTTGCTTCGGAGTGACGAATGTCGATGGAGATGTTCTCAATGCGCTCTCGCAATCTTGATTGTGCGCCTTGCATTTGTCGTTGTAGATCTAAGATGGACGCTTTGGTGATGTAGTTGTTCACACTGTCGTTGTTGCCGAGGACCAGAGATGAAATACCTTGCCTATCCATCACAAAACTCGAGCAAGTATGAGTGGGATAAAGAGAAGAACTAGACCAAATGTACCTTGACCGATGATGAAGATGGATCAATGATCACTCAAATGTGTAACAAGGAAATAGCACAATTGGTACCAATTCTTGTCGGTTCTCACACCTACACAAGTAAGGCTTATGGTGGAGCTCGGTGAGGATAGTGGCACAAAAAATTTGATGCAAAATGTTAGCAAGAGTCAAAAATGTTGAAAGAGATTCACAAATTCGCAAGTGAAACAAGTAGACCAATAGCAATGAATGGTACGCGGAAACACACACACACGGATAGATAAATGGGGTCGTGCAACCAAGGAATGAGCACAAAATGTGGAATCCATGGAAAACGCTCGTGTTGCACAACTCAAGAGAGACGCTAGCACGATTGCTCAATAGGCGGATACGACACTTGTGCACAACCTATAAGATGCAAAATGGATAAACTTTCTATCCCAAGTATGCTATGTATGTATGGTTCCTGGTGTTTCTCTCAAGATGATCCAAGATGATCGGATATGACAATCTTATATGCAATGTGGTATGATGCTATGGTACTTTCTTACAAGCTCTTTGCTCTCTCTTCTTGCTTAAAAGCTTATTCTTTTTTTTTGTATGGCCACTTTTGCACAATGCACAAACCAAGATAGCAATTGCGTATATGCAGGAACAAACTTGTGACACAAGATATGATACCAAGATATGCACCACGATGATATGGTATGTATGCTATGGGAAGTGTGGTCACTAATGTGCACAAGTAACGTTGCCGACAATACTCAAAGGCTAGTCTCGATAGGCAAGTGACGCAAAATGGGCTAGGGGTTGTCAATGCAATTGCAAGGGGAATATACAATGGTGTCATCGAGGTTACCGTCCTTGGCGATGATGAGAGGCGGTGTTGCCGATGTCGACCCGTTCCTAGTTAGCCGAAACACCCTAGGAAACGGAAAAACTGCAAACTCAAAATCCCCAAAGGAAAATGTCAAATTGTGGTAGCGCTAACCGCTAGGCAATAGAGTCAGCTTACGGGGAGGGGCGCAAGCAGGCGTGGATAGCGGTGGTGGTTTGCACTTGGAATTGTGGAAGTGGAATGATGGGCTATACACGTGTCGGAGTTGAAGTTGCCGTCCCTAAGTAGCCGAAACACCTTAGGAGACACAAGCCACAACTCAAACAAGCTCAAACAAAAATTGGGTTATGTTGGGTTGTCGGAAGTGTATGGTGGGCACGGTAATGCGAAGGTGGTGGTGGTGGTTGATGAAGAAGCAACCGTCCCTAAGTAGCCGAAACACCGTAGAATACTTGAATCGCTACTCAAGCAACAACTAATGCTATGGCAAGCAAAATGGGTTAGGTTGCGGAAGTTGGTGGTGGTGAAGCGGACGATGTGGTGGAAGCCCTATGCAAAGATGCCAAAGTTTCAAAATTTGATGGAGTCAAATGATCTTGGTAGTATTTTTGTGGGAAGGGGATGTCAATAGCTTCAAAACGAGCTAAAGTATGTCAAAATCGGAGTTCGGATGAATTAGTTATGGCCGAAACAAGAATCTCCGGTCAATATCTACAAGTAGCGGATGTCCGCTAATGGACGGATCTCCGGTCGCCGGACGTCCGGTCGGGTCGGAAATCCACTATTTCAGCTCGGGTTAGGGGTTTCGGATGTCCGGTAAGTACCGGTCGTCCGGTGGTTCCTGCGGCTCCAGACGTCCGGTAAAGTGGCGGTCGTCCGGTGGGTCTGGGTCAACGCGAGATGCGAGTTCGGGGGCACGATTTTGGGCGGAAAATGGAGATTGGTCAAAATTGAGGAGATTTCATGGATGAAAGATGGGGAAACTTGGGGAAATGCTAGATCCACTCAAAACCAAGCAAATCCATGGATCAAAATAAACAAAACATCATCAAACCAACAAATCACAAAAAATTTGAGGCTATTTTTGGTGGGGATTTTCGAAATTGGGGAAGAACACAACAAAATCAAGCTAGAAAAAGAGGGGTAGGGGCTCCAAAAACGTGATCAACGTGGCTCTTGGTACCATATGAGTGAGAGCATCCTTGAGGGAGTGAGTGAGCCACAACACTTAGCGAGTCAGGTAGTTGACACGGCATGTGAGGCCACTATGATTTCTAACGACTTAACCTCTACTCCGAGTGTGTTTTCTTTGGTTCTAGGTCTCCTACACGACGCCATGCCTACCCTCGACGAGTCCATCCCTCCAATGGGAGAACCAATGGCCATGGTGGACGATGATGCACACCCCACATGGTTCCATCAAGATGAAGATGACAACGAGTGGATCTTCGACACCTCACCTACAACACATGAGCGACGCTCCAAAGGTAACATAGGTGATGGTGCTTATCTTGTCCCACTAGTGGACTCTCTTGACAATGATTGCTTGCATGATGTTGATCCACCTATTCCCATGCTTCATGCTAGTGCGACTCCTTCATGTCTTGACTTACCTATTTATGATGACTATGATGATGAGCATGTTGAGTTGCCTAGTTGTGATGCTATGCTCCATAGGATATCATGTGAAATTCTATTGGTTACTTCATGTTTGACAATCCATTGAACTTGTCATATGCTATGAGTGAGATCTCCCATATTGCATCATTTCAATCTCAACATAGTAACTATGCATTCCCCATTAAAATAAATCCCATTTGCACTTATGGCATAGATGACGAGATGATGGTCATTGGCTTTTGATTCTCTTGTGGTGATATTGTCATGCTTCCTTTACATGATTGCGCAATTCATCTACTATGACATGCCATTATCACATTGTTCCAAATATGCATTTTTTTGGATCTTGTCAATATTTTCCCTGTGATGTTTGCATTAATGCTCATGAGGAGACCCCCATAGTTTCATCATACATTTTAAGAGATTTTGATGCATCTCATACTTTGCATGATTCCTATAATTGCGTGCACCATATGCATTCCATGAATAACAATGTTCTACATATTTCTTGTGATGCATTACACAATTTGAGTCTCCACTATGCCATGCATAATAACAAACCTATCATGATGGATGACATGTTTCTATATCACGCATCTCATTTATTTGAGCATTGGATATTGTGTGCTAACCAACACAAGCACGTGCGCATCATGATGGATGATGTGTACATATATCACGCACACACAATTTTCCCTTTGTCTTTGTTTTGTGTAGGTACTCATGCATACTCATGAACCTCTCAATCCCAAGAGTTGAAGAAACGAGCTCTTGAGAACAACAATGACTCGGGATCCCGTGGACTATCCTTACCACCGTTCCCTTCGCACAAGGACTACACGCATCTCTTCTACTTGGCTCTCACACGGCTATGCGCTATTTACCATTTGTCACCTTATGCCCATACTATCGTGTTCACTTTGCATGCTATGCCTCTTTACATGATTTTGCCATGCAATTGTGACCCTTGCTTGCATCTACCCATGATTCACCATTATGCTACTTCTATGTGTATTGATGCTTGTTGTGTTGGGAGAGTCATGATGTCCCATTGCTATTTACATATGGCTTCTCACCAATACATTCATGCTATTTTCCTCATATCTTGCTTTCATGCTTGTGCTATGTCATGTGAATTATTCATGTCCACTATTTGCCCACATGACATGATTGCCATGATTCCCTATAGTATGTTGCATCTTCTACTAGCTTGCTTGACTTGATCGCTATGATTGTTTGCTATGTTGCATCACCCATGTTCCACTCTTCCTCGCTTTCTTGGGTTGATGACATATATGCTCATGCCTCTCACATGATATATTTTGCTCATTGTCACTTGCCTCCAGTAGTTGCCTCTCTCATATCCACTTGTATTGAGTGCAACCATACTATGCTTCTTGATCTTGGAGACTTTGACACTTTACTTGTGATGCATGCGTGTTTGTTTGAACCTATTGCCTTTGGTTGTTATCGCATAATATGCTTACATACCATGCCAAATTCCATTGTGCTTTCTTATGATGAGCATGATGCATACACTCGTTGGTTATTTTACCACACGAATGATAGGTTTTGCATTTTCGCTAGCCTCATTTGTTTTTCCAAGTGTTTGTCATGTTCTTTTGTTTTGAAGGATTCACAAGGCATTACCGTCATGAGACATATTGGTTATGTGAAGGCATACATGATGTGCAACTCCAACATCTTCGGGGTCATTCATGAGGTGAACTCCTTCCCTTTGATCCATCCTCAATTACACATATTGGATGGGTCACTCTTTCATTGTTGTTTCCTTCTTGTTGTCTACGTGATACATCTCGCGAACGGAGGAGCGACATTGGAGATTGGCTCTATGGACCTTCACATTGAGGAGCGCTCGCACTTATTGGATGCACCTTTAGAACTCCACTCATGCCACGAAATCGAGCATCGGTACACTAACACCTCCATATTTGTTGATTGTGCTCACATATGTCATGCTCGATGGACATATCATACTCACCACAAGTTTGCACCCTATGCATGGATTGACTCACATTATGATTGCCTTGTTATCTTGTATTCCCATGTCATCCATGATATTTGAGCTTGTACACTTCCTTAGCAAATTTGTTGTGATCTTCCTTGATGGCATATTCATACATAATGATCACATTCCATACCATGAGTTGCATGATTACATACACATATTGAGCATCCATTGCCATGTTCATGCTTTTGATATACCATCCCATTATGACATCATTTTGCACAATGGAAGAATTTGCCGCTTTGTGCACCATGCTTTTGTTTCCATGAATGCTTTGCATATCATTCTAGATCATCTTGATAAGCATCTTGTGACTTGCACGCACTATCTTGCCGCACGGACTCATTCTTACATGATGGACACTTTGTGTGCGCTAACCATTGTATTTCCGAGTGTCGCTTGTGTTTGCTCTTTTTGCATGTCAATCACTCCGGAGACACCTTGACTACTTGGATTGCGCCATGTCTTCAACTTTGTCCAACTAGAAGTCCGTCCACGACAACCGTTTCCATGGTGATGAGGATCACGATCCGAGGTCGGATCTTTCCCAAGGGGGGGAGATGATGCGGAGCATCCTACGATCATCCCCATGTCCACTTCGACCACTCCCCATGACCAAAGGATACATAAGATGAGACCTCGACTATATGCCATGGGACACAAGCTCCTCTCCGAATCGTCACTTTCCACATGTGAGACATGGCTACTACCTCAAATGTGTGTGCTATGCATGCCCAGGAACCAGGAGGAAGGCCATGGATCAGCTAGGAGCATTGGACAAGACGGCAAGGACAACAAGCGCGAGGAACGAGAAGACGAGCTACCAAAGAAGCTCCAGCGAGTGGACGTCTGCCCAGGATCGAACGTCCGGCCCCTGAAGACCCGAGCCAAATCTACGGAAGACCGGAGCCAACGGAGGACCGGTGACCGGACGACCGGAATCCATCAGACGTCCGATGCCCCTGGAACCGAGCCAAATCAGCAGAAGTCTGAGCCCTACCGGACGTCCGGACCTCCGCGAGCGACCGGACGACCGGTAGAGACCGGACGTCCGCTGCCTGCGTGTGCGCAGCTTCGGGCCCGAAGGCCATGTACCCTTTCACTTCGCCCCCATTTGCACTTAGACTATAAATAGACCTCCTCCTCCTCCTAGTTAGGGTTAGCATTGGTTTAGCTCATTTGAGAGCATTGCTCATCCATCCGGATCTACTCCACCGTGAGGGACCGACACCTCTTCGGAGAAGATCCACTTGGATTCAAGACCTCCTTTCGGAGAAGACCATCTTCAAGACCTCCTCACGGAGAAGAACCGGTTACCCTTTGTATCGTCCCTTGTTGATCGTGGATCTTGTATCACTTTGTGCCTCAATGATCTAGCGCATGTGTGACTTTATTCTTGTTGGTTGAGTGTTCTCTCGTGTTTTTCCCTCGTTCCCCTCTTCGTGTTCGTCATGTTCATGGTAGGATTCCCCTCCAAACGTGAAAATTTAAAAAAAATGTACAGAAGTAATGTGCAAACAGTTTCATACCCATTTGACTTTCCAGTAAAAAATGTAAATTCACGCGCTATAGCCAAAGTTTCTGTTTTGTACTGCACTTAGTAAAGAAGCACTCTAATCATCCTAAAACCAAAGCTTGGCACATTATTTTTATAATACAATGGATATATACAAGAGGATAATTATTTAAAGAGAAACTTCCATGAAAAATTCTACATTGTTCCCATGAGCATGAACAAAGTGTCCAAGGTCGACTCTCACTTCTCCAATGCATAACTTTCCAATCACTTCACTTTTTGAAAAACTTTATAGGCATAGAGGCAAGTAACTTTTTCTTTTGTATTTTCATTTTTTTTAATTTTTTTTGTATGTTTCACCCACAACTAAGCAAAAAAAAAAAACTACTTAGTGAAGAAAGCAAACAAGCACACATGAGAATATCAACCCCATGCTATTGCTCCCCGGCAACGGCGCCAGAAAAGAGCTTGATAATCCCCAAGTGCAGGGAATCATCGTAGCAATTTCCAAAGGTGGAAGTGATAAGCATGAAGTGTCGAACCCACAAGGAGCTAAAGGTAAGATCAATATTCTCTCAAGTCCTATCAGCCACTAATACGACTCTACGTACACTGAACATTTGCTTCTAACTAGAAACGAGAAATAAAACTATATTGTGGGTATGAAGAGGATAACTTTGGATGATATCGGAGAGCTAAAATATAAAAGTAGGTGCTGTTATCATAGAGTTAGAATATATTACTTAAGTATTATAAATAGCGAGTGTGGAATAATGATGGATCGGTGTGCGGAATTGTCCTAGGCAATTTTTAACAAGAACGGTAATCACTATTGCAATTTCATATGGGGGAGAGGCATAGGCTAACTTACTTTCTCTTCTTGGATCATATGCACTTATGTTTGGAACTCTAGCAAGCATCCGCAACTACTAAAGATCATTAAGGTAAAACCGAACCATAGCATTAACATATCAAGTCCCCTTTATCCCATATGCAACAACCCCCTTACTCGGGTTTATGTACATCACTCAAGCAACCCATTATAAGTGAATCATGAACGTGTTGCAACACCCTACAGCGGAATCCCTCACGCTTGCGCGACATGGAGGGCACAATAGGACAGCACCAAAATAAAACATACAACTCATACCAATCTAGATCATCAATCAACCCAAAGACAAATGATATCTACTCAAAACATCATAGGATGGCAACACGTCATTGGATCATAATACGTGGCATAAAGCACCATGTTCGAGTAGGGATTACAGTGGGGTGCGGGAGAGTGGACCGCGTAAAAGAGATGAGGATGGTGATGATGATGGTGATGTTGATGAAGACAATCATCGCGGCGATGATTCCCCTCCCGATGGCGCTTCGGCGCCACGGGAGAGAGGAGGATAGGTTCTCCCCCTTGTGCTTCTTCCTCCATGGCATCCCCCTGGATGGGGAGAGGTTCTCCCTTTGGTCCTTGGCCTCCATGGCGATGATGGCCCCTCCGGGATCCTCCCCCATGGCCTCCAGTGATGATGGCCCCCTCCGGTAGGGTGCCGGAGAGGGCCTAGATTGATTTCTCATGGCTACAGAGGCTTTCGGCGGCGGAACTTCCGATCTAGGTTATGTTCTGGAGGTTTGGGTATTTATAGGAGAGATTGGCGTCGAGAACAAGTCAGGGGGCCTCACGGAGAGTCCACGAGGCACATGGGCATGCCCTAGGGGGGGCGCCCTCCACCCTCGTGAGGCCCACGAGACTCCCTTCCAGTAACTCTTTGTTCAAGTATTTTTTATATTTTCCAGAGAAATTTTCCGTTGATTTTCAGCGGATTGCGAGAACTTTTATTTCTGCACAAAAACAACCCCACAGTAGTTTTGCTGAAAACAGCGTCAGGCCTGGTTAGTTCTAATCAAATCATACCAAAATCATATAAAACTATTATAAACATGGCATGAATGCTTCATAAATTATAGGTACGTTGGAGATGTATCAAATAGTTGGAAATTTATAAGCCAGGAATTAGGGCAAGCGAAGCTACAAGGCGCCCACAAGTCAGGGTGGCGCCCCTAGCCCCTAGAGAGGGCCCCTGGCTTGTGGGGCCCTCGTGGGTCTTCTCGTCCTGCACCGAAGCTTCCACGGTCTCTCATTGTCTAGAAAATATGCTCAAAAAGTTTCATCGTGTTTGGACTTCTGTAGGCATGAATTTTCTGAAAACCAAAAAATAAGAAGAAAAAAAAGGAAGTGGCACTAGGCACTAAATTAATATGTTAGTTCAGAAAAATAATATAAAATGGCATGTATGCAAAGTGATAATATGATAGCATTTAAGAATAAAGAAAATTGTAGATATGTTTGAGACGCATCAACTTGCGACTATGAAAAAATGGGGTTCATGCCCAATTCTACGATCAAGGGTGGACTTTCACCTGGGACAAAAAAGGTGCCCCCCCCCCCCCCCATTTGCATGTCGGAGGTGGAGTTGCAACTGGAAAAAAAAAGGTCCCAGTTACATGTCAAGGGTGAACCTGTAACTGGAAGAAAAATGGGCCAGTCTCAATTGTATATCAAAGGTAGACTTGCAACTGGGACGGAAGAGGTGAAGTTACAACTTCGAAAAAAATGAGGTGGAGCCCTAGTTCTGTGTCGAGTGTGGACTTGTAATTGGGGGCAAATATTGACCGGGCCAGTTACGTATCGAGCGCAAGTCACAGCATATCTCTTCCATAGAGTCTGTCTCATTCAACATCAAACTTGAAGGAAGAAAAAGCAATAGGCAATGACAAGGGACATAGTCTGTCTCTTCCACTTCTACAACACATGGTAGATAAAATGGGACACAAGAGCACGAGCAAAAAAAGGCTCGACAAAAAAAGCGAGCAACATGAACGAGTTGAGAAGTGGACAGCCGGCAATGTGAGATCAAGAGTTTGCCCGAAAATTATAGCAGCAAGATTCAACAGACGGCAACTGATCAGAAGAGACATTGTTGAATCTCATCTTGATGAAGCTTAGAAGGAATGGGAGATGGTGTCGAAATTAACCGAAAAGGCGGCGACCACGATAGAGCTCCTCCTTTTGTGCCTCTTTCAATTCTATCTCACGGCCTAGAAACAACACAGCGAAAGGGACAACGAGCGCGTCGCGATAATTGACCCACAAAAGGGAAGCAAAACAGGGCAACAAAAGCATGAACAACAAGCAAATAGTGACCAGTGAGGATGGGGATCGAGCGCGTGCATGAAAATTACAGACACTAAATTGAATGATGCAAACTTAGATGAGACAACCTTCCATATAAACGAGAGATCACTGCTACAAATCATCCGACTGACAGTCGGGTCGGTAGCCATCGGATCAGTCGTGCTTAAGTCGTTCGATAGGTCAACTCTGCTTCACCGCTTCCTTCCTCCCCAGAGCGTCAGTCCATGGCTTCCTTCTTCCCCAAGCACACGCATCAGTTCGCCCCGTGCGTCACCGTCAGTAGCAACGCCTATGAGCACCGGCGACCATGGCTGATGTTGCAATGCATTGCACGATGAAGACGGAAGCTGCGACGTAGCGCCGGCGACGACGGCGAATGCGGTGATGCAGCGCTGGTGACGACGGGTGTTGCAACGCAGCACGCGGCAGCCATGGCTGGAGCTGTGATGCAGCGCTGGTGACGACGACGGATGCTGCGATGCAGCACCGGCGACGATGACGCAGTGGTTGCTCCGATGCAGCGCCGACGACAACGGCGAATGCCGCGATGAAGCGCCGGTGGCGACGGGTGTTGCAACACAGCACGCGGTAGCCATGGCGGGAGCTACGATGCAGCGCTGGCGACGACGGCGGATGCTGCGATGCAGCACCGGCAACGACGGCGCAATGGTTGCTCCGATGCAGCGCCGACGACAACGGCGAATTCCGCGATGTAGTGCCGGCGGCGACGGGTGTTGCAATGCAGCACACGGTGACCATGGCGGGAGCTGCGATGCAGCACTGGCGACAACAGCGGATGCTGCTATTGTTTGGCAATGCAACTCTCAATTGATTTAGGTGCATACACGTACGTATATATTTACAATGAGCAGCCCACGGCCTCAACTATACATGGTAACTAGGAGGCGGGGCAAGGTAGGAAATGATCCTACATATACATGCGATATACTGCCTATACAAAAGATATTCAACACCCCCCGCAGTCGATACGTCATTAGTGACGCATAGACTGGACCGAAACTCCTCAAATGTGGTCGTCGGTAACCCCTTGGTCATGACATCGGCGAACTGCTGAGCGGTGGGGACATGTAAGACCCGTATGTGTTCGAGAGCCACCTGCTCACGCACGAAGTGAATATCGAGCTCGATGTGTTTCGTGCGACGATGATGAACGGGGTTGGCGGAGACGTTGTCGCAATAGACAACGGTAGCCTTGGCCACGCCAAGGTGCAACTCCTGAAGAAGCTGCCGTAACCAGGAGCACTCCGCGAGAGCATTAGCCACAGCGCGGTACTCAGCCTCAAGACTCGACACGGACACCGTGGGTTGTCGTTTAGGCGACCACGAGATGAGGGAGGGCCCGAGGTAGACACGAGTCGGAGGTGGAGCGCCGAGTGTCGGGGCAGCCAGCCCAGTCGGCATCGGAGTAAGCCACCAGATCCGTGGAGGAGGACGCCGTCAACGTGAGACCAAGACCCATAGTGCCGCGGATGTAACCAAGAATCCGCTTCACCAGGGACCAATGAGAGTCACGGGGAGCGTGCATGTGGAGGCACACCTGCTGAACCGCATACTGCAGGTCGGGACGGGTGAGCGTCAAGTACTGAAGAGCCCCGACAATGGACCTGTAGAAGGCGGCATCCTGCGCCGGGATTCCCTCAAGAGCGGAGACCTTAGCCTTCGTGTCGATAGGCGTAGGTGCGGGCTTGCAGTTAAGCATGCCGGCGCGGTCGAGTAACTCCTGAGCGTACTGCTGCTGATGAAGAAAGAACCCGTCCGCACGACGCACTACCTCGATCCCGAGGAAGTAGTGTAAAGGACCAAGGTCCTTCATCGCGAACTCGGTGCTGAGGCGAGCCGTGAGCTGACGGAGAAGCTCGGTCGTGGAAGCAGTCAGGATGATGTCGTCGACGTAAAGCAGCAGGTAAGCCGTCCCAACAGCGTGCTGGTAGATGAACAGAGAGGCATCCGAGCGGGTGGCCACGAAGCCAAGCTGCTGAAAGAAGGCAGCGATCCGCTGGTACCAAGCACGAGGGGCCTGCTTGAGCCCATAGAGTGAGCGCGAGAGCAGGCACACGTGATCCGGCTGGGTGGCACCGACGAAGCCGATGGGCTGCTGACGATGAACCTGCTTTCGGCGAGATGGCCATGAAGGAATGCGTTGGAGACGTCCATCTGGTGGACGGGCCATGCACAGGAGACCGCCAGCTGCAGGACAGTGTGGATAGTACCCGGTTTGACAACCGGGGCAAAGGTGTCGGTGAAGTCCACACCGGCACGCTGACGGAAACCGCGAACGACCCACCGAGCTTTGTAGCGCTCAAGGGTCCCTTCAGGCCGGGTCTTATGCCGAAAGACCCATTTGCCGCTGATCACGTTGGCGTGCGGCGGCCGAGGCACCAGCTGCCAGGTGCGGTTATGCTGAAGAGCGTCAAACTCCTCCAGCATCGCGGCGAGCCAATGAGGGTCTCGAAGAGCCGCTCGAGCCGACGATGGGAGGGGAGAAGGCGCCGAGGTGGACGGCACCGAGGAGGCCGCAAGAAGGTACTCTTCGGCAGAGTACCACTGGCTCGGGCGGAGTGCACCGGTCCGGGCACGAGTCACCATGCGAGAGGGTGGCGGGGCCGGTGCGGCGGGCGAGGGTGAAGAAGAGCCCGCCGAGAGCGAGCCGGCCGAGAGCGCAGGAGAGCCCTGCGCAGGCCCTGGCGATGCAGGCGCTGGAGAGGCCGGCTGGAAACCCTCAGTCGAGGCCGCCGGAGAGCCGGAAGTGGGCGTCGTGGGCGAGGCCAGAGAGCCCACGCGGAGCCCCGGCGGAGGGCGAGGAAGGCATCGACGCGACGGGTGTCGCGGAGGACGTCGAGGGCACCGCGGCGTCGGCCGAAGAGGCAGGGCCAGAGGCCGACCCCGCAGCCACTGAGCGGGGCGCCGAACCCTCCGAAGCCGCAGCCACCGAGCCTGCAGCCCGCGAGGCGGGCAGGGGGCCGAAGCCAGGAGGCGGCCCGATGGAGGCCCGAGGGTGCGGGGGCGCACCAAGGAGGCCCGAGACCGAGCTGCCAGTAGCAGGAGGTGAGGGCGCTGGCGAGTCAGTCGGTGGTACCTGCTGAAACGGACAAACCCTTTCATCAAAGTAAACGTGTCTAGAGGTGAAAACACGGTGAGAAACAGGGTCGTAGCAGTGGTAGCCCTTGGTGTTGGCAGGGTAGCCCAAGAAGATGCACACAAGAGAGCGAGGAGCAAGCTTATGAGGGGTGGTAGAGGCGATGCTGGGGTAGCAGACGCACCCGAAGATGCGAAGATTGTCATAGGATGGGGGGCTCCCGAAAAGCAAGTGATGTGGTGCAAAGTTGCCGCGGACGCGGCAAGGCCGAATGTTGATGAGACGTGATGCGGTGGCAAGTGCATCGGGCCAGAAGCGGGGTGGCACATTAGCATGAAATAACAAGGTGTGGACACAATCGTTAAGAGTGCGTTAAGACCCGTTCTGCGCACCCATTTTGTTGCGAGGTATAGGGGCAAGTGAGACGAAATATCGTGCCATGTGTGGTGAGGAGGGTGCGAACCGCGAGGTTATCGAATTCCTTCCCGTTGTCGGTTTGGATGGCATGGATGGGGCGACCAAACTGGGTGGTGACATAGGAGTAAAAGGCGATGAGAATGGATATGACATCGGATTTCCGCCGCAACGGGAAGGTCCACACATAGTGCGAAAAATCATCTAAAATGACGAGATAATAAATGTAGCCGGTATTACTCGCAACTGGAGAAGTCCACACATCACTATGAAGTAGTTCAAACGGATACGATGCAACTGACGAGGAAGTGCTAAAGGGAAGCCGAGTATGTTTGCCTAGACGACACGCATGACAAGTGTGACCGTCGGTCTTATTACAAGTGAAAGAAAAACTTCGAAGAATATGCCAAAGATCCACACCGACGGAGAGGGCGACCGGAGAGGTGTTGGTGGAGGCGGGTGGGTGGACCGGGTAAAGCTCGTCGGGGCTATCACATCGGTGGAGCACCATCCGGGTACGGCGTCCTTGACAGAAAAACCACACATGTCAAATTCAACGGTGACAGGGTTATCACGAGTAAGAGAACGAACAGAAACAAGGTTGGTAATGAGTTCGGGAGACACAAGTATATTAGATAATGAAATCGATGGACGTAGACGGAAAGTAAGCATGGCCTATGTGTGTAATGGGAAGGGATGTTCCATCACCAACGGTAATGCGATTGGAAGTATGAACGGGATAAGAGGAGTGGAGAGTACCGGGGTTGGCAGCCATATGAGAGGTGGCGCCACTGTCCATGTACCGATCGCCGCCACCCGTGTAGTTGGCCGGTGAGGGGGCGGACTGGAGTGCCGCGAGAAGGGCCGGATCCCATGGAGCCGACGGGAGCGGCGGCGCCGACGGTGGCAGTGCGGCGTATGGCGCCGCGGCATAAGGCATCGGCGACGGCGTGGTGTATGGCGCCATGCCGTAGGCGCCTGGAGAGGGCGCGGCGTACGGCGCTGGTGGAGGCGCTGGCGTCTGGCGCCGTGGGCGCTGGCGATCAGCGCTGGTGCGCCGCGGGCGTGGCCTCAGGAGGTTGTGGAGCTGGCGGGCGAGGCACTGGCATGCTATACGCATGAACCAGGCCCGTCCACGGGTTCTGGGCCGCGGCCCAAGGCGCGGTGGCCTGCTGCTGACGAGGCTGGCCCCCCTGGCCGTTTCCCTTACGACCACGACGCCCACCACGGCGGCGATCGGAAGAGGCAAGCGAGGGTGGCGGCCCCTAGAAGTGGCCCGCGGGCGGCGGCGGGTACTGCCCGTAGGAGGCCGCCGGAGGAGGGAACTGCGGCGCGGCGGGCGCCTGTGGAGCCGGCGGGGGCGGGCCACCACGGGAGGTACCGGCAGCGAGGGCGACGTGGGTAGCCCGAGTTTTCGCCATCTTCATGCGACGTTCCTCCAGACATAAGTAAGCCACAACCTTGGCAAAGGCTGGCTCCGGGATCAAGGTGAGGTTCGAGGCAGCGTTGCCGAACTCTTCATTGAGCGCGGCGGAGAGGGTGCTGAGGAGGAGATCGTCGGAGATGATTTCGCCAAGATCACGGAGCTCATCTGCAAGTTTCTTGAGACGCATGCAATAATCATCGATAGAGGAATCAAGTTGATGAGACCCAAAAAATTCTTGCTGAAGAAAAACCCGGCGTTGGAGTTGGTTGTCGGTGAAGAGCCCGTTGAGTTTGGTCCAAACGGCGAGGGTGTCGTCCCCGTCGCTGACCACCGTGTGGAAGAGATCTTTGGAGATGGTGAGGTAGAACCAACGGATGAGTGTAGCGTCGATGGTCGTCCACTCTGCATCACCAAGCATGAGGCTGGATTCCACGGAACCGTCGACGTGATCATGGAGATGATACTCGCGGAACACTAGAGAGAAATATGTTTTCCAGGCGTAGTAGGTGGAGGTGGAGTAGTCAAGACACACGGGGACACGATGGTGGATGTCAAGATCGCGGATGAGCACGGGATTGGGGCCGGCGAAGGGGTTGGGGACGACGGAACCGGAGGCAGAGGAGGCGGGTGAGGCCATGGCGATGTCGAGTGGGAGAGGGAAGGGGGTGCTGCGGCTGGAGGGAAGCAGCGGCGGCGGGGAGAAGGGGCGGCGGCGGCGCAGCTAGGAGGCGGCGGCGGCGGTGAAGCAGCGACGGCAGCCTAGGGCGCGGCGGCAGCAGGAACGGAAACGGTTTAGGAAGAGGATCGTGTAAGGGAAACTGATACCATATTGTTTGGCAATGCGATTTGGGTGCATACACGCACATATATATTTATAATGAGCAGCCCACGGCCTCAACTATACATGATAACTAGGAGGCGGGGCAAGGTAGGAAATGATCCTACGTATACATGCGATATACTGCCTATACAAAAGATATTCAACAGCTGCGATGCAGCACCGACGACGACGGGTGGTGCGACACAGCACACCGTGGCCATGACGGAAGCTCACGACGCAGCATGCGGCGGCCATGACGGAAGCTCGCGTTGCAGCGCGCGGTGATGATGGGGGGAGCTGCTATGCATCCACGGCGGAGCTTAAATGCTGGCACGGCCGACGGGTCGTCCCCTCCACAGTGGCGTTGGTGCTACCTGTCTTCTCCCCTGCTGTGACGAGCGAGAAGGGGAAAGAAAAAGAAACGAGTGGATGTAGACTTTCGTGAAAAGGTGGAGGTGAAGGATGCGGTGGGCGGGCGGGTTCCCACTGGACACGTGGTGTGCGTAGAGAGAGGTGTACGGGAGAGAGCTTTCATCCGGCTGCTTCTAAACGTTTTCCGAATTTTAAAGACAAACAATCCAACGGTGGAAGACTTAGATGTAACGTAATTAAATCTCATAGATGTGACTCAGCAAATCTGTTTTTATAATACTTTATTTTAAAAAATCACAAACAGTTTTTTGAATGGTACGAAACATTTTATCTACATGGTGTGAACATTTGTACATTGTATAAATATCACGAACATTTGTGTGAAATGCCTGTGTTAAATGTCACGTACATATTTTTGTATAGTCTGAATATATTATTTAACTTACACAAACAAATTTTCTACATTGTGTTAACGGGTTTTTTAAGTGTCACGCACATATTTCTGAAACACCTGTTTTTTTTAATGTCACGAACATTTTTTAATGCTATCAATATTTTTGTAAGTTACCTGAACTTTTTCTTTGCAATGTATGAACATTTTTAAACGTGTGACGAATACTTCTGAAATTTTAATTAAACTAATTTTTTGAACATATGTAGTTAGAATATTTCAAAACATAAACAAAAGTAAAAGAAACAAAAAAATGAACGAAACATTTGATCGGAGGCACATGCCAATGCATCGAGGACTAATCCATGCGAGACATGGCATTGGAATTTTCACCAAACATCGGCTATATCTCCATGACGTGACTACGGACGCTACTCCCAACTCCCTATTATATCGCTACAATATCGCACCCTAACCATTTGGGCTCCCGCACATACCGCCGGCTTCCCTGCGTGTCTGTGTAATCATTTTGACATATGTTACATCATGTTGCTGCCCCTATATTATCTAGAAGACCTAAGATACAAATGTCCTATTAGAACATGACTTCATACCCAGTGACGTAGCTAGGATTTTATGTCAGGGTGGTCCAATTGGCAGAAAAAAAATCACACCACAAATTCAAGAAGCTAACATATGCATAAAGAATATATCAAAAGCATATATCAATAAGGTCATTCAAATAATATTAGAATTCATGGTTAAGTCTTAAATTCGCGTAAAACATAGTACACCTTATTTGTCGGAATAACGCCTTCAGTTATTCTGTATTGCCGTAGCTCCAGGGTTCTCTCTTCCGCCATAGCCGATGTCGAAGAAGGAGATCAAAAAGGAGCATCGACCTTCTTCCTTTCTCCACATATCTCATAAAAAGAGATGCAGTTCCTCATGTGCTCTTCATTTTGCAACAATTCTACACAAATATTAATTTATTAGCTATCAATTGGAATAAATCCCTAACGACCAGTCAGTTCAACTTACCAATTATCATTTGCAAACATAATAATTAAAGCTTGCGCTCTAATAAGGAGGACAAAAATCTTGCTTTAGATTACAGTACTAGGATGGAAAACTGAACAGGTAAAGCTCCACCTAGCTAGTTGGGCTGAGTTGGGCTGACTGTGTTTTCTATATTTTTTTAGAATAGTATTACACTAATGGGCTGAATTCCGTGGTGGTCCATGGACCACCCTGTCCACCCTACAGCTAAGCCACTGTTCATACCGTACACTATACTACTTAAAGTCATGTAATCTACCTTGTACAAAATATTCGACACAATTCCAACAATTCAACTATCATTTTATCGTTCGTTCAAGCCAGAGATATCTCCTATCCCTTTTTATTGTGGATAGTGTTGCCCTTAATAATTGTTAGTCATGAATTTGGAGATGCGACACTCAGGAAAGCGTGCAGCAGCTTGAGCAGGGTCTGCTTCGACCACATTGAGATACACTAGAACATTTCGATACAATTATGTGAGCACCGATATTGTATTCCATGGTGGATTTCAATTGTGGAAAAGCCTAATAATATTAGAGGTACACTTAAAAGTTATTCTAGAGTAGGGGGGCAATGGCCCCCTTGGCCCATGAAGCTCCGCCCCTGCGTCCAAGCAATGATATGATTATTGAGATCAACTGATAATGGATTATACTACATTAATAAGCACATGGCAACCACGAGCTAACTAACGCTTATATATGTGGGACCGTCACATAAACATGCTTTCTACGTACCTTGAAGCACTCACCATCTGTATTTAATTAACATCTAACGTTAATTACTATGATTTTTTTTTCTAAACTGGCAGTAATTTTATTTGCACCAGCTTTCAAAAAAAATGTTTGTACTATTTTTTTAAGTAAATAATAATAATTAAATGTCTAAGGTGTACTATTTCGGCATTCTAATCTTTTTATGATACTTAGTATACTATGATTTGTTAGTATATATAAAACCCCCAAAATAAAATGAACTAACCGCATCAATGAAGGTAAACAGCCATGCGGTGCTAAGGCTGTGAAGCTCCTCCTTCCTCCACGCGAAGTAGAGGTGAAATCCCGCCTGAATGAAATTCCACAGAGCATGGAACATCATCATATAATTCAGGAAGCTGCAGAACATGCTCCGAAAATAAACACATCATGAGTAATTACCTTTATAACTATAATTAGTACAAAATAAAATTTTCGTAGCTAACTAAGATCATTGGTCTTCATTGAAACCACTATAACTGTTGTTTCGTCTTCTTCCAGTGACATTACTAATTACTAGCTAACTCTCTTCATTCAGAAATAATTGATGTGGTTTTAGTTAAATTTGGACGGAGGGGCAATTCACTGGCAAAAAAGCTACTACCAATTAGAGGGGGCCTAATTATTAGAGGCTTTGTGCAGTTCATAGGTAGTTACAAGTTGGCGCTCGGCGTGTCCTATGGGATGGGGTTGATAGTCTTGATCATGGTGATGATGGACGCGAGGGTGAGCCCGCACTGCGGCTCCCGCAGTACCAGACCACCTCACGTACCGTGGACGAAGAAGAAGCCAGCCATCTTCTTTGCACTGCGCATGCAAGGCGTGGATGATGATTGTTGAGTGGGCAAATCAGAGTTGAGGGAGCGAAGAAGTTAAGAGTTTTCCTAGAGTAGGGGAAGGGGGGGGGGGGGGCAATGGCCCCCATGGCCCCGTGAAGCTCCGCCCTGTGTCCAAGCAATGATACATTGTTGAGATCAACTGACAATGGATTGTACTACATTAATGAGCACATGGCTATACACAATCACCAGCTAATTAACGCCTATGTACTAGAGAATTGAAGGCGCGCGTTGTTGCGCCTGTTCATTTGGACGCTGTAATATTAGGAACTACTAGTCATGAACCCATGCTGCTGCATGGGCTAGCTTTTTTCCAAACTTCATGAGATAAATATTGGAAGTATGAATTTGCAAGATAGTAGTTGTTGATCAGTGCCTGCTTGATCAACTTTGCTTTCACATTTTTCATTTATTCTTTAGTAGTTACATTTATTGTCACGATATGACCGGTAAACCAACAAAAAGAAAGAAAGCATGAATGCCAACTAAACATGTGTAAATTTGATTAATTTATAAGCTACATATGTGGGGTATAATCACACTTAACATAGGAATTAAGCATTGCAACCACAACAGTTTGTCTATCTCCGTCCTCCGTTCTCAATCTCTCTCGAACTGTGTCATGTGAAACGCCCAAAGAAAATAATTCACTTTCTTCTGTGTTGAGATTTCTGGGAACATATATAGCAATAATGTTCTTTTCTATTACCAAGTTATCTGGTTCGTCCTCACAAAAAAAAATCTTGTTTGTCTGAAGCCTTAATATTGTTAATTTATACATTGGGTATTTAATAAATGTGAGTTTTGCTAGTGTCTGTTGAACCATAACTGAAAGTGTGATGTGATTTAAATTCCAATGAAGCTTCGTCTAGGTGAAACATATAGTAACTACTCCCTCCGTTCCAAAATAGATGACTCAACTTTGTACTAACAAGTTGAGTCATCTATTTTGGAACGGAGGGAGTACCAACAAACATGATATATATACTAGCTGGGTCCTACAACACATTGGACAATGAGCACAATATGTGATTGTGATTCGTGATTATATTATGCATTTACACTGAATGTTGTAGCCAGTATGCTTGTTTGGCTACCTTGAAAAAAGATATACCTATGTCTGGATAGTACAGATAAAACCCTCCCCACAGTATCTTCTCTATTGCTCCTCACAAACGGAGGAACATGCGTAGCTGTCTGCATTGGCTTCTCAACTTGAGGATTATGACCATACTCTACACAGATGCATTCTTGTTCCTCATATATTTGTGTCGTTGTTGTGTCCATTAAATGGTCCACAATGTTAAATCTCCATCTGGAGCTCATGCTGAATAAACACATTTCAGAGCAAGAAAATCCTTAGTAAGGCGAAAGCAGATAGAAAGTTAATGTATCATGGCAAACTCCTTTTTTGGTTGCAGTGAAATTAGGCCAATCTATAGCAAGTAGTAGATCAAAAGATAGTTTTAAGAACAAATATCACATAAATGTTACTCCCTCCGTTCCAAAATAGATGACTCGACTTTAGATGACTCGACTTTATACTAAGTTTAGTACAAAGTTGAGTCATCTATTTTGGAACGGAGGGAGTAGTATGGAATAATGGTTGAACCATCGCTGGCCAATTACAACTACATAATTAACTATTCATTTACCCATCTAAACTGCTCCACATAGGTTTTCAATTTTCACTCCCGGAAAGGGCACATGTAACTGAATTAACAGTTCTACATAATAATACTAGTAGTGTTGTACCTTCGAAGTAGAAAGAACCAATAGCACTAAACAGTCATTCACAGGTCAGGAACTGTACGTATCTCTTGCAGTTTGTACATATACAGGAAAGGCTATTAAGCATCACACTACACAGAAGTTTTTTTTTCCTGGAAAATAAGTAATTTAGTATGCTGCACGGACCAACATATATTCAACAGGTGTTCTAATGATTTAAGTAGACGTTGTAGATACCTTTCACCACACAGTTGTAGATACCTTTCACCACACACAGAAGTTCTACGGAATCCAAATTTGTGCATTACATATACAATGAACCTCTAAAAGATTTATCATCTAATATATTAATGAATGTATGTGCGATGAGAGATGGATTCACTGGAAATAAAATCACGTTCATGACACGAAAGAGTTCTTGGGACTGTCTAGTAGTGTTGTATTTAAATAACTGACCAAAAGATGTGCTCTTATGAAGCTGAAGGTTAGCCATCAAAGTTTCACTGAGTGATGCTCTGTCGAGAGGACAACTTTCTTTCCCGAGGAGTGCCGTCTGGGGTGTTAGAACCTCCCTTTAGGACTAAAATCTGTTGTAAAAGAGCAAGCAAAATGAACCACAAACTCCAGATATGCCTCAAACTTCATTTATATTATTGATAGTTGCTGAATGAAACACCATTTTCCGTCTTAGAAAACCAACGTGCCTCCTTTCCTTGACTGACCTGAACAAATGATATAAGACAGGGGCATCTGATTTGATTGAACTATCTATAGGTTGAATTGTAATAATCTGGAACGTTATTAATATATAGCTTGCTGATGAACATTTTTTTCATTACCAAGTTAACTGAACATGCTTCAGACTAATAATACTCTATACAGGTTTTACAGTTTCTTCATGCGCACAGCCTAGTAAGTGATGTGAACAAAGTTTCTTTTACAAATAGGCTAGTAAGTGATCAACGCGCCTCCTTTCCTTGACTGACCTGAAGAAAGTTTCCTAGCAAGTGAACATCTACAAATAGGCTAAAGGTTTCTTAGTAACTAATAAAGTACTAATCTACGCGGAGTGGGAACTGTCTATTTGAGAGGCATGCACAGATTGGAAAGTGGATGGCATAACTAAGCATCTGACGTGACATGGTTCACTCCAGCTGAAGTATCCTTAAAGTGCTAACTGAACAAACCTTTAGGCTAGACATGCTACTGAAAGTCTGAAATCACTGCGACAAGCGTCTCTATCACACAGCCTGTGCAGTGGCTGTGAAAATGGTTCTGCAAACAAGTATCACCAAGGCAAGCAATAACAAAATTTCCTTCTCACTTGATCTGTGTTAAGGAATGGGTCAAAATATAAAAAATGTCTCGGGCCGAAAGATTTCAGCAGTTTCTTGTAACGACGTAATCATTTCAACCCAATTGACAGCCAACCCAAATTTCCCATCGTTTCATGATCTATTATCCATGCAATTCTCTTATGTTGTTATTATACATGGCACAGCAGCAGCTACACTTCTGACGTGTTCCTGTTAGAAATATCATTAAGCTGTTTATTAGTCAAGCAATATACAATAACCAGCTAACAATATACAAGCATGTTAATTGACTATTCGAAGTGGATACTAAATCAAGCATGTGTTCAATAAACTCTTTTCGAGGAAATGAACAGAGAACTCTTGTGAGATAGGAAGTAGCCGCTGGAGTTTGACTGGATCAAGAAAACAATGCCTAAAGAAAGCTACATTTCAACCAAATAAATGGGCACACAGAGGCTCGAGTGGTCCATCTAGAAAAGTACTAAGATGGAGGAAGAAACCATTGACGCAGACCACATATTTGCTGGAGATTAAGAAAACATGATAAACCCAGGAAGAATCTGTGGAGTGCAGACCACAGGGAATCTGGAACTAAAAATGGGCAGTTCCTTACAACTATAAGCAGTAGGTTAAACAAACATTTTTTTTATTTGTTAAACCTCATAACAAAATACGACTTCATGTGAACTGTACAAAAGAAAGATTAAAGTATATCATATCAATATCATGCTATCTAACCCGGGCACTATTAATTCCGGATTAGCTCTTTGGTTGCTCAAGAATACACATGAGCCGTTTGTTAAGCTAATTCTGCCCCCTTCTGCGCCTCTGAATAACATAACTTTCTGATAATACAATAACATCCACTGCCTGCAAGTTGCAAACGCACCTTTACCACAGAAAATAAATAGTACAGCATACATAGTTTTAGAGGTTCTCTTTTTCATACGGAAAACAGGTAAAAATTGCCATGCATAGTTTCATGATCTATCATCCATGCGGTTCTCGTGTCATACATAGTACAGCAGCAGCTTGCAGCTACACTTACGAAACGGTCTTGTTAGAAAGATCATAAAGTTGCTTATTACTCCAGCACTAGCTAAGCAAATAAAAGCATATTAATTGACTCTTCAACATAGATACTCAATAAAGCATGTGTTGAAAATACTGTCAGCAATGACCACAAATAAATCTCATACTTAAAAACATAGAGTTCTGTTTAAGGCAAAAACACGGA